>OY744550.1:22125918-22128418 GCA_963556195.1 Sepiola atlantica
GTTTCTGGGTTCAGTGCTTCCGGGGTTGTTTGTTGGGCTGGTGTCTCTTGCTGTGGTGATCAGTCTTTCCGTGTTCTGGGTTACATATTTCTCCAGCTCTTTTTTGGTGTCTTCCACACAGTCTTCTATACTTACCAGTCCTCTACCTCCTTCATTTCTTTTCACGTAGAGTCTGTCCGTGTCGTCTTTTGGGTGCAGTGCATTGTGCATAGTCATTAGTTTTCTAGTTCTTTGGTCAAGGTGCCTGAGTTCTTCTTTGGTCCAGCTTATGAATGGTCCAGAGTATCTTATTAGTGATACAGCCCATGTGTTTATCCCTTTTACTAGATTTCTGCTATATAGTTTAGTTTCTAAGAGTTTCCTTGTTCTTCGTAGATATTCTTTTCCAATCTTCTCTTTCATTTCTGTATATTTGATTGTGTCTGCTTCCAGAACTCCCAGGTATTTGTAACTATCTTGTTCTCCTAGCGCCCTCATCTCCTCTTGGTTGGGGAGTTCTATACCTTCTGTCTTTTCCAGTTTTCCTCTTTTGATCTCTAGCAGTGCACATTTTTCTATTCCAAACTCCATTTGGATATCCTGGCTGAATATCCTGGTTGTGTTTATCAGCTTTTCCAGTTCTGTTTTGTTTTTTGCAAACAGTTTAAGGTCATCCATGTACATCAGGTGGTTTATTCTTTGTTCTGTATCAGTAAACCTGTATCCGGCATCACACTTTCTGAGTATGTAGTTGAGTGGCATCATGGCTATTATAAACAGTAGTGGTGATAGAGAGTCTCCTTGAAAAATGCCTCTCTGTATTTTTATCTCAGACAGGTATTGTCCTCCGGCTGTCAGTTTTAGTCTCCATGTTTCCATTGCTTTCTGGATGAGATTAATAATCCTGTCTGGTATCTTGTATATTTTTAAGCATTCAATTATCCATGTTTGGGGGATTCTGTCGTAGGCTTTCTTGTAGTCAATCCATGCCATGGTTATGTTCTTTTGTCTGCTCTTCACCTCCTTCAGAGTCTTTTGATCAATGTATAGTAGATCATGTGCACCTCTTTGTCCTTTCCGGCATCCTTTTTGTTCCTCGGGGAGCAGTCCACGTTTGTCCAGGGATTGGTAGATTTGTTCTCTCAGTTGTGCTGTGAGAATTTTCCACATTATTGGTAGACATGTTATCGGTCTGTAGTTGCTGGGGGTCGTTCCCTTTTTGGGGTCTTTTTGTATTAGTGTTGTTCTTCCTTCCGTCATCCATTCTGGTATGTCTGTTTTGCGGATACATCCGCTCAGTTTCTGCGCTATTCTTTCATGCAGGGTCGTGAATTTTTTAAACCAGTATGCATGTATTCCATCGTGGCCTGGTGCTCTCCAGTTTGCCATTTTTCTTAGGGTTTTCTTGATCGTTTCTTTGTTGATTTCTGTTTCGGTTCCTTCTTCGATTTCTTGCAGTTCATCTTTCATGTTTTTCAACCATTGGGCATTCTTGTTGTGCTTTTTTGGTTCTTCCCATATCTTGCTCCAGAATTGTTTTGTTTCTGTTGGGTTCAGTTGCTCTGTCGTTGTTTTTTCTCCATTTACGTTTTTGTAAAACTGGCTTTCATTGTTTTCAAAGGTCCTGTTCTGTTTGCTCTGTTCTGATTTGTACCTGTATCGTCTCAGTCTTCCTTCTATTGCTGCTATCCTTTGTTTTATTTCTTCATGTTTCTCATTTAGTTTTTCCTTGCGTTTCTGATTTTTGCTTCTTAATCGTTTCATGTCCTCCTTCCTTCTGTTCACGGTTTTAGCTTCTTTCCGAAGTTTGGTGATCTGGGTTTCCAGTCTGATTTCCCATCCAGGTTTTGTCGGTCCTCTCTTTTGTCCATTCTCTTCGTTTCTTAGTTTCATACTTACCGATTTTGCCCCTGCATATATCAGGTTGTTTAGGTCTGTAATAGTTTCTGTTGGGATGTGTGTGAGGAGTCTGTTTACTCTTTCTGTTTCTGCTTGTAACTTCTTCGCTACTTCATTCCTGAAAGATGGGAGTTTTGTTTTGTTTTCTAACATGTATCGTCTTATGTTCTCCACTTCACTTGCTTCTTTTTCATTGAGTTCTATCTCAGCAGGTTCTGTGGTTCCGCAGTTTTCTATCTCCCCTGGTTCTGTGATTCCGTAGTCTTCAATCTCTTCAGTTTCAGTGTGTACGTTTTGCCTGTCCTCTTCCTGTGGTCTCTCCTTTGGTGGTGTTTCTTGCTCCGTTTCGCCATTAGCCTTCTGTCTGATTTCCGTCAGTTTCATCTCCGAGAACCATCCTCGCTTGAGGATCTGTCTTGCTTGATCTGCTATCCTTTGTTCCGTTGTATGTGGGTCACTAGCAATGTCCCAGAGATGTTTCATTCGTTTTCGGTAGCCTCTTTCTATAGGGTAGCGGCTTTTATAGTAGCACTCCATCACCAGTCTGTTCTCTTTCATGGTCCATTTCTTTCTATATCTTTCCAGTTTGCTGTTTTCGCTCTGGTTTACTTGTCTCTGGTCT
>OY744550.1:22130918-22133418 GCA_963556195.1 Sepiola atlantica
GTATTTTTTGAGGAATTTCTTTATTAATTTAAAATGTAAAATTATGATAAAATTAAAACTGTGTTTACAGCTTAACTGTAAATCATTTGCATGATTCAATTGTAAATTTACCATTTCATAGTTACCGAATTTGGAATTATCCTACCTTGTTAAAATTACTGAATTTTCCTGGCACCACAGATGTTAAGTTTTTTTTTTTAATGAAAATCTTACTTGTTTAATATTTCGAAAATGGAAAGGAGTGGTCAGTTCTCCATGTAAGTTTGACATAAACTGACCCCCAGGTGATATGAGGTGACATTTTCTCATGTAGCTGGTCAATTTGCATTAAACTAACAGAGCAATTGAACCTACCCCGTGATCCCCTCTAAAAATGTAAACCGGTAAGTTTTTTCAAAAAAGAAATTTATAATCTTAAAAGTTGTTGCTAATTCGATAGTACCATAATGAAAACCCATGTAATGTGCATAGATGATTTTCAGCATAAAATGTGTTAAAAATAAACGTCTACTCATTTAAAATTCACACCCTAAACATTTCAGAATTACCGGGGGGGGGGGGGAGTAAGTGGTTTTTATTTTAGTTGTATGCAACATAATGTCACTTAGTTACAAACTTACGATTACATTTCATTAACCCAGTAAATTTAACAGTTAAATTTAATTTTGTAAGAAATACATTTCAACATTTCCTTCAAAAGTTGTAGGAATTAGATGTGTCAGTAATGTAGACACCACATCACCTCCATAATTTTTTTTTTTAGAAATAAAAATCTAAAAGAGAAAGAGAGAGAGGGGAAGAGAGAGAGAGAGAGTTATTGAGAGAGACAGAGTTATTGAGAGAGAGAGAGAGAGAGAGAGAGAGAGAGAGAGAGAGAGAGAGAGAAAGAAACAGGAAGTGAGAGAAAATAAAACTACTTCTACTTCTGAACAGAACATTTTTGTTAAGTCAGTGGCAAGAGAGAGAGAGAGAGAGAGAGAGAGAGAGAGAGAGAGACAGACAGACAGACAGACAGACAGACAGACAGACAGACAGACAGACAGACAGACAGACAGACAGACAGACAGACAGAGTGAGAGATAGTGAGTGAGAGAAAGAGAGAAAGATAAAGAGTGAGAAAGAGAGAGAAAAAGAGACAGAGAGCAGGAGAGAGAGAGTGAGAAAGAGAGATAAAAAAGAGAGAACTAGAGATATAGAGAGTGAGAGCGAAAGAGAAAGACAATGAGGGGGGAGAGAGAGAGTGAGAATGAGGGAGAAAGAATATTATTTATAATTGTCGTCTGTTCAGAAAGGAAGAGATGTGTGTCTTTCGTTTTGCAATTTTTAAATAATATTCTAGTGTATGTGTTTGCACCGGCTGTACATGAAAAGGCAGTATGTCACAAACTAACCCTAAGAATCAACCGAAGAGAGAGGGGTGTAGAAAAAGTAACATAACTGAGAGAAAAGTTTTAAAAGAAAAATGTTGCACACTATTCTATTTTCTTTTTCAGTTTTTCTCGTTTAGAAGTTGTTGCTCCTTGGAAACGCCGAGTTTATTGTCTAGTATACAGCACTATAATGAAACGCCTATTTGTTTTAAATTTTTTTTAATAATCATAAAAATGTAAGAAATTCACCTGAGCTTTCAGTCTTTAAGTTATTGCTCCCGGGAAAGGACGAGTTTCTTGCCTTTTATATCATTGTTCAAAATCAAACATACTTATCTATATACTCTAGTTAATGTAGTTTCTGAATATATTTGATTTTGGAGTCTATGAGGACAATAGTCCGAAGCGAATGTTATTATGTAGTAATTCGTTAGTTTACGGAAAGAAATTACAGTGCCTTGAGAAACGCTAAATAACCCCCATGGAGGAAATTTCCGTTTCTCAAGGCTCGGTAAAGTAGCAATTTACTACATAATAACATTTAAAAAATCACTGTAAATGACAACCCTCTGACTAATTCTGTTCCTTTTGACCTCCAAAAAGAATGCATATTCAAAAAATATTATTTTAATGTTGCTATATTCTGTGCAGGACAATGATGAAAAAGAATATATCAGGTGTTTTTTTTTTTGGGGGGGGGGGGGGTGCAATTTTTATTTTCATTTTAGCTGATCACACAGACAGACAACTCTTTTTTTTATATAATAGAAGATAACTGTGTAGCAGTTACATGAGTGACCTATTTTGTATTGATCTACGTGACAGCCAGTGACATGTGATTTGGCTTGGCGATTACGTAATCATCGCCGTTCACCACGTGCGCGTATAGCACGTCTGCGTGTAACGAAATTCATACGCGATGAATCATCTTGGCGTGATCACGTGATCAACATGTATCTTTAGTTCGAGAGTCCCGAACATATAACATGTGATCCGGCGTTCTCTGCCAGGCCGACGGCAGAAGAATCGACGAACTCCAGGATAAAGATTATTTCGTTGTGTCTACATTCACTCAACCCAATGTATTATCTTTGTTCTTTTCCTGTGTGTTCCTGTAAATAAAACTGCAT
>OY744550.1:22138418-22190918 GCA_963556195.1 Sepiola atlantica
TAGACACAAGGTCGGTTTTTTATGTTGAGAAAATCCAGCTCCCCAAAAAGGAGGGCACTCTGGATCGAAATAAAAATTGCCTCAGTCTAGAAGAATTTTTTTAAGACCCTTTGCTGCAAAACAAATAAAGATAATTTGCGTTGTTTGTTAATTATTAGTATTATTAATAACTAGTGAGGCCCGTGGAAATTTCACAGTTGTATACTTCATCTGTTGTATATTGCTGCCGTATTAAAAAAATATTTCCATTCTATGACCCCCATCCTCAATCCTGATATTATTGTACCTATCTACCCTCTTTTAGAAAATTAATATTTTGCGATCCCACCTTTAAAAAAAAGTATTAGAGGGTCTTAATGTACATAAGAACAAACAACTGGAAATTGACTGCTTGATTTTTTTGGTTAGACGCAAAGTGTAGTATCTGTTCTGTTCTGATAATGCAGGACTGTTAATAATCAGGTTATCAATTTATAGTCTACGGAACTGTTAAAAGTAAACTTCGCTGGAGAAAAAAAAAAAAAACGGGCAACAATATAACGGGAGATTATTTTTGTCGTAGCACCGGTCGAAATGTGTGACGTCACATTTGGTTGCCATAACACACTTATCATCTTCTGTGTAACCCTTTTTTTTATTATTTTAACGTGTTTTTATTTTTTTATTTTTTATTCAACAGATGCTTATGCAGGGTTACAGTTTCTTTTTTTTTATAGGATTTTCACGTTAAATTCAATTTTTACGATATCGTCTGTTTATTAAATTGTTAGGTGAAAGTACAGAATAGTTAACAAAGCGCCCCCCCCCCCGCCCACCTCCCCATGTTAAGAATGGGTTAACGTTATTATTTCAGCCCGGTCCGTAAACTGCGTAAGTACCATTGAACGAAACAATAGTGGCAAATCTCATAGTCAGAGACATAACATTTTTTTTTTTTAAAGCGACAAAACACAGTGTAATAGTAGTAGCAGTAATAATAGTAGTCCTACTACCAGTTATTTAAGAGGGAAATATAGACGTGTAACCGCCCCGTTAACGCCAACCACAGACAACCCGTTCGGCGTTCAGTCTTTCATTAACTTCGGTTGATTGAGGACTTCTGATGGGGTAATACCAGTCGAGGATCCGTTCTCGACAATCAGTCCGGTAGGAACTGGGCCATTTCGGTGGCCTATTTATCTATCTGAGGTATTCGGTACTGGGTTGTCCTAGGAGGTGCACCCTCCCAGGCCTTGCCTCTCCTCTTTGGGGTGGAGTAAGTTTATTGCTTCCTGTCTGCGGCGCCCTGACCGGGGAATGCCGACGGGGCTGCCCAGGCTATTTTTGATAGGCCAGAGAGGTCCTCCTTTAGGGGCGCTGGCTTGATGACTCTTTCCCACCTTCCAACCTTGTGGCACATATTCCTGCGGTGGAAAGGAATTAAATACCAGACGTGTAACCCTAACCAGGACCGGCGGGACAGTTATAAAAGTGTGTGGGGGGGGGGCTTGAGCCCCCGGTGCCGCCGTCCATGCTACCCCCTCCCCAACATTCAGTACTGAATTTTATTTTTTTTTTTTTTTTTTCGAAAAATGACATCCTATTTTAGTTACCCAAATTATTGGCAGTGACATGGGCTTGGGCGGATTTACATACTATCCACAAACAACTTTGGCGATTGTGCAGTATAGTTAACAAAAAAAACAGGATTTAAAAAAACAAAAAACAAATAGGCAACAAATAGATGTTACTTTTCTATTTTACAATTTTTATGCGTGTTTACTGATTGTAAGATTTATTATCTATGCATTTGTTAGCATCACTTTTACTTAGCCAACCATGCGTACTTTTTAAGATGGACGACAATTTTGCCAAAACTTATTTATTCTTAGACATATTTACACTCTTTTATCTCAGCTAATAATCATCTCTTCTCTTACCTCTACACCCCCACTCTATCTCTTAGGCAATATTAACTGAATATCCTCATGAATAATTCCACTCTACAGATTAAATTTCCATATGCTTCCAACTGAATATCATCAGACTGAAAACAATTACCAATACAAACAGAAAGGCAGTTTCAGTAATGCAAATAAAGACGTACAATCAGGCAATATATTGGGATTAATCAATAACATTGGTGATGATTAGATAACGCCATGCCAGATTGTGGGATAAGGTTTTAATTGTTCTTGTTCTTAAGTTTCGAGCAGTATGTAGCAACCCGAATAAAAATAAAAATAAACTCCTCTTTCTCTCCTTCTTCTTCTTCCCTTTCGTTCTCTCTCTTCTTCTTTCTATCACTTTAGACGACGGCACCACCTGTTGCTCAGGCAAATTGCTCAATGTCTTACCCAAACATTGACTGCTCTTATCGTACAGCCTCCTTCCCACAATCCGTCTCTGCCGGAAGCACTTCCGTTTCCGCCGGAAGTACTTCCTTCCCATAAAACGCATTGCTCCTTCTCTTTCTCTTCCCTCTTTGTGCCCGGCTCCCCACACGAGGTAAGTCGTACGTTTGTCGTCGTCTCATTCAAATATACAACAGTTCTAAATTATAAAATCACTTAGGATGTAAGGGAGACAACCTAATTCGTACTTTCATTTATTTCACATTCAGGACACCTGAACAATACCTGGTCTTTTGCATAAACTCTGACCCTGTGTTTTCCTCGTTCCATCTGTAGCACTATTCTAGCCATGGGGTGCCTCCGTGCAGGATCTTTCCCTGAGGTACCTTCGTGACTCAACCCAGCACAGTCTTGGCACTATCGTAGGATCACAAAGCCACATTCGTTTAGGTCAGTTTTTTGTCGATAGTCCTGGTCCCATGTTATTATTAAGGAGAGTAGTAAGTGGATCTTGGGTTTACTTTCGGCAGCCTCGTAACTCTCGCTTCCCTTATTTTGTCCTCTAGTCCTCAGTGTCCATGAGCAATGTTTCTGACAAAGGGAGAAGAATTGATTTTTTCTAGGTCAGAATCTATCTGTATAATACTTATCGTTGGCTAGTTTTTGAGCTTGAAATAGTAGTATTTTTTAGTTCCTAACATCAAGTGGCTTAATGCCTTGTTTGGAGCGATTTCCATTAAAAAAAAAGAAAGAAGATCCCCAAGACCTTCCTAGTTTGGATTCGCTACATCCGAATGATGGGTCTATCAGACCCTATCCCCCATTTTTTTGGTTTTTTTCCCCAAGTTTATATAACATTTGTTTACGTCATACTATGTCAGGCCTTTTGTCTTTAATTTCTGAAGCAATATTTTTACTTTAGGCTTACATTTTTCAATTTGTTTATCAATCTTATCCTGCTTATAGTTGTCCCACTTTCCCCAGATTCCAACTGTCCCATTGTTCATCCAGTCATCTGGTCAGTACTAGAAGTTGTCACCTAATTTTAGCAGAATTCCTAATCGAATTCCATTTCAAACATTTCATGAATCACATTCTATTGTTTGCCTTATTGACTTTAGATCAAAGTAATGTTGTGATTTCCAATTTCTTCTTAATTGTATTTAAAATTAATATTAATATCATTTCATTGCATGGCTTCAAGTTGAGACGACTTCGTCCATATTTTTAACCTACACTGTCCATCGTCTGCATCAAATTATTGCATAAATAATTGTTTGTGTGCATGCAGACTTTACAATATTACGAAATAGAATGTGACATTTTAAAGTGGCTGTAAATTTTAAGATGAATTTCCTGTGAACGCATCCATAATTCGAGGCAGGTTTTCAAGCGGATTTCTATGGCTGTTTGACATCGACTTATGACTGAAAGAATACAGCAAGCTAATTTATTCTTATTTTATTATTTAATTTTATTATTTAATTTTATAATTGTATTATTTAATTTGATAATTGTATTATTTAATTTGATAATTTTATTATTTAATCTGATAATTTTATTATTTAATTTGATAATTGTATTATTTAATTTGATAATTGTATTATTTAATTTGATAATTGTATTATTTAATCTGATAATTTTATTATTTAATTTGATAATTGTATTATTTAATTTGATAATTGTATTATTTAATCTGATAATTTTATTATTTAATTTGATAATTGTATTATTTAATTTGATAATTGTATTATTTAATTTAATGATTTGACTATTTTACTTGAATCATAAAAAATAAACGAGTCCGCCTTTTGGCTGAGATAATAGTGTAGTATCTGTTCCGATGGATGCTACACACTTTAGACCGGTACCGTTTTGGCCTCTAGGCCTTGATTCCGCCGGCCTTAGGGATTGTCCTGTGCAGGAGGTCCACCCTCCCAGGCTTTGCCTTCTCACCCTTTGAGAAGGGGGTTAGTTTATTGACGACAGGGATGCCCAGGCATTTTTTGTAGGTCAGAGTGCTTAACCTCTAGGCTTTACAATCCCACTTTCCGACCTTGTGTCACATCTTACCGCTGTGGAAGGGAGACAAAAAAACAATGAGAAGCTGATAACTCTTTTTACACCGATATTTTTGGTTTCTAAACAAGCTTATAAAAATCCTTTTGTATTTTTAAAAAAAATTATGAAGAACTGTTTAGACCTGGAGGCTCTAGCATACTACTAAAGGTAAAAACGCATAATAAGGGCCGGCTGACTGGCTAGTGGCCCGTGCGCAAAACCAGTTTGGCCTTTTTAGGGCCAAATGTCACGAATTTGGTGTGTTTTGGCCTTTTTTGTGTGAATATTCTAGAGTTCACTTATGCGGGGCCAGGCGTATCGCAGAATTGAAAACAAACACAAATATTTCGCTAAAAATGAAGAACAAACACAGAAAAAAATTTTAAAATAAAAACAAAAAGTAAAAATGAAAAAGTGCCCATTTCTCGCAAAAAAAACTTTTATAAATACTCGTGTCACTTCACTAAAAATGAAAAACAAACACAAAAAAGAAAATTAAAAAATATAACCAAATATTCTGAAACACACCAAATTCTGAAGTTTACAGACAATTTTCTGTGTTTGTTCTTCATTTTTTCCAGCCGCAGAATTATTCTGTATGAATATAATTTGGCATGATTTAATACTACAAACAAGAGACAGTATTAGATCAATGAAACTTTACTAGTTATCTGTAAGAGTTTCTTTGGCGTCGCCGAACAAAAACCAATTTTTTCAGAAACATTTTACATGGGATTAGAAATGTTATGAAGTTTAATAAAAAGTGACGAAAAAAAAAAAAGAAAAGAACTTTCAGTTGATAATTTGTTTGGTAAAATTAATTCAATAAAATTCAATTTTTTTCAATGTAAAAAAAAAATAACTTTCAGTTGATAATTTGTTTCTTAAAATTAATTCAATGAAATGTTTTATTATAGCATATGTTTCTATTTGTTTCAAACACGTTAATAATAAAATGTGTGTTGTTTTTAAATGTAAATATTATTTCTTTATTACTATATTAAACTAAAAAAAAAATTAAACAAATGTATTATTATTATAATCCGAAGGAACAATAATAATAATAAAATTCGCATAAAGAAATGCTAACAAAAAGGTTTTATTTTTCATTTCTGGTCATCCGTACGTTAGACGCGCATGATTAAACAGGAAGTCACAAAGACATAAGAATCTTGGATTTAACCCATGTTTCATAAAGTTTCGTAATTTTGCGGTTGTTAGCAAAATCCGAATTACTTGGTAACAAAATGGTGATAACACAGCATAAAAAAAAAACATGACAAGGGGAAAAGAAAAAATAAGAGGTTCGATAGAGTTAAAAATAGAGATTTAGTAACATAAAAATGGGGCTGGCTGCTTTTAACTCCCAAAGCTGGATTAATAACATTAACCCTAGTAACCAAGATAAAATTTTAAAAAACTCAAGACATGAAAATTCACAAAGGGGGTAGTTCGTTGGCACAACGAAACTGGAAAAAAATTAATTCGTTTCCTTTGTTTTTGTTCATATAATAAAGACTGAAGAAGTCTTCTACCCTTTTTTTCTTTCTTTCATATAAAAAACATACAATAAAGACCAAAGAAGTCTTCTTATAAATTTAACAAAGAGGTCTCAAAGGGCACAAAACAATGAAAAATAATACTCAAATATACATGACCGTAACCGTTGTTTGCTGAATCTTCTCAGGCACAGTTTTTTTTCTTTTCTATCGAAATGTCTGTTTTAAACGTCCCTTTGTCCTTTTTTCAACATTTTTCATCCCAGGGGGCTCAATCCTCAAAATTACTTCATAAATGAAATTCTCCAAAAATGTTCTTCGTCAATCCTTCACATTTTCATTCCAAAGGGGCTGAGTCCTCGAAATTACTTCATAAATGAAATTCTCCAAAAACATCAAACACCTTTTCGTCATAAGGTGTTTCTTCCAAGGGGCTCCAAGTCTTGAAATTATATTCCTTAAAATCAGGGTCGCTCTGATACCCTGAATTTCATAATAAATCGTTCTTGCTCCAAGAATGAGGAGAAATCATCCAAACATTTTACGTCCATTCTCAACAATAGACGGAGACAGCTGAAAACAGAACCTCTCTCTCGGGCTTTCAAGCTGGAACTGATTCAAAAAACGCGCCAAAGGCACCGGTTAGACACAGGTATGACGTCACCTCTAGACTTCATTACATCGATGATGATGCTGAAAGGAAAGAAAGGCGGGAAGACGTCACGCCACCAAACAAATAACCTTGACCTTCATTCACACAGTGGCAATATGTTGACCTCCCACCCCTCATGTCCAAAATAGAAATAAATTTCCGAAAATATCTCTCTTTTACGTTTGTCTTTTACAAACTGTTTATATGGGAATAAATGGTAAAAGAGAAACAGTCTACTTGATGGTGACTTTTGGTTTTGAAACGGGAAATTTACAAGCGGTGTTTATAAAAAAAAAACAGTCACTTCTCATTTCCGACCACTTAGATTTTGACAGAATTTTTTAATTATAAACTATTTAAAAAGTATTTTTAAAATAAACTAAAAAATATATCCCCTCCCCCCCCCCCCCCAAAAAAAAATATTCCAATCATAAAAAAAGTTTTATTTGATTATTTGTAATAACAAAAAAACATTAAAATCATAAAAAAGGTTTTCTTTGATTATTTGTAATAATAAAAAAAAAACATTAAAATCATAAAAAAGTTTTATTTGATTAATAACAAAAAAAACATTAAAATCTTAAAAAATGTTTATTTGATTATTTATAATAACAAAAAAAAACATTAAAATCATAAAAAAAGTTTTATTTGATTATTTGTAAAAACAAAAAATAACATTAAAATCATAAAAGAAAGTTTTATTTGATTAATAACAAAATAAAAAACATTAAAATCATAAAAAAGGGTTTCTTTGATTATTTGTAATAATAAAAATTTGATTTTCTTATGTGTTAATAAAATTGCCCCGCCCCCTCAAAAACAAAAACCCTACCTAAAATATAATGGATAATAGTTTTTTGATAAACACTGCTTGTCTATTTCCGATTTCAAAACCAGAAGTCGTCATCAAGTAGAAGCATATGTATTTAAATCGAATTGTTTCCTCACTATTCTCCCTTTTTTCTCTTTCTCCTAACACAACACAACACATACAAAATGGCGACCACCTGTGCTGGATAGATATAATTAAACATGTGGTCACTAAAACCGTAAAAGCTACAATATAAAATCAAGGGAGGCGCGAGAGCGCTCTATCCCGTAATAGACTTCACGAATGGCCTATGCTGGAAATCTCATTTCTTTGATCAATCATAACTCAAAAACCAATAAACCAAATTAGTTAAAACATTGCACAAATTTTTTTTTTGATAGGTTCTATAAGTGTGTAGAATTTCAGCATCATTAGTCAAGGCAACACAGAGATCCAGAAAGGTCAGGCATGATTTTGTGTTATCCGTGTGTACGTATATACGTATGTGCCACCCTGTATCTCATCAACTATTTGATGGATTTAGCTGATTATTGGCAGAGATAGAGGTTCTAGGTTGATGGCATTTTAATTTCAGTTTACCATATACCTTAGTTTTCCAGAAAATTCCAAAAAACCTTAAAAATGACCAGTATTCATACACTTTATTCTATATCTTATCGACCATTTGATGGATTCAGCTGATTTTTGGAAAGGATAGAGGTTATAGTGTCTAGTTGATGGCATTTTAATTTCAGTTTACCATATACCTTGATTAGTCAAACTACCAACTATATCAGTTATGAGAAGGCATTGTATTGAGGCATAGCCTTTACAAAAGTAGTGACATTCCATGATAAATGCCAGTATACTGAAATCATATGCCCTTAATAGGGTTAAGATGAAAATTCATATACACTAAATGTACAAAAGCAAAGAAATTCCCAAATGTTTACACTTTTATTGTCATTAAGGGTATGCGAGCACAACAGGGCTATGTATTTTACTGGTAGGAATTTTTCTTCAGCGCACCTCACACACTTCATCCACTCATGCATAGAGATTTATGCTGTAGTGATGTGATAATGAAATGGTTTGGTTGATATGTAGTCATACCCTTAATGACAATAAAAGTGTAAAAATTTGGGAATTTCCTTGCTTTTGTACATTTAGTGTATATGAATTTTCATCTTAACCCTATTAAGGGCATATGATTTCAGTATACTGGCATTTATCATGGAATGTCACTACTTTTGTAAAGGCTATGCCTCAATACAATGGTCGTTTTTAAGGTTTTTTTTAATTTTCTGGAAAACTAAGGTATATAGTAAACTGAAATTAAAATGCCATCAACTAGACCCTAGAACCTCTATCTCTGCCAAAAATCAGCTGAATCCATCAAATAGTTGATGAGATACAGGGTGGCACACACGTACGTATGTACACACGGATAACACAAAATCACTCCTGACCTTTCTGGATCTCTGGGTTGCCTTGACTAATGATGCTGAAATTCTATACACTTGTAGAACCTATCAAATGAAAATTTTGTGCTAAGTTTTAACTAATTTGGTTTCATCTTAACCCTATTAAGGGCATATGATTTCAGTATCCTGGCATTTATCATGGAATGTTCCTTAGATTTACACTTTGTATTTTCATTCAAAAATTAAAACATTGTTTCTCCCTTTATTTCTTTGTTAGGTTTCTACTGGATAACCGACATTATGTCGCAAATAAATCTATATTGGACGTTGGAAGTGGCTGTGGAGCCTTAGCTATTGTTAGCAAGAAATTAGGCGCTACTCATGTGCTAGCTAATGATATCGATCCAGGTATGTTTATTAAATAAACTTTATCATGTTTTCACTTGACAATGTTTTCTTTTGTTTGTTTTTTTATTAACTAACGAGTCATCACTCATATTAGATTCTTTTTTTCTGGTGGCAGTCGCCCAAAGTCCCAGAACATCACAACCAACAAATATAAGTCATATTTATATATACAGTATTCACATATCTTCTCTATCTATGATTCTGATAACACACGTTTTAAGAATATGGTTTAATAAGATGGACGAATTTAAAAAATTTTTTTATCAAAGTCGCTCCAGAGTATAAATAGTACCCGCTTTGTTGAGTGAGAAACTCTTAAGTCAGGGGAGGAAGAGACAGTAAACCTGGCGACGAGTATTTCACGAATACAACAACACGAGTCAGATTTAACGAAACAAATGATTATTTCATTAAAAAAAAACACTCAACTACAACACCACTAGTTGTTTTTAGAATACAACAACACTAGTCGGATTTAACGAAACAAACAGTTATTTCAACCCACCCACCCCAAAAAATAAACACTCGAATACCATAACACTTATTGGATTTAACAAAACAAATAGTTATTTCACACACACACACCCAAATAAACACTTGAATACAATAACACGAGTTTGATTTAACGAAACAAATAGTTATCTGACTCATGTTGTTGTATTCGTGAAATCCCTGTCGCCAGATTTACTGTCTCTTCCTCCTTTCACTGAAGAGTCTGTAGCAGCTTACATGAAGGAATTCTTTTCTATCAGTGGTGAGTTGTGATTCGGCTTGGCAGTTTTGTGATCATCGCCTCTTCACCAGGTGCGTGTCTGCGTGTAACGAGAGTCATGCGCGATGAATCTTCTTGGCACAAGAGCCGGATCACATGATCAGCAGAACACTCCAGTTGTAGCCTGTATCCCAAACAAACAAGATGTAAATTCTGCGTTCTCTACCGGGCCGACGGTAGATAAATCGAGGGACTCCAGAATTAAGATCATTTCATTTTGTATACATTCACTCAACCCAATATATTATCTTTCATTTTCTTCCCGTGTTTCTCATACATAAAACTACTACCCGTCTGTGCAATGTTTTTGTCAATTGTTTTACGCTGTAAAGAATAATTACACAACTGTTCTTGGCCTTTTGGCAAAGATCAAAGTGTAGTATCTGTTCCGATGGATACTGCACCCTATAGACCGTTATTGTCTTGGCCTTCGGGGCTTGATTCCGCCGGTCTATGGGTCTGTCCTGTGCAGTTCTAGGAGGTCCACCCTCCCAGGCTTCGCCTCCCCTCTTTGGGGAGGAGTAAGTTTATTGCTTACTGTCTGAGGTGCCCCAACCGGGGAATGCCGACGGGGCTGCTCAGGCCATTTTTAATGGCCAGAGTGCTCACCTTCTCGGGCGCTGGCTTTTCAAACCCCACTTTCCCGACCTGAGCTTGGGTCACATCTTACTTGTGGGAGTAAGATAAAACTGGCCTTGTGCCTAACTCCTGTAGCGGAGTAAATAAAACACAACTGTTCTTAGCCTTTTGGCCAAGATCAAAGTGTAGTATCTGTTCCGATGGATACTGCACCCCATAGACTGGTATTGTCTTGGCCTGCGGGGCTTGATTTACGCCGGCCTATGGGTCTGTCCTGTGCAGTTCTAGGAGGTCCACCCTCCCAGGCTTCGCCTCCCCTCTTTGGGGAGGAGTAAGTTTATTGCTTACTGCCTGAGGCGCCCCTACCGGGGAATGCCGACAGGGCTGCCCAGGCAATTTTTAATGGCCAGAGTGCTCACCTTCTTGGGCGCTGGCTTTTCAAACCTCACTTTCCCGACCCGACCTTGGGTCACATCTTACTTGTGGGAGTAAGATAAAAACTGGCTTTGTGCCTAACTCCTGGAGAGGAGTAAATCAATACACAAAACCGTGCACATAACCTTGTTCTTTTGTTCTCATCTAAAAATTGGCTTTCCACAGCTAAAAGTCTCTCACTCGTAAATCACTGGCTAGGCAAAATCAACCATCGATCTGTTAAATGAAATGCTATAAAAATCTAACTCTAAAAATCTGACTTACCTTTATATATATATATATACTAGTAGAATACCCGTCCCAGGACGGATGTAAGCAATTAGATTTAAATTTTAATGTTTTTTTCTTTCTTTGGGGGTATGGTACGGTTTAGGTGGCATCACCCTAAATAGTAAAGTTTACAGAAAAATAAATAATGTACCCACATTACTCACACTGTTGCCTAGAATACATATTCCATAATTCATAATGATAAGTTCAATAGTTTAGGAAGTTAACAACATTATTGACACTCACACGATCCTTTTAAAAATGTATTACTCAATATAACTCAGAATTTGATGTAGAGCAATTCTTTTCTGTATTAAATTTTTTGAATCTAACTTATTTAAAAAGTTTTTTGAGGGAGCATACTAGTTTTGGTGGGCGAACCCCCTAAATGGTAAATTTTACAAAAAAGATAATGTGCCCAATAAGCTCGCCAAGAATATATATTCCAAAATTCATAATGATCGGTTCATAAAAAACTTTAAAAAATATATATATGCACACCCCTAAATATTAATATATATATATATATATATATATATATATATATATATATATATATATAATGTTTTCCTTTTACTTCAGTAAGTTCTCAGAAATCAAGGGATCAAGAGGTCCCTTTCTGAGGCTAACACTTAATCTCTATAAGCGTTGAGTTAGTAAAGAAGTGAAGAACATTAATTTTCCTCTCCCCCAATTGACCAGTTAACTATGTTATAGTATATCTTTCTTGTGCTTTCTTTGTCTTACCGGATTCTAGGACAAGAATTAATCTGGTCTGGTGGAGTATCCAACTTAGTGCTGTTACTTGAGGTAATATCACAAGCAGAAAGTGTATAGCCGTATCAGAAGGATCTTATTTGGGATTTGAATGCTATGTTATTTTGAACATTTAGTCAGGATTTACTTGTAGGGTGAAGTATCCTCATGTCAGGTTGTTCTGACAAACCCTTGTACAGAGAGACCAAAGACACTCGAGGATGGTGTCTAGTAGGTAATTCAAACTCTCCTGTATATATATATATATATATATATATATATATATATATATATATATATATATATATATGTGTGTGTGTGATTTTTTGAAAGCTTACCAAAGCATTCCGTTAAGGAGCCCAATCAACACCATAAAAGATTTTTTCATTCAAAAATTATTTATTTATCATTTTTCAAATTAAAGAGTTTTTTACCTACACGTGTTTCACTACCAAGCAGGTACTTGCTTGGCAGATCATCAGGGAAATTAAGTACCTTGAATAAGAATTACAACAACCGGCAATACACAATGTGATGTTGCTTTCATTAAGGTCACTTAAGAGGAGAAGAAAAAATAAAATAAAATAGAAAATAAAATAAAAAGTAAAAAATTAAAAATTAAAAAAAAAAAAAAAAAAGGTAAACAGGAAAAAATAGAGAATGTCTTAGAAGAATATCTCGCAAGATTTTCACAACATTGTAGCTACTAGGCGAAACAGCAAAAAAATTAGTCTCAAAACAGCAAAAACAGAAAAAAAAATTAGTCCCAAATGCACTCCAATGAAACAGTAATAATGAGCGAGAATACACCCTCTCGACGGGCGGCACAACTATGAAAAGTATCCCCCCCCCCACAAATAAAGACCAAACAGTCAAAACTCTGTTCCCAAGTTACCATTCCAAGCCACTGATAGTATTGGCATTCCAGATCTATTCCATCCAAAGAGCTTTTTCTTAAAAGGGGAGTTTCTGTGGGATCGTTATTAATTTGCCTCGTTATGTGTCCATCTTGAAAAGGAGAAAGTCAGTCCTGGAAATAAGGCCAGCACGACCGCATGCATTACAAACGGACATTTGTGTCACCCACCTTTCCTTTGGATGGAATAAATCTGGAATGCCAATACTATGTGTTATCTTTATAACTCCCGGCTTGCCCCTGGCATAATCATTCTTAATATTTTTCACTTCCGCCCTATTCCATCTTGGCGGAGAGCGTCACACCATCTCGATGCTACTTATAAACAAAAGTAAAGGTTTGTTTATTTTATAAAAAAAAAAAAAAAAAATACATCCCTGAAGATGAAGTTTGTAGACTTCGAAATTGATTGGAAAAAGAAAAAAAAGAAATAAATTCTTTCACGCATTGTTAAAAAGGGCTTCTTACGTCATTTTATTACATTTTATTCAATGCTTAAAAAAAAAAAAAAAAGAACGAACAATATCTTTATAACTCCCGGCTTGCCCCTGGCATAATCGTTCTTAATATTTTTCACTTCCGCCCTATTCCATCTTGGCGGAGAGCGTCACACCATCTCGATGCTACTTATAAACAAAAGTAAAGGTTTGTTTATTTTATAAAAAAAAAAAAAAAAATACATCCCTGAAGATGAAGTTTGTAGACTTCGAAATTGATTGGAAAAAGAAAAAAAAGAAATAAATTCTTTCACGCATTGTTAAAAAGGGCTTCTTACGTCATTTTATTATATATATATATATATATATATATATATATATATATATATATATATATGTCATATATATATATAAAATATATATGTTATATATATATATATATATGTCATATATATATGTAAAATATATATGTTATATATATATATATATATGTCATATATATATGTAAAATATATATGTTATATATATATATATATGTCATATATATATGTAAAATATATATGTTAGATATATATATATATATATATATATATATATGTTATATATATATGTTATATATATATGTCATATATATATGTCATATATATATGTTATATATATATGTTATATATATATATGCATATATATATATATATATATATATATATATATATATATATATATATATATATATATATATATTACTGTGTTTGTTAAAAATATTATTTCACTAAAAATGCTTAATTATCTTTTTACAAAATTAAAAGATCTACACTGAAACTATTTCTGTTTTATTTTCAGTTTCCATAACAGCGATAGAAATGAATTCATCCCTGAATGATGTCGTTGTGGAAACCGAAGTGAAAAATTTAATTGGTCAAGAAATATCGAATTGTGACGTTATCCTCTTTGGGGACATGTTTTATGATGCTTATATTTTAGATGAAATTTACAGCTGGCTGTTGTCATTTCCGAAAGAAACAAGTATTTTAATCGGAGATCCGGGACGTTCCGACTCTACCAATTTGGAGAAACTAAACTTTAAAAGACTTGCCGAGTATGATTTGCCCGCTTCTTGCAGATTAGAAAATGCTGGGTATGTGATAGGCTCAGTTTGGCACAAGGATAATGTAAAGACTTGAGAAAATAAAGGACTTAATCTTCTGCCGTGTTCTGCTTTCTTCAAACATATCTAACATATAAAGTTATCTTGTCGGATTTTCAAATTTTTGGATTTCATACATTAGATGCTTTTTCTGCTTCTTGTAAAGTCAGTTCTCTGTATCACTGCAAACACTTTCTCACACCTGAAGCTATTCTCTATCTCTACATATCTACGATCAGACCATGTATGGAGTACTATTGTCATATTTGGGCTGGTGAATCTCTGTTCCATTTGAGGGTTCTTGATAAGGTGCAGAAACGTATCTGTCATTTGATTGTCCCCACCCTTTCTTCTTTTTCACACCCTCTCTCTCACAGATGTGATGTTGCTGGTCTCAGTCTTTTCTATAAATACTATTATAGCATGTGTTCTTCAGAATTGTGTGATCTATTCCCTGCTTCTTTTGTTCCAGCTCGTTTGACTCGTTGGTCTAGGGATCTCCATCAATTTGCTGTTTTGATGCTTCATTGTAATACAGCTTCCTATTCCAGTAGCTTCTTTCCAAGAACCGCAAGCTTGTGGAACTCTCTTCCTGCTGACTGTTTTCCTCCTACCTATAACCTTGGTCTTTTCAAGACTAAGGCCAATAAGCATCTTCTGTCTTTGCGATAATCATATTTCGTTCTTGTTAGTTCCTTACATTAAGTGGCTTCATGCCTTGTCTGGAGCGATTTCCATAAAAAAAATGAATAAATGCGAAAATTATTTTCATTTATCACTCCTATATTTTCATCAAAACCGGTTACTCTTATTTAAATCAATAATACGTTTTTGATGAGAGTGTTGAAAAGTAAGTTAATACCATCAGAAAGAAGAAAAAAAAGGAAAGTTTTCTTTGAAGAAGACGTTTTACGTCGAAAATTTCAGATATTTAAAAAAAATAAATGATGTTATTCATTTTTTTCAATAACATTATTCAGTGTTCTAACTTCTTTAAATAATTTTACGAAAATAATGATTTCCAAGATGTGACCAACTCCTTTCATTAAAAAAAACCGCTAACCATGCTAAAACACATTGGACTATATGTGTCAACACTCTTGTCAACAACATATAAAGTTATTTTTGGATTTTCAAAGTCAGACCCAAATAATCTTTAATCTAAATAAATAAATGCAAAAGTTTTTTTCATTTATCACTCCTATATTACCATCAAAATCGGTTACTATTATTTAAAACAATAATACAACATTTTATTTACCTCCCCAGGAGGTTAGGCACAAGGCCAGTTGTATCTTACTCCCACAAGGTAAGATGTGACCCAAGGTCGGGTCGGGAAAGTGGGACTTGAAAAGCCAGCGCCCGAGAAGGTGAGCACTCTGGCCATTAAAAATTGCCTGGGCAGCCCCGTCGGCATTCCCCGGTAGGGGCGCCTCAGGCAGTAAGCAATAAACTTACTCCTCCCCAAAGAGAGGAGGCAAAGCCTGGGAGGGTGGACCTCCTAGAACTGCACAGGACAGACCCATAGACCGGCGTAAATCAAGCCCCGAAGGCCAAGACGATACCAGTTTATGGCGTGTATCAATTAATGACACAACATAATATTTTGAAATACTGTATATATAGTACACATGACCGATCAAGAGACAGTTCTTTCAATGCCTAATTTACATAACTATATTTTAAACAGTTCCTAATGTAATAAGTAATGTTTGGTGTCATTAATTTGTAATTGCATTGTCTTATTTTTACTATATATATGCAATAGTTTTGTAGGTGTTAACAGTAATTAATTAAAGTGATTTAATTTTTAAAAAAAAACAGATAAATGACTAAACATTTTCTTAAGTTAAACTAACAGTGTTTGCTGCAAAGCATAAGCGAGAAGAAAAAAGGGAGGAAGAGTGTACTTGGCTGGATCGCTCTCACCCTTTTTCTCGCTTGCCTCCTTTCTCTCTCTCTCTCTCTCCCTCTCTCGTGCGCATGTGCGCGCGCCCTCTCCCTCTCCCGTTAGCAACACCTATTTTGTTTTTTATTGTTTTTAAATTCAATGATTGCTTTGATCCTCAGACAAAACGTTTCACATTCATGTTTAATGCCATCCATTTCTAAATTGTAAGTTTTAAAAAAAAGAGCTTCCCCCATACACACACCATCGCTCAGGCAAATTGATTTCTTCATTTTTAAAAAATTTTATTATGGTCTTATTTAAAAGATAAATACATTTGCATCAAAATTACTAAAATGTTAATGTTTATCTATAAATGCAAAAGTTTTAGTTTTGTGTTTACAAGAAACTTGTAAATGAAATGTTTATTGTTAAACATTTTGGTTTCAAATATTTAAAGTAGCAAGCTTACAAAGCCAGTTAGTACAACATAGGCTCTTTTTTTGTTTGTCCCTAAATCGAAAGGTGCTACAATAGAAATGAAGAAATCGAAAACAAGAAAGTTTTTTTTTATATAGCTTTAAATCTATTATATGTAAAATGCTGACATTCCTTTTAGATCAACAATTTGATAAAGAGGTCTTACCTCGAAATATATTATAAAACATCTGTATACATTTGTATATATTTAGATTTGGGGGCAAAGATAATTTTTTAGATAAACCAACTGGATGACGGTGATGGTAGTAGGAGTAAATATAAAAGGTTTTTTGGGGGACATGAAAAGGAAAGGTTAGCTAAACTAATGGAGAAAGAAAGAGAGTAACTTATCTAAGCTAGTAACTTTTTGCGTTCGTTCGCATCACATCTTTACCTCAGCAAACTTCTTTTACAATCTGCAAGGGCATCACAGATTATTCAAATTATTTCAGACAATGATACACTAATTTTGGTTGGCAGATGTTTTGAACAGCGTTGAATAGAAGTATTCATAAATACAAGAGATGTAATCTCAATTTTATCTATTATATAAATTGGAAATGTCTTAGTGTATGTTTGTATGTCTGGAAAAGACTCCGAAGGTACTCGACAGGTCTCATAAAGTTGACATTTTCTGAATCCTCCATTTTGGTGCATAATATCGAAAAATTGGAAAAAAAACATTGATTTCTTCATATAGAAAGGATCCCAAATGTGTGACGGGGGTCTCTAGATTTGGTCGCCTTCTGTCAGATAGTACGATCTGCGCATGCGTGCATGCATAAAACGCATGCAACCTTCAGACTTCGTTTAAGTGACCTATTTTTCAAGAGATTTTATACTCGCTTCCGTGGTCCTGGTGTTATCAACGAAGGCCCAAGACCTAGAGGTTTATGGTTCGATCCCAGTCGACGTTCAGAATTTTTATTTTTAACGGTGACCTAAATATACATCGACGGTGAGGGCGACCGGAGAAGAGACAGCTTTTGCCCCGGACAACCGGGGAAGAGCGAGATTGTTAAACTTTTGCCTATAGGAGGGGAGTGAGTGTTGAGAAAGGGGCTAGGATGAGGGGGCGAGCGAGAAGACAGTGCAATGAGGGAGCGGGCAACGGGGAGGGGGTTATGAAAAGGGAAAAGAAAGACATTGGGGTGCGGGGTACTGGGATGATGGGGCACCAGGGAATAGACAGCCGGGGGAAAAAGACATTGTTATACTTTTGTCTCCTGGGGGGAGGAGGGGGGGGGGGCAACACTGGGTATCCCTGCTTGTCTTATTTATAAAAGAAAAAAATACTCTATGAAAAGAAGTATTCATTTATACAAGAGGATTTTTTTCTTTTATGAAGGCAATAATACACTTCTTGTATTTATTAATACTTCTATAATAGAGGATTTTTTTTTCTTTTAAAAGACAATGATACACTTCTTGTATTTATTAATACTTCTATAATAGAGGATTTCTTTTTCTTTTAAAAGAGTATAATATACTTCTTGTATTTATTAATACTTCTATAATAGAGAGTTTTTTTCTTTTATAAGACAATAATACACTTCTTGTATTTATTAATACTTCTATAATCGAGGATGTTTTTCTTTTATAAGACACTAATACATTTATTGTATTTAGTAATACTTCTATAATAGAGGATTTTTTTTCTTTTAAAAGAGTATAATATACTTCTTGTATTTATTAATACTTCTATAATAGAGGATTTTTTCTTTTATAAGACACTAATACATTTATTGTATTTAGTAATACTTCTATAATAGAGGATTTTTTTTCTTTTAAAAGAGTATAATACACTTATTGTATTTATTAATACTTCTATAATAGAGGATTTTTTTTCTTTTAAAAGAGTATAATATACTTCTTGTATTTATTAATACTTCTATAATAGAGGATTTTTTTCTTTTCTAAAGACAATAATACACTTTTTGTATTTATTAATACTTCTATAATAAGGGATTTTTTTTTATAACGACAATAATACACTTGTATTTATTAATACTTCTATAATAGAGGATTTTTTTTCTTTTAAAAGACAATAATACACTTCTTGTATTTATTAATACTTCTATAATAGAGGATTTCTTTTTCTTTTATGAAGACAATAATACACTTCTTGTATTTATTAATACTTCTATGATAGAGATTTTTTTCTTTTATAAAGACAATTATACACTTTGTATTTATTAATACTTCTATAATAGAGGATTTTTTCTTTTATAAGACACTAATACACTTTTTGTATTTATTAATACTTCTATAATAGGGATTTTTTTTCTTTTATGAGACAATTATACACTTTTTGTATTTATTAAAACTTCTATTATAGAGATTTTTTTTCTTTTATAAGACAATTATACACTTCTTGTATTTATTAATACTTCTATAATAGAGGATTTTTTTCTTTTAAAAGAGTATAATATACTTCTTGTATTTATTAATACTTCTATAATAGAGGATTTTTTCTTTTCTAAAGACAATAATACTCTTTGTATTTATTAATACTTCTATAATAGAGGATTGTTTCTTTTATAAAGACAATAATACACTTCTTGTATTTATTAATACTTCTATGATAGAGATTTTTTTCTTTCATAAAGACAATAATACACTTGTATTAATTAATACTTCTATAATAGAGTATTTTTTTTCTTTTAAAAGACAATAATACACTTCTTGTATTTATTAATACTTCTATAATAGAGGATTTTTTCTTTTATAAAGACAATAATACACTTTTTGTATTTATTAATACGTTAATAATAAGGCATTTTTTTCTTTTATAAAGACAATAATACACTTGTATTTATTAATACTTCTATAATAGGGGATTTTTTTTTCTTTTATAAAGACAATAATACACTTGTTGTATTTATTAATACTTCTATGATAGGGATTTTTTTTCTTTTATAAGACAATTATACACTTTTTGTATTTATTAAAACTTCTATAATAGAGATTTTTTTTCTTTTATAAGACAATTATACACTTGTATTTATTAATACTTGTATAATAGAGGATTTTTTCTTTTCTAAATACAATAATACACTTGTATTTATTAATACTTCTATCATAGAGGATTTTTTTTTCTTTTAAAAGACAATAATACACTTTTTGTATTTAATAATACTTCTATAATAGAGGATTGTTTTTTTATAAAGACAATAATACACTTCTTGTATTTATTAATACTTCTATGATAGAGATTTTTTTCTTTTATAAAGACAATAATACACTTGTATTTATTAATACTTCTATAATAGAGGATTTTTTTTTCTTTTAAAAGACAATAATACACTTCTTGTATTCATTAATACTTCTATAATAGGATTTTTTCTTTTATAAAGACAATAATACACTTTTTGTATTTATTAATACTTCTATAATAGAGGATTTTTTTCTTTTATAAAGACAATAATACACTTTTTGTATTTATTAATACTTCTATAATGCAGGATTTTTTCTTTTCTAAAGACAATAATACACTTTTATTTATTAATACTTTTATAATAGGGGATTTTTTTTTCTTTTAAAAGACAATAATACACTTCTTGTATTTATAATTACTTCTATAATAGAGGATTTTTTTCTTTTATAAATACAATAATACACTTTTTGTATTTATTAATACGTCTATGATAGAGATTTTTTTCTTTTATAAAGACAATAATACACTTGTATTTATTAATACTTCTATAATAGAGGATTTTTTTTCTTTTAAAAGACAATAATAGACTTCTTGTATTTATTAATACTTCTATAATAGAGGTTTTTTCTTTTATAAAGACAATAATACACTTCTTGTATTTATTAATACTTCTATGATAGAGAATTTTTTTCTTTTATAAAGACAATAATACACTTCTTGTATTTATTAATACTTCTATAATAGAGGATTGTTTTCTTTTATAAGACAATTATACACTTTGTATTTATTAATACTTCTATAATAGGGGATTTTTTCTTTTATCAGACAATAATACACTTTTTATTTATTAATACTTCTATAATAGAGGATTTTTTCTTTTATAAAGACAATAATACACTTTTTATTTATTAATACTTCTATAATAGAGGATTTTTTCTTTTATAAGACACTAATACACTTATTGTATTTATTAATACTTTTATAATAGAGGATTTTTTAGCCACTGTCACCTCCCATAAATACAATGAAACAGAATTACACCACTTGTACTTACAAATACTCCTATTCATAGAGGATTTTTTATTCATTTTATATAAGCATGGACGGCGGCACCGGGGGGGGGGGGGGGGTCAAGTGTTGGAATTTGTTAAAGCCCCCCTCACTGATTGGCTGTTGCCACGTCCCTTAAGGGCCTCACGGATTGGCTGTCAGGCATTGCAACCCCTTTTTAGTAAAGGTGTCACGTGAGCCAGCCCTTAAAAACCCTTGTATACGGCTTCCAGGCCTCTTTTCAACAACTCTGCTCAAGTCAGCAATACATCGGGCGGTCTTCTCTGTGATACAGCCCACGACGGCATCACAGAGAATGACCTCCCGCCGATACCCGAACTCTATGCAGGCTCTTTTTCAACGACTCCACTCCAGTCAACAACACATCGGGCGGTCTTCTTAGTGATACAGCCCACGACGGCATCACTGAGAATGATCTCCCGCCGTTACCAGAACTCTAAAACAGATAAGTTCTAGCGAACCACGTTTTCGCAACAAACCTCAAACCCACCTCTCTACCATCCTCTTTTCCATCCTCTCTATGATTTACCAATGCCTAAATTAACTCTTTTGTGAAACTGTAAATACTCAATCCGACTTTCTCTTTCTTACTAAAATGATATGAAATTAGACCCTTGTGTTTTGTGTTCCTTCTTCAGACTTCCGTCCTATACATATCTTTGATGAATTTATCTGCACATGGTTACCCCATTCTCACGTGGGAGAATTGAACTTTATTTCAGGATTATTTTAATCCCAACACAAGCCCCCTCACTTTTTGACTTGGGCCCTCCCTCACTTTACAGTCATCAACAGAAACAAGATGGAAAAATTTTGTTTCCATCTATCTGAAAGCATTTTTTTATCCCTTTTCTGAATATGTAGAAAGAAAAAGCCTTTGATTGCATTCAATTTTAATAAATTGAACTTGAAGTTGGGTAGGGGTGAATTATTCAGAACACATAATTCCCGTCAATTTTCCCCAAATTTTTCAGAAAAATCATAATTTTTGAAAACGTTCTCATAATTTCTCACTGTGGGGATCTGGTGTACTACAAAATAGATTTTATACACATTATCATTAAAAAGAAACCAATCAAAAGGTATTAAGGAGTCAAACAAAGTATTTTCTCGAAAATTCTTTATTATTCAAGGAAAATTTAAATTTTTCGGTATTTAAGTAAAATTTTGCAGAAAATGTTCAATGAACGAACAAACAAAAGTAAACTTGTCAATAATACAATGAATCTATTTGAGCTTGTTTCATAGTTGAAGCAGTCGACTTGGTATGTCTGATTGACCTTGCTGTGTGTCCAGTTTCATCACAAATATTACAGTAAGGTCGAGGGCGTCGTGAAGCGATTTCAGGGTGAGACATTATTAACATTCGTCGAAGTATATCATGAATATTGTCCTTGATGGACAGTTGCCAAGACAATGCAGCTGGACCACTTAGGAAAGACCGAACGTGCTTGTTCCAAGACTCTACTGGACTCTCACTCCATTTTGCTATCGAGTTACCGTTATTCCACTTGAACTATGGGCACACATTTGATGGTAGCTCGGGATTATCATAATCCATGGTTTAGCCTTCTCATCGACGAAGGCACTTCTGAGATAAAGCATTATCTCGATACCCAAGGTTTTCAATGCTTCCACATGCACACATTTGTTTGTGACAGACTGGGTGATATCAGGATGATGTTGGTGTTACTCATGAACGTTTCAAAATTTTCGCGATCCACGCTGTTACGGATGAGAGAATATACGTAAAAGCGATTTTGAGGGCTGAAAAATCTGTTGCAAAGCGGACCATTATTTGTATTTCCTCCACTCGCACATGGTGCATCCATTAACATACCGGTGATTTTTCGGATTGCATCGATACATTCTTTTTTCGCATTGTTGAGGATCCGCATAATATCCAAAATTATTCATTCCATCCTCCCGCCAATCCTTCTGTCCACAGAACGATCGATACAGTATCTTTTGAGCAAAGTCCAATGAACACAATTTGAAGTGAAGAACAGAGAAACAATGCAAGTCTGCCTTCCAACAAGCTATTCCAATTCCAATACATACATTTATACTTTCATACTTAATACATTTAAACTTTTATACTTTTTACTTTTGTACTTTTATATGCACCCTGTCAGTTAATACTTTTAACTTTATGTATTCTCTATATTTGATAAACCAATTGATTCTTGAATTTTGTCATTTTTACTAGAAGCGACTTGCTGATATGTTTCAAATGAGCCATCAAGCAGTGTCAGAAAATCATTTTATGTCTAGATTAAGTCCAAAAAGGTGTATTTGACCCAAAATGACCAAATATGGTCATTTGGGCCCAGGCCCCCAAAAATTGAACTTTCTGTTTGTTCTTTTGTCACCAGAAGCGACTTGCTAATATGCTTCCAACAAGACCCCAACCACTATCAGAAGATCATTTCATGTCTAAATTATGTCAAAAAAGATATTTTTGGTCCAAAATGCCCTAATATGGTAGTTTGGGCCCAGACATCAAGAAATTAAATTTTTTTTATGTGTCTTTATCTATCACCAAGAGAATTCTATTCCACTTCTAATGAGCCATCAACCACTACCAGACGATCATTGTAAACCAAAATATGCCCCAAACAGTGATTTTCCCCAGTTTGCCCAAATAAGGTAATTTGAGCCCAGACGCGAAAAAATTGAAATATTTTGAATTTTTCTTTTTGTATCACCAAGAGAATTCCATTCCGCTTCTAACAAGCTCTCAACCACTATCGGACGATCATTTTTAGTCAAGATATTGAATTTATTCCCATATTTGGCATTCTGGGCGCAATGTCCCCCCCTCCCCCCCCCACACACACACTTTTTATGGGAGCCTCCCCACTTTTATAACTGTCCCGCCGGCCCTGATAAATACAATAAAACCGAGATTGCATCTCTTGTATTTATTAATACTACTGTATCTTTTGTATAGTAAACCTGTGGTTTGGTCCTTAATATTTGTTTTCTCCTATTACTTTCTGTGTTACAACACCAGACAGTTTATTTTTGCTGTCCATTTTAAATTAACATGTTTTAAGTTTAGATCTTCAGCTGTGACACCTTGATCACATTTGATTGAAACTCAAATAGCAATAAAATTCAATAAATATCAAAGCGTCAATACATGTGTATGTAAAATAATAGCTTATATGACCTTTTCACTGTTGTTACTAATGTCACCAGTACACATGTGCATGCTTTATTTACAGTCATAGATTTTATCAATGGGTTTGATGAAAGGTTATACTTTGGTATATGACCTTTTTGTGTGTGCTTGTGTCAAACAGTATCCTCTACTTTATGTAAAGAGCACTGTGTATAAATTTGTATATACATGTGTGTGGGTGTGTGTGTTTGAGCTTATATAAAAATATATATATTTTTAAGGTATATATCCCTTATAATACCATCCAAATTGTTTTGAAAAACAAGCTCAATGAAGCTTCCAGCTTCAGAGCATATATACTGCCGAAATAAAGAAAAAAATTATGATTGCGGACTGATTTTTTTGGTTATTGGAATGCAACCAACCAGAGTATATATATATATATATATATATATATATTACTTTAATTCACCTCAAACAAGGCACATTGCCACTGAGACATAAGAGACTACTGCAAATTAGGGGCCAGATTTATAGGGATATCCTTAGTGGGGAGTTGAGTAGCAAGATGTTTTTTCACATTGCATTTAAATTTCTACATGTTGGTACACTCAGGGAAACAGGGAGCAGGAAGGGAATTCCAAAGGTATGGGGGGGGGGCACCAGAGCAGCAAGTTTGTCGTAGCACATTCCATTGAAGTACTTGTAAAAATAAGCACAGATATGGGGCAGGGGCTGGAGCTTGGTGGATAGTTTGGGACCTATTAGATTTTTTGGACCTCATCTCAGAGTGAGAGACTAGTGGTTGGTGCACCAGCCCAGATGTGACAATCATACTCCATGCATGGGTGGATGGCCACCTTGTAGAGATATAGGATACTGGCAGGTAGGAAAAGTTTTCTAGCACGTAGAGGGAGCCCACTTGTCTTGCAGCAAGCTTAGTAGTATTTTCTATGTATTTGTTCCAACTCATGTTACCTGTGAATGTTAGGCTGAGAAGTTTGAATGTTGGACTCTCGGGTAGCGTGCTATTAGCCATGACAATCGGTGGTTGAAATTATTTCTTATAATTGTCAAAGGAAAGGAGCTTTGTCTTAGTAGCATTAAATGTTACCATCCATTTATGTCCCTATTCAACTACAGACTGGAGGTCATTTTCTAAGGTTTCATCCATTGCCTTGGATATGTGTGTGCTTTTGTTTTACCCACATGTTGAGAATACAGCGTGGTATCATTAGCAAATATACCCATCTCAGATATCATTTCATCAGGGTGGTCGTTTATGAAAAGGATCGACTTCTGGGGTACACCCGCATTAATGTCATGCTGTTTGGATGTACGGCCATTGAAGACACCCTGGATTTTTCTTTTGACTAAGAAAGAAAATAATTATATTAAATATTCGCCCAGTAATACCATACGAATTAATTTATTATTTACTATTGATGCAATTTTCTCCATTTTTAAACTATGTCTGCTATTTCGAAATAAGACAAATTCAGCAATGTATTTTTAAAAAATGTGACTGATCGACAGACGGAGAAAATCTCTATTTTATATAAATAGAGATTTGGAGGAGAATACATATGCTTACATTTTACTTATGTTCATTTCTGAGAAACATGTATGACCTACTTTTGATGTCTCACTCGAAAACACCTATTAAAACCAGGGCTGTTAAGGCGATAAGCAAACGTTTGGAGCTAACTCCTGAAATTGTAAAATGTCCGACTCTTGCTCTGACCGAAAATAATCTCCTTTCCCCACTAGTAAACTTATTTAACATATAAAATTATCTTGTCGGATTTTCAAAGGCAGGCCCAAATTACATTTAAACTGACAAATCAAACTTTGCTTCTGACTGACCAATTTTGATTTGTATTGTGTTATTGACAATATAATAACGTACTTAGCTACAATTTTTTTTTTAAATTACTTTGTTCAACTCATGTGACTGCTAATATGAAACATTTTTAAATAATCACCTAAAAATAAAAATCAGCATTTAAGTAGCACTAATATTTAATATATATTAGGTATAATGTTTTGATTTTAAAATCAAACCATATGTTGCTCTATCATTTCAACATACAAGTAAGTACAGAGTTGTAAGCATATTATTGATCTTTGTATAAACATTTTTAAATAATCACCTAAAAATAAAAATCAGCATTTAAGTAGCACTAATATTTAATATGTATTAGGTATAATGTTTTGATTTTAAAATCAAACCATATGTTGCTCTATCATTTCAACATACAAGTAAGTACAGAGTTGTAAGCATATTATTGATCTTTGTATAAACATTTTTAAATAATCACCTAAAAATAAAAATCAGCATTTAAGTAGCACTAATATTTAATATGTATTAGGTATAATGTTTTGATTTTAAAATCAAACCATATGTTGCTCTATCATTTCAACATACAAGTAAGTACAGAATTGTAAGCATATTATTGATCTTTCTATAAACATTTTTAAATAATCACCTAAATATAAAAATCAGCATTGATCTTTCTATAAAACGATATTTGCATTTATTCATTTGATATGCTAATATAGGGCTATAATCACATTAACACACTGGGTGATCATTTCGAAATACCAGGTCCTGTATATAAAATATCTTCAGAACTCTGGTGACAGATGGCATAACTCATTGTCGCAATCCAACAAATCTGGATCTTCAGCAAGATAAATGAAGGGTTTTGATTTTAAAAAGGATGGGTACTTTCAGGTTTTGAACCCGGATCGTCTATAGACAAATTTGATGTCAAGATAAAAAGAACAAAGAATTATTTTGGAAAGAAATAAACAAAGCAAAGAAGTGTTTTTGACTTTAAAGAGGATGGGTGTGTTCAGTGGCGTGCAGAGGTCTGGTCAAGCGCCTCCCTCTGCACGACACTGAGTTGTGGATTCTAAAAGTTTGGTATATTTTGTATGAACAAGATCTAAAGAATGCAATACTTTTTTAAAGTTGTAGAAAGTTATTAGGCAGTATGCAGGGTTTGAACCCGGATCGTTTGTAGACGGATTTTATGTCAAAATACAAAGAGCAAAAGGACAAAGAATTATTTTGGAAAGAAATGAACAAACCGAAAACATTCCTTGTCCATGACGTCAGCAGATGGAAAAGCATGATAAAAAATAGTATTACCTGAGAAAGTTGTGATCGGGAATCAGGTCACAGCTATCTACCTCAGCATTGACGTCGAATGACGTAAACAAAGGTTGTTTAACATGTTCCGTGTTGATGCCAAGGGAAAACAGATGGCCTGATAGTGAGACCAATTCTTAGAGGAGAGGGAGTCGATGTGCTGCAACTGCTCAGGTCTGAGCCCCATTTGTAAATAAATTTAACTAAGAAATAAAAATCATTTTTTATAGCCAAAGGAGAAAAACTGGCATGCTTAACTTTATATCAAGGAAAGCAACTATGCTCCGCTAAGAAACAAGAAGGTGAATTAAATTATGTTCCTTACATCTGACACTTAGGATTAATCAGACAAAAAGTAAAACTCAGGCCTATCGTATTACAAAGTGATACATGCTGAAAAATATTATATATATATATATATATATATATATATATATATATAAAGAAAGATGAAAGAAGAGGGATAAACATGTACGAATGACAAATTTATTTCAACTTTGATTGTTCAATGCAAGGTGTACTCGGTAAAAACATGTTTATTATTCTTTCCTTAAGCCAAGGCTTTTCAGAGATTAAAATCTTATCATCAGAGGAATTACATAGATAGATAAGTTGACAATGGAAAAGTCAAAATTCAAAATTTGAAAAAATATTAAGTAATGGAGAGTGAGAATATGCGTGTAAAAAGATATGGGGTCTGTCCAGTTGGCAAATGTCCGTTGATAAGGTGTCCAGTGAAAAGAGATTTAAAGATGGAAAAGAAGGGTTTTCGTGAAGGCAACATTGAAAAAGTTCAAGAATGCAGTAAATCCAATAGAAAGATGTTAAGTTCAATCGTAGGTGGAACGCACTTATTCAGAAGTAATTTTGAGAATTCGGGCCATTTTTCTCACTCTCCATTACTCAATATTTTTTCATATGTTTTCAAATTTTAAATTTTGGGTTTTCCACTGCCAACTTATCTATCTATGTAATTCCACTGATGATAAAATTTTAATCTTTGAAAAGCCTTGGCTTAAGGAAAGAATAATAAACATGTTTTTACCGCGTACACCTTGCATTAAACAATCAAAGTTGAAATATATATATATATATATATATATATATATATATATATATTAATATTCCAATGTGGTGGAAATGAAAAAAGGAAATACCAAAATTATTTCTATATTCATCAACGTTTCGTCTTTATTTCAATACTTTCTCAAGATGACTGATTTAAATAAATAACATAGAAGTACAATGTTTGAAAATATGTGATGCATTTGTGACGTAAAAAAAGTTTTTTGTTTTGTTTTTTAAGCAGAAATATAGACGTTAGAAGTCAAAAAATGTGGTGCGATGACGTTTTTGTTCTTTTTTCGAATGAACGATAGCTGTTAGAAAAGAAATATATTATAATTATATTATTTAAAAAACACTCATTTCACTTCATAAACGCACCTCATATTTTCGATTTTAACAGTTATTGTTCGTTCGGGAAAGAAAAAAAAACATTCTTTTCATATCATAATCGCACAACATCATAAATATAAAACACTGGATGGAGAAGAAAAAGATGGTTTGTCAGAGACAAGCATAATAAAACATGAAATATAAAAGGGGTGAAAATAACAGATGTAGTTACTAACAGGAGAGTCCATGTTAATAGTTCTTAAACATAATAGAAATAAGCATGAATTGCCAGGGTAAACAAATTATTAAAAATTCATGGACTATGTAAAGTTCATATTTACTTGAAAGGGGCATAATAAAACATGATACATAAAAAGGAGTTAAAATAACATGTAGTTACTAACGGAAGAGTCCATGTTAATGATTATTAAACACAATAGGAATAAGCATGAATTGCCAGGATAAACAAATTATTAAAAATTCATGGACTATGTAAAGTTCATATTTACTTGAGAGGGTATAATAAAAATTGATACATAAAAAGGAGTTAAAATAACATGTAGTTTTAACGGAGGAGTCCATGTTAATGATTATTAAACACAATAGAAATAAGCATGAATTGCCAGGGTAAAAAAATTATTAAAAATTCATGGACTATGTAAAGTTTATATTTACTTGAGAGGGGTATAATAAAACATGATACATAAAAAGGAGTTAAAATAACATGTAGTTACTAACGGAAGAGTCCATGTTAATGATTATTAAACACAATAGGAATAAGCATGAATTGCCAGTGTAAACAAATTATAAAAAATTCATGGACTATGTAAAGTTCATATTTACTTGAGAGGGGTATAATAAAACATGATACATAAAAAGGAGTTAAAATAACATGTAGTTACTAACGGAACAGTCCATGTTAATGATTATAAAACACAATAGGAATAAGCATGAATTGCCAGGGTAAACAAATTATAAAAACTTCATGGACTATGTAAAGTTCATATTTACTTGAGAGGGGTATAATAAAACATGATACATAAAAAGGCGTTAAAATAACATGTAGTTACTAACGGAAGAGTCCATGTTAATGATTATTAAACACAATAGAAATAAGCATGAATTGCCAGGGTAAACAAATTAAAAAAACTTCATGAACTATGTAAAGTTCATATTTACTTGAGAGGGGTATAATAAAACATGATACATAAAAAGGAGTTAAAATAACATGCAGTTACTAACGGAAGAGTCCATGTTAATGATTATTAAACACAATAGAAATAAGCATGAATTGCCAGGGTAAACAAATTAAAAAAACTTCATGAACTATGTAAAGTTCATATTTACTTGAGAGGGGCATAATAAAACATGATACATAAAAAGGGGTCAAAATAACAGATGCAGTTACTAACGGAAGTGTCCATGTTAATGATTATTAAACACAATAGGAATAAGCATGAATTGCCAGGGTAAACAAATTATAAAAAAATCATTGACTATGTAAAGTTCATATTTACTTGAGAGGGGCATAATAAAACATGATACATAAAAAGGGGTCAAAATAACAGATGCAGTTACTAACGGAAGTGTCCATGTTAATGATAATTAAACACAATAGGAATAAGCATGAATTGCCAGGGTAAACAAATTATAAAAACTTCATGGACTATGTAAAGTTCATATTTACTTGAGAGGGGTATAATAAAACATGATACATAAAAAGGAGTTAAAATAACATGCAGTTACTAACGGAAGAGTCCATGTTAATGATAATTAAACACAATAGGAATAAGCATGAATTGCCAGGGTAAACAAATTAAAAAAACTTCATGAACTATGTAAAGTTCATATTTACTTGAGAGGGGTATAATAAAACATGATACATAAAAAGGAGTTAAAATAACATGCAGTTACTAACGGAAGAGTCCATGTTAATGATAATTAAACACAATAGGAATAAGCATGAATTGCCAGGGTAAACAAATTATAAAAACTTCATGGACTATGTAAAGTTCATATTTACTTGAGAGGGGCATAATAAAACATGATACATAAAAAGGAGTTGAAATAACATGTAATTACTAACGGAAGAGTCCATGTTAATGATTATTAAACACAATAGGAATAAGCATGAATTGCCAGGGTAAACAAATTATAAAAAAATCATTGACTATGTAAAGTTCATATTTACTTGAGAGGGGTATAATAAAACATGATACATAAAAAGGAGTTGAAATAACATGTAATTACTAACGGAAGAGTCCATGTTAATGATTATTAAACACAATAGGAATAAGCATGAATTGCCAGGGTAAACAAATTATAAAAAAATCATTGACTATGTAAAGTTCATATTTACTTGAGAGGGGCATAATAAAACATGATACATAAAAAGTGGTCAAAATAACAGATGCAATTACTAACGGAAGAGTCCATGTTAATGATTATTAAACACAATAGGAATAAGCATGAATTGCCAGGGTAAACAAATTATAAAAAAATCATTGACTATGTAAAGTTCATATTTACTTGAGAGGGGCATAATAAAACATGATACATAAAAAGTGGTCAAAATAACAGATGCAATTACTAACGGAAGAGTCCATGTTACTGATTATTAAACACAATAGAAATAAGCATGAATTGTCGATGTAAACTTATTATAGAGAATGTTTGGGCTATGTAAAGTCCCTTTTTACTTGAAAGGGCATAATCAAACATGATGCATAAAATAGGGTTAAAATAACGGATGTAATTACTAACTTAAGAGTCCATGTTAATAGTTAGGTATGTGTAAAAATGTATGTGTCTTGTACGGACTATGATTATTAAAAAGCGCTTATTATTATTTTTTTTATTAGTTTTCGTGTAAACTTTGATTGTGTTTGAAAGATAAAAGCCTTAACTTAATCTCTAAAAGAAAAGAAATGTATATTTACGTGTGAAAAAAAATTATAATGAAAAATGTTATCATGACAGCTAAAAAAAAAATTCAGTGAATTTTGAACTTTGAAGAAATTACTTGTAAAAATCTTTTGAAAGATAAATATAAGTTTTCTGGGACTATTTCAAAGATAATTATCAAATTAAAGTCATAAGATACTGAATTAAAACAAAATTTTCCGACGTTTTACTAAAAAATTAGCAAAATTATCCCCCAAAAATCATAGTTTAGTCAAATCCGGCATTCAGTCAATCGGCAAACGATTTTATTTACCGATTGATTATCGCTATGCAGAATATATGGAAGACAAAAATGTAATAATAATGTATAATTTTTAACTTTATATATAAAAATGGTTTTGCAATAGTTTATAGAAATTGAAACATTATTATTCATTAATTTCTTTATTCTTTTCAAGGTTATAAAGAAATTTAATTAATTTAAGTACCCTTATTTTGTTGTAATAAAAAAGAAATTCTTATTTAATTAAAATATTTGTGAATGTATGCAATTAAGATTTTATTTATTTTTTAACTAAAAAGATTCAAATTTAACTTAGTATTAGTTTTTAATTCAGTAATACTCTGAAATTATTGAAGACGTCTGTTTGCCAATGTTTTTCCTTAGAATTTGAAATAAAACATTTTTAAATGTTGTTAAAAATAATTTTTACGTTACGAACGGCATTAATTTTATCATTTTTTTAACGTGTCGTAACGATAAATTACATTAATTCTTTTAAAAATAAAGCTAAAAGTGTGTTTTTTATTTTAAGTGTGAAAAAATAAATTAAAGTCAATGACTACACTGACAATTTATTCATTGAAAAAAAATTTAAACAATTATTTATTAATAAATAAATAGAATTCCATTTTGAAAGAAAATCTCATATTTGAAGTCTATTTATTTATTAATAAATAATTGTTTTTAACTTTTTAAATATTTATTAATAAAAAATGACAAAATAAATACAAACTTACGTTTTATCTTTCCAAATAATTGACGATGAATTGTGAAATTAACAAAATTGTTGAATCTCTAAAAATAAAATTTTGAGGGCGGTGTGGGAGTGAGGGGTGTTTGTAGGGAAAATCCCACCTGTTTATTACAGAATAGGACCACCATACCAATCCAAGTCAATCGTTAGTAGAAATTATCCAATTTTTTTAATTCTTTTTTTTTTCGTAATTATTTTTTTTTCAATTTTTTGTTTATTTTCAAGATTATAAAAAGAATTTATTACTCTGATGATGACACGTTCATGTGCGAAAGGTAAATATAATTATATTGCATTTTAAATTTTCCCAGAAACTCTAATCATTTAAATCACATAAAATATTTTTTGAAATTATATTATTTTGTTGGTGAAAATATTGATTAAACAATGCTTTATTCAATGATAACATCGCTAATTCAAGAAATTAATTTTTCTTCGAGTTATAGTGATTTTTAAACACGAAACTTAGGGGCCTTTTTCATAATAAATACGAAATATACAGTGCTTTAATTTCATTAACAAAATTCATGCATTTTTTTTTTATTAATGCTTAAAAATATAACTTTAATAAAGGTGTATTTTGCTTTCAACAAATAATACATTTTAAGAAAAATAATAGTTTCATTATATTCCGTGATCGTTGATTAATAAATACTGAAAACTTCATTAAAATTGATTGATTTCCTAAATATTGATGAATTTTTAAGTGAAGGGAGGATCAAAATGTTTTTACATTTTGGGAATCGGCCATTGATTTTGCACGTACCTATTAATAGTTCTTAAAAACAATAGAAATAAGCATTTATTTTCAAGGGAAAACAAATTATAAAGAATGTATAGGCTATGTAAATTCCTATTTAATAGAGAGGGTCATAAAAATACCAGATGTTGTTACTAACGAAAGAGTCCATATTAATAGTTCTTAAACAATAAAAATAAGCATGAATTGCCAGGGTAAACAAATTATAGACAATCTATGGGTGTTTTAAAAGCAGATGGGACTTACTTTGATATTATTTATTGGAACTATTCTAATAAAGTATTCTGTGACCAATAGAAACGCGCCATGCTAAGAACGACCCAGCTAACATGGCTCCTGTAAAAATTTAAGTGGAGTCAACATCAGGATTCAGTATCTTCTATGTCGTTGCGTCTGTGGCAAGCAAAGCAATGGTGTGTCCACCACGGAACTGCAAATCTGTTGAGTAAGGGTAACAACATTGTGTCTGTGAAACGACCGGGCCTTGCTGTCATGAAAGTCGTCGGTTAAAACCTGGGATCTTGCGCAGGTATAATGAATAGCTACAGCCAACATGCACATTGCTTGCTTCACTATAGACGCATCAAGCAATGCCGGTTCAAAAGAAGTGCAGTTAGTTATTAAGCGACCTTTGACTCATCAAGCAATGCCGATAAATGAAATCCGGAGTTAGCAACTACTAAAATTTAAATTTGAAAAAATGCTGACTCATTTCCTGTTTTGAAGAATGAGTCTACAATTCCTTTCACAATTAGGAAATATCGAAATTAGAAAATAATAACATTAAGAAATATCCAAGTTAGTAGATAATAAGATTAGGAAATATCCAAATTAGTAGATAATAAGATTAGGAAATATCCAAGTTAGTAGATAATAAGATTAGGAAATATCCAAATTAGTAGATAATAAGATTAGGAAATATCCAAATTAGTAGATAATAAGATTAGGAAATATCAAAATTAGTAGATAATAAGATTAGGAAATATCCAAATTAGTAGATAATAACATTAGGAAATATCCAAATTAGTAGATAATAAGATTAGGAAATATCCAAATTAGTAGATAATAAGATTAGGAAATATCCAAATTAGTAGATAATAAGATTAGGAAATATCCAAGTTAGTAGATAATAAGATTAGGAAATATCCAAATTAGTAGATAATAAGATTAGGAAATATCAAAATTAGTAGATAATAAGATTAGGAAATATCAAAATAAGTAGATAATAAGCTTAGGAAATATCAAAATAAGTAGATAATAAGATTAGGAAATATCCAAATTAGTAGATAATAACATTAGGAAATATCCAAATTAGTAGATTATAAGATTAGGAAATATCCAAATTAGTAGATAATAAGATTAGGAAATATCCAAATTAGTAGATAATAAGATTAGGAAATATCCAAATTAGTAGATAATAAGATTAGGAAATATCCAAATTAGTAGATAATAAGATTAGGAAATATCAAAATTAGTAGATAATAAGATTAGGAAATATCCAAATTAGTAGATAATAACATTAGGAAATATCCAAATTAGTAGATAATAAGATTAGGAAATATCCAAATTAGTAGATAATAAGATTAGGAAATATCCAAATTAGTAGATAATAAGATTAGGAAATATCCAAGTTAGTAGATAATAAGATTAGGAAATATCCAAATTAGTAGATAATAAGATTAGGAAATATCAAAATTAGTAGATAATAAGATTAGGAAATATCAAAATAAGTAGATAATAAGCTTAGGAAATATCAAAATAAGTAGATAATAAGATTAGGAAATATCCAAATTAGTAGATAATAACATTAGGAAATATCCAAATTAGTAGATTATAAGATTAGGAAATATCCAAATTAGTAGATAATAAGATTAGGAAATATCCAAATTAGTAGATAATAAGATTAGGAAATATCCAAATTAGTAGATAATAAGATTAGGAAATATCAAAATTAGTAGATAATAAGATTAGGAAATATCCAAATTAGTAGATAATAAGATAAGGAAATATCCAAATTAGTAGATAATAAGATTAGGAAATATCCAAATTAGTAGATAATAAGATTAGGAAATATCAAAATTAGTAGATAATAAGATTAGGAAATATCAAAATTAGTAGATAATAAGATTAGGAAATATCCAAATTAGTAGATAATAACATTAGGAAATATCCAAATTAGTAGATAATAAGATTAGGAAATATCCAAATTAGTAGATAATAACATTAGGAAATATCCAAATTAGTAGATAATAAGATTAGGAAATATCCAAGTTAGTAGATAATAAGATTAGGAAATATCCAAATTAGTAGATAATAAGATTAGGAAATATCCAAATTAGTAGATAATAAGATTAGGAAATATCAAAATTAGTAGATAATAAGATTAGGAAATATCAAAATAAGTAGATAATAAGATTAGGAAATATCAAAATTAGTAGATAATAAGATTAGGAAATATCCAAATTAGTAGATAATAAGATTAGGAAATATCCAAATTAGTAGATAATAAGATTAGGAAATATCCAAGTTAGTAGATAATAAGATTAGGAAATATCCAAATTAGTAGATAATAAGATTAGGAAATATCAAAATTAGTAGATAATAAGATTAGGAAATATCCAAATTAGTAGATAATAAGATTAGGAAATATCCAAATAAGTAGATAATAACATTAGGAAATATCCAAATTAGTAGATAATAAGATTAGGAAATATCCAAATTAGTAGATAATAAGATTAGGAAATATCAAAATAAGTAGATAATAAGATTAGGAAATATCCAAATTAGTAGATAATAAGATTAGGAAATATCCAAATTAGTAGATAATAACATTAGGAAATATCCAAATTAGTAGATAATAAGATTAGGAAATATCCAAATTAGTAGATAATAAGATTAGGAAATATCCAAATTAGTAGATAATAAGATTAGGAAATATCCAAATTAGTAGATAATAAGATTAAGAAATGTCCAAATTAGTAGATAATAAGATTAGGAAATATCCAAATTAGTAGATAATAAGATTAGGAAATATCCAAATTAGTAGATAATAAGATTAGGAAATATCAAAATAAGTAGATAATAAGATTAGGAAATATCCAAATTAGTAGATAATAAGATTAGGAAATATCCAAATTAGTAGATAATAACATTAGGAAATATCAAAATAAGTAGATAATAAGATTAGGAAATATCCAAGTTAGTAGATAATAAGATTAGGAAATATCCAAATTAGTAGATAATAAGATTAGGAAATATCCAAATTAGTAGATAATAAGATTAGGAAATATCCAAATTAGTAGATAATAAGATTAGGAAATATCAAAATTAGTAGATAATAAGATTAGGAAATATCCAAATTAGTAGATAATAACATTAGGAAATATCCAAATTAGTAGATAATAAGATTAGGAAATATCCAAATTAGTAGATAATAAGATTAGGAAATATCCAAATTAGTAGATAATAAGATTAGGAAATATCCAAGTTAGTAGATAATAAGATTAGGAAATATCCAAATTAGTAGATAATAAGATTAGGAAATATCAAAATTAGTAGATAATAAGATTAGGAAATATCAAAATAAGTAGATAATAAGCTTAGGAAATATCAAAATTAGTAGATAATAAGATTAGGAAATATCCAAATTAGTAGATAATAACATTAGGAAATATCCAAATTAGTAGATTATAAGATTAGGAAATATCCAAATTAGTAGATAATAAGATTAGGAAATATCCAAATTAGTAGATAATAAGATTAGGAAATATCCAAATTAGTAGATAATAAGATTAGGAAATATCAAAATTAGTAGATAATAAGATTAGGAAATATCCAAATTAGTAGATAATAAGATTAGGAAATATCCAAATTAGTAGATAATAAGATTAGGAAATATCAAAATTAGTAGATAATAAGATTATGAAATATCCAAATTAGTAGATAATAAGATTAGGAAATATCCAAATTAGTAGATAATAAGATTAGGAAATATCCAAATTAGTAGATAATAAGATTAGGAAATATCAAAATTAGTAGATAATAAGATTAGGAAATATCCAAATTAGTAGATAATAAGATTAGGAAATATCCAAATTAGTAGATAATAACATTAGGAAATATCACAATTAATAGATAATAAGATTAGGAAATATCCAAATTAGTAGATAATAACATTAGGAAATATCCAAATTAGTAGATAATAAGATTAGGAAATATCAAAGTTAGTAGATAATAAGATTAGGAAATATCCAAATTAGTAGATAATAAGATTAGGAAATATCAAAATTAGTAGATAATAAGATTAGGAAATATCAAAATTAGTAGATAATAAGATTAGGAAATATCAAAATAAGTAGATAATAAGATTAGGAAATATCAAAATTAGTAGATAATAAGATTAGGAAATATCCAAATTAGTAGATAATAAGATTAGGAAATATCCAAATTAGTAGATAATAAGATTAGGAAATATCCAAGTTAGTAGATAATAAGATTAGGAAATATCCAAATTAGTAGATAATAAGATTAGGAAATATCAAAATTAGTAGATAATAAGATTAGGAAATATTCAAATTAGTAGATAATAAGATTAGGAAATATCCAAATAAGTAGATAATAACATTAGGAAATATCCAAATTAGTAGATAATAAGATTAGGAAATATCCAAATTAGTAGATAATAAGATTAGGAAATATCAAAATAAGTAGATAATAAGATTAGGAAATATCAAAATTAGTAGATAATAAGATTAGGAAATATCCAAATTAGTAGATAATAACATTAGGAAATATCCAAATTAGTAGATAATAAGATTAGGAAATATCCAAATTAGTAGATAATAAGATTAGGAAATATCCAAATTAGTAGATAATAAGATTAGGAAATATCCAAATTAGTAGATAATAAGATTAAGAAATGTCCAAATTAGTAGATAATAAGATTAGGAAATATCCAAATTAGTAGATAATAAGATTAGGAAATATCCAAATTAGTAGATAATAAGATTAGGAAATATCAAAATAAGTAGATAATAAGATTAGGAAATATCAAAATTAGTAGATAATAAGATTAGGAAATATCCAAATTAGTAGATAATAACATTAGGAAATATCAAAATAAGTAGATAATAAGATTAGGAAATATCAAAATTAGTAGATAATAAGATTAGGAAATATCCAAATAAGTAGATAATAAGATTAGGAAATATCCAAATTAGTAGATAATAAGATTAGGAAATATTCAAATTAGTAGATAATAAGATTAGGAAATATCCAAATTAGTAGATAATAAGATTAGGAAATATCCAAATTAGTAGATAATAAGATTAGGAAATATCCAAATTAGTAGATAATAAGATTAGGAAATATCCAAATTAGTAGATAATAAGATTAGGAAATATCAAAATTAGTAGATAATAAGATTAGGTAATATCAAAATAAGTAGATAATAAGATTAGGAAATATCAAAATTAGTAGATAATAAGATTAGGAAATATCCAAATTAGTAGATAATAAGATTAGGAAATATCCAAGTTAGTAGATAATAAGATTAGGAAATATCCAAGTTAGTAGATAATAAGATTAGGAAATATCCAAATTAGTAGATAATAAGATTAGGAAATATCAAAATTAGTAGATAATAAGATTAGGAAATATCCAAATTAGTAGATAATAAGATTAGGAAATATCCAAATAAGTAGATAATAACATTAGGAAATATCCAAATTAGTAGATAATAAGATTAGGAAATATCCAAATTAGTAGATAATAAGATTAGGAAATATCAAAATAAGTAGATAATAAGATTAGGAAATATCAAAATTAGTAGATAATAAGATTAGGAAATATCCAAATTAGTAGATAATAACATTAGGAAATATCCAAATTAGTAGATAATAAGATTAGGAAATATCCAAATTAGTAGATAATAAGATTAGGAAATATCCAAATTAGTAGATAATAAGATTAGGAAATATCCAAATTCGTAGATAATAAGATTAAGAAATGTCCAAATTAGTAGATAATAAGATTAGGAAATATCCAAATTAGTAGATAATAAGATTAGGAAATATCCAAATTAGTAGATAATAAGATTAGGAAATATCAAAATAAGTAGATAATAAGATTAGGAAATATCAAAATAAGTAGATAATAAGATTAGGAAATATCAAAATTAGTAGATAATAAGATTAGGAAATATCCAAATTAGTAGATAATAACATTAGGAAATATCCAAATTAGTAGATAATAAGATTAGGAAATATCCAAATTAGTAGATAATAAGATTAGGAAATATCCAAATTAGTAGATAATAAGATTAGGAAATATCCAAATTAGTAGATAATAAGATTAAGAAATGTCCAAATTAGTAGATAATAAGATTAGGAAATATCCAAATTAGTAGATAATAAGATTAGGAAATATCCAAATTAGTAGATAATAACATTAGGAACTATGCAAATTAGTTGATAATAAGATTAGGAAATATCAAAATTAGTAGATAGTAAGATTAGGAAATATCGAAATTAGTAGATGATAAGATTAGGAAATATCCAAGTTAGTAGATAATAAGATTATGAAATATCCAAATTAGTAGATAATAAGATTAGGAAATATCCAAATTAGTAGATAATAAGATAAGGAAATATCCAAATTAGTAGATGATAAGATTAGGAAATATCCAAGTTAGTAGATAATAAGATTAGGAAATATCAAAATTAGTAGATGATAAGATTAGGAAATATCCAAGTTAGTAGATAATAAGATTAAGAAATATCCAAATTAGTTGATAATAAGATTAGGAAATGTCCAAATTAGTAGATGATAAAATTAGGAAATATCCAAATTAGTAGATGATAAGATTAGGAAATATCCAAATTAGTAGATGATAAGATTAGGAAATATCCAAGTTAGTAGATAATAAGATTAGGAAATATCCAAATAAGTAGATAATAACATTAGGAAATATCCAAGTTAGTAGAGTATAACATTAGGAAATATCTAAGTTAGTACATAATGAGATTAGAAAATATCCAAATTAGTAGATGATAAGATTAGGAAATATAAAAATTAGTAAATAATAACATTAGGAAATATCCAAATTAGTAGATAATAAGATTAGGGAATATCTAAGTTAGTAGATAATAAGATAAAAAAAATATCCAAATAAGTAGATAATACGATTTGGAAATATCCAAAATAGTAGATAATACGATTTGGAAATATCCAAATTAGTAGATAATAACATTAGGAAATATTCAAATTAGTAAATAATAAGATTAGGAAATATCAAAATTAGTAGATAATAAGATTAGAAAATATCCAAATTAGTAGATAATAAGATTAGGAAATATCCAAATTAGTAGATAATAAGATTAGGAAATATCCAAGTTAGTAGATAATAAGATTAGGAAATATCAAAATTAGTAGATAATAACATTAGGAAATATCTAAGTTAGTAGAGTATAACATTAGGATATATCCAAATTAGTACATAATGAGATTAGAAAACATCCAAATTAGTAGATGATAAGATTACGAAATATAAAAATTAGTAAATAATAACATTAGGAAATATCCAAATTCGTAGATAATAAGATTAGGGAATATCTAAGTTAGTAGATAATAAGATAAAAAAATATCCAAATTAGTAGATTATAAGATTAGGAAATATCATAATTAGTAGATAATAACATTAGGAAATATCATAATTAGTAAATAATAACATTAGGAAATATCCAAATTAGTAGATAATAAGATTAGGAAATATCCAAGTGAGTAGATAATAAGATTAGGAAATATCCAAGTGAGTTGATAATAAGATTAGGAAATATCCAAATTAGTAGATAAGATTAGGAAAATCCAAATTAGTAGATTATAAGATTAGGAAATATCACAGTTAGTAGATAATAAGATTAGGAAATATCCAAATTAGTAGATAATAAGATTAGGAAATATCCAAATTAGTAGATAATAAGATTAGGAAATATCACAGTTAGTAGATTATAAGATTAGGAAATATCACAGTTAGTAGATAATAAGATTAGGAAATATCAAAGTAAGTAGATGATAAGATTAGGAAATATCCAAATTAGTTGATAATAAGATAAGGAAATATCCAAATAAGTAGATGATAAGATTGGGAAATATCCAAGTTACTAGTTAATAAGATTAGGAAATATCAAAATTAGTAGATAATAAGATTAGGAAATATCCAAATTAGTAGATAATAAGATTAGGAAATATCCAAATAAGTAGATAATAACATTAGGAAATATCCAAATTAGTAGATAATAAGATTAGGAAATATCCAAATTAGTAGATAATAAGATTAGGAAATATCCAAGTGAGTTGATAATAAGATTAGGAAATATCCAAATTAGTAGATAAGATTAGGAAAATCCAAATTAGTAGATTATAAGATTAGGAAATATCACAGTTAGTAGATAATAAGATTAGGAAATATCCAAATTAGTAGATAATAAGATTAGGAAATATCCAAATTAGTAGATAATAAGATTAGGAAATATCACAGTTAGTAGATTATAAGATTAGGAAATATCACAGTTAGTAGATAATAAGATTAGGAAATATCAAAGTAAGTAGATGATAAGATTAGGAAATATCCAAATTAGTTGATAATAAGATAAGGAAATATCCAAATAAGTAGATGATAAGATTGGGAAATATCCAAGTTACTAGTTAATAAGATTAGGAAATATCAAAATTAGTAGATAATAAGATTAGGAAATATCCAAATAAGTAGATAATAACATTAGGAAATATCCAAATTAGTAGATAATAAGATTAGGAAATATCCAAATTAGTAGATAATAAGATTAGGAAATATCAAAATAAGTAGATAATAAGATTAGGAAATATCAAAATTAGTAGATAATAAGATTAGGAAATATCCAAATTAGTAGATAATAACATTAGGAAATATCCAAATTAGTAGATAATAAGATTAGGAAATATCCAAATTAGTAGATAATAAGATTAGGAAATATCCAAATTAGTAGATAATAAGATTAGGAAATATCCAAATTAGTAGATAATAAGATTAAGAAATGTCCAAATTAGTAGATAATAAGATTAGGAAATATCCAAATTAGTAGATAATAAGATTAGGAAATATCCAAATTAGTAGATAATAAGATTAGGAAATATCAAAATAAGTAGATAATAAGATTAGGAAATATCAAAATTAGTAGATAATAAGATTAGGAAATATCCAAATTAGTAGATAATAACATTAGGAAATATCAAAATAAGTAGATAATAAGATTAGGAAATATCAAAATTAGTAGATAATAAGATTAGGAAATATCCAAATTAGTAGATAATAAGATTAGGAAATATCCAAATTAGTAGATAATAAGATTAGGAAATATTCAAATTAGTAGATAATAACATTAGGAAATATCCAAATTAGTAGATAATAAGATTAGGAAATATCCAAATTAGTAGATAATAAGATTAGGAAATATCCAAATTAGTAGATAATAAGATTAGGAAATATCCAAATTAGTAGATAATAAGATTAGGAAATATCAAAATTAGTAGATAATAAGATTAGGAAATATCAAAATAAGTAGATAATAAGATTAGGAAATATCAAAATTAGTAGATAATAAGATTAGGAAATATCCAAATTAGTAGATAATAAGATTAGGAAATATCCAAATTAGTAGATAATAAGATTAGGAAATATCCAAGTTAGTAGATAATAAGATAAGGAAATATCCAAATTAGTAGATAATAAGATTAGGAAATATCAAAATTAGTAGATAATAAGATTAGGAAATATCCGAATTAGTAGATAATAAGATTAGGAAATATCCAAATAAGTAGATAATAACATTAGGAAATATCCAAATTAGTAGATAATAAGATTAGGAAATATCCAAATTAGTAGATAATAAGATTAGGAAATATCAAAATAAGTAGATAATAAGATTAGGAAATATCAAAATTAGTAGATAATAAGATTAGGAAATATCCAAATTAGTAGATAATAACATTAGGAAATATCCAAATTAGTAGATAATAAGATTAGGAAATATCCAAATTAGTAGATAATAAGATTAGGAAATATCCAAATTAGTAGATAATAAGATTAGGAAATATCCAAATTAGTAGATAATAAGATTAAGAAATGTCCAAATTAGTAGATAATAAGATTAGGAAATATCCAAATTAGTAGATAATAAGATTAGGAAATATCCAAATTAGTAGATAATAAGATTAGGAAATATCAAAATAAGTAGATAATAAGATTAGGAAATATCAACATAAGTAGATAATAAGATTAGGAAATATCAAAATTAGTAGATAATAAGATTAGGAAATATCCAAATTAGTAGATAATAACATTAGGAAATATCCAAATTAGTAGATAATAAGATTAGGAAATATCCAAATTAGTAGATAATAAGATTAGGAAATATCCAAATTAGTAGATAATAAGATTAAGAAATGTCCAAATTAGTAGATGATAAGATTAGGAAATATCCAAATTAGTAGATAATAAGATTAGGAAATATCAAAATAAGTAGATAATAAGATTAGGAAATATCCAAATTAGTAGATAATAAGATTAGGAAATATCCAAATTAGTAGATAATAAGATTAGGAAATATCCAAATTAGTAGATAATAAGATTAAGAAATGTCCAAATTAGTAGATAATAAGATTAGGAAATATCCAAATTAGTAGATAATAAGATTAGGAAATATCCAAATTAGTAGATAATAAGATTAGGAAATATCAAAATAAGTAGATAATAAGATTAGGAAATATCAACATAAGTAGATAATAAGATTAGGAAATATCAAAATTAGTAGATAATAAGATTAGGAAATATCAAAATTAGTAGATAATAAGATTAGGAAATATCCAAATTAGTAGATAATAACATTAGGAAATATCCAAATTAGTAGATAATAAGATTAGGAAATATCCAAATTAGTAGATAATAAGATTAGGAAATATCCAAATTAGTAGATAATAAGATTAAGAAATGTCCAAATTAGTAGATGATAAGATTAGGAAATATCAAAATTAGTAGATAATAAGATTAGGAAATATCCAAATTAGTAGATAATAAGATTAGGAAATATCAAAATAAGTAGATAATAAGATTAGGAAATATCAAAATTAGTAGATAATAAGATTAGGAAATATCCAAATTAGTAGATAATAACATTAGGAAATATCAAAATAAGTAGATAATAAGATTAGGAAATATAAAAATTAGTAGATAATAAGATTAGGAAATATCCAAATTAGTAGATAATAAGATTAGGAAATATCCAAATTAGTAGATAATAAGATTAGGAAATATTCAAATTAGTAGATAATAACATTAGGAAATATCCAAATTAGTAGATAATAAGATTAGGAAATATCCAAATTAGTAGATAATAAGATTAGGAAATATCCAAATTAGTAGATAATAAGATTAGGAAATATCCAAATTAGTAGATAATAAGATTAGGAAATATCAAAATTAGTAGATAATAAGATTAGGAAATATCAAAATAAGTAGATAATAAGATTAGGAAATATCAAAATTAGTAGATAATAAGATTAGGAAATATCCAAATTAGTAGATGATAAGATTAGGAAATATCCAAATTAGTAGATAATAAGATTAGGAAATATCCAAGTTAGTAGATAATAAGATTAGGAAATATCCAAATTAGTAGATAATAAGATTAGGAAATATCAAAATTAGTAGATAATAAGATTAGGAAATATCCAAATTAGTAGATAATAAGATTAGGAAATATCCAAATAAGTAGATCATAACATTAGGAAATATCCAAATTAGTAGATAATAAGATTAGGAAATATCCAAATTAGTAGATAATAAGATTAGGAAATATCAAAATAAGTAGATAATAAGATTAGGAAATATCAAAATTAGTAGATAATAAGATTAGGAAATATCCAAATTAGTAGATAATAACATTAGGAAATATCCAAATTAGTAGATAATAAGATTAGGAAATATCCAAATTAGTAGATAAGATTAGGAAATATCCAAATTAGTAGATAATAAGATTAGGAAATATCCAAATTAGTAGATAATAAGATTAAGAAATGTCCAAATTAGTAGATAATAAGATTAGGAAATATCCAAATTAGTAGATAATAAGATTAGGAAATATCCAAATTAGTAGATAATAAGATTAGGAAATATCAAAATAAGTAGATAATAAGATTAGGAAATATCAAAATTAGTAGATAATAAGATTAGGAAATATCCAAATTAGTAGATAATAACATTAGGAAATATCCAAATTAGTAGATAATAAGATTAGGAAATATCAAAATTAGTAGATAATAAGATTAGGAAATATCCAAATTAGTAGATAATAAGATTAGGAAATATCCAAATTAGTAGATAATAAGATTAGGAAATGTCCAAATTAGTAGATAATAAGATTAGGAAATATCCAAATTAGTAGATAATAAGATTAGGAAATATCCAAATTAGTAGATAATAAGATTAGGAAATATCCAAGTTAGTAGATAATAAGATTAGGAAATATCCAAATTAGTAGATGATAAGATTAGGAAATATCCAAGTTAGTAGATAATAAGATTAGGAAATATCCAAATTAGTTGATAATAACATTAGGAAATATCCAAATTAGTAGATGATAAAATTAGGAAATATCCAAATTAGTAGATGATAAGATTAGAAAATATCCAAATTAGTAGATAATAAGATTAGGAAATATCCAAATTAGTAGATAATAACATTAGGAACTATGCAAATTAGTTGATAATAAGATTAGGAAATATCAAAATTAGTAGATAGTAAGATTAGGAAATATCGAAATTAGTAGATGATAAGATTAGGAAATATCCAAGTTAGTAGATAATAAGATTATGAAATATCCAAATTAGTAGATAATAAGATTAGGAAATATCCAAATTAGTTGATAATAAGATTAGGAAATATCAAAATTAGTAGATAGTAAGATTAGGAAATATCGAAATTAGTAGATGATAAGATTAGGAAATATCCAAGTTAGTAGATAATAAGATTATGAAATATCCAAATTAGTAGATAATAAGATTAGGAAATATCCAAATTAGTAGATAATAAGATAAGGAAATATCCAAATTAGTAGATAATAACATTAGGAAATATCCAAATTAGAAGATAATAACATTAGGAAATATCCAAATTAGTAGATGATAAGATTAGGAAATATCCAAATTAGTAGATGATAAGATTAGGAAATATCCAAATTAGTAGATGATAAGATTAGGAAATATCCAAGTTAGTAGATAATAAGATTAGGAAATATCAAAATTAGTAGATGATAAGATTAGGAAATATCCAAGTTAGTAGATAATAAGATTAAGAAATATCCAAATTAGTTGATAATAAGATTAGGAAATGTCCAAATTAGTAGATGATAAAATTAGGAAATATCCAAATTAGTAGATGATAAGATTAGGAAATATCCAAATTAGTAGATGATAAGATTAGGAAATATCCAAGTTAGTAGATAATAAGATTAGGAAATATCCAAATAAGTAGATAATAACATTAGGAAATATCCAAGTTAGTAGAGTATAACATTAGGAAATATCTAAGTTAGTACATAATGAGATTAGAAAATATCCAAATTAGTAGATGATAAGATTAGGAAATATAAAAATTAGTAAATAATAACATTAGGAAATATCCAAATTAGTAGATAATAAGATTAGGGAATATCTAAGTTAGTAGATAATAAGATAAAAAAAATATCCAAATAAGTAGATAATACGATTTGGAAATATCCAAAATAGTAGATAATACGATTTGAAAATATCCAAATTAGTAGATAATAACATTAGGAAATATTCAAATTAGTAAATAATAAGATTAGGAAATATCAAAATTAGTAGATAATAAGATTAGAAAATATCCAAATTAGTAGATAATAAGATTAGGAAATATCCAAATTAGTAGATAATAAGATTAGGAAATATCAAAATTAGTAGATAATAAGATTAGAAAATATCCAAATTAGTAGATAATAAGATTAGAAAATATCAAAATTAGTAGATAATAAGATTAGAAAATATCCAAATTAGTAGATAATAAGATTAGGAAATATCCAAGTTAGTAGATAATAAGATTAGGAAATATCAAAATTAGTAGATAATAACATTAGGAAATATTCAAGTTAGTAGAGTATAACATTAGGATATATCCAAATTAGTACATAATGAGATTAGAAAACATCCAAATTAGTAGATGATAAGATTACGAGATATAAAAATTAGTAAATAATAACATTAGGAAATATCCAAATTCGTAGATAATAAGATTAGGGAATATCTAAGTTAGTAGATAATAAGATAAAAAAATATCCAAATTAGTAGATTATAAGATTAGGAAATATCATAATTAGTAGATAATAACATTAGGAAATATCATAATTAGTAAATAATAACATTAGGAAATATCCAAATTAGTAGATAATAAGATTAGGAAATATCCAAGTGAGTAGATAATAAGATTAGGAAATATCCAAGTGAGTTGATAAGATTAGGAAAATCCAAATTAGTAGATTATAAGATTAGGAAATATCACAGTTAGTAGATAATAAGATTAGGAAATATCCAAATTAGTAGATAATAAGATTAGGAAATATCCAAATTAGTAGATAATAAGATTAGGAAATATCACAGTTAGTAGATTATAAGATTAGGAAATATCACAGTTAGTAGATAATAAGATTAGGAAATATCAAAGTAAGTAGATGATAAGATTAGGAAATATCCAAATTAGTTGATAATAAGATAAGGAAATATCCAAATAAGTAGATGATAAGATTGGGAAATATCCAAGTTACTAGTTAATAAGATTAGGAAATATCCAAATTAGTAGATAATAACATTAGGAAATATCCAAATTAGAAGATTATAAGATTAGGAAATATCTAAATTAGTTGATAATAAGATTAGGAAATATCCAAATTAGTAGATAATAAGATTAGGAAATATCCAAATAAGTAGATAATAAGATTAGAAAATATACAAATTAGCAGATGATAAGATTAGGAAATATCAAAGTTAGTAGATAATAACATTAGGAAATATCCAAATTAGTAGATAATAACATTAGGTAATATACAAATTAGTAGATAATAAGATTAGGAAATATCCAAATTAGTAGATTATAAGATTAGGAAATATCCAAATTAGTAGATGATAAGATAAGGAAAAATCAAAATTAGTAGATAATAAGATTAGGAAATATCCAAATTAGTTGATGATAAGATAAGGAAATATCCAAATAAGTAGATGATAAGATTGGGAAATATTCAAGTTACTAGTTAATAAGATTAGGAAATATCCAAATTAGTAGATAATAACATTAGGAAATATCCAAATTAGAAGATTATAAGATTAGGAAATATCATAATTAGTAGATGATAAGATTAGAAAATATCCAAATTAGTAGATAATAACATAAGGAAATATCAAAATTAGTAGATAATAAGATTAGGAAATATCCAAATTAGTAGATGATAAGATTAGGAAATATCCAAATTAGTAGATGATAAGATTAGGAAATATCTAAGTTAGTAGATAATACGATTAGGAAATAACGAAATTAATAGATGATAAGATTATGAAATATCCATATTAGTAGATAATAAGATAAGAAATATCCAAGTTAGTACATAATAAGATTAAGAAATATCGAAATTAGTAGATGATAAGATTATGAAATATCGAAATTAGTTGATAATAAGATTAGGAAATATCAAAATTAGTAGATGATAAGATTATGAAATATCCATATTAGTAGATAATAAGATAAGAAATATCCAAGTTAGTACATAATAAGATTAAGAAATATCGAAATTAGTAGATGATAAGATTATGAAATATCGAAATTAGTTGATAATAAGATTAGGAAATATCAAAATTAGTAGATAATAAGATTATGAAATATCCATATTAGTAGATAATAAGATAAGAAATATCCAAGTTAGTACATAATAAGATTAAGAAATATCGAAATTAGTAGATGATAAGATTATGAAATATCGAAATTAGTTGATAATAAGAATCGGAAATATCCAAATTAGTAGATAATAACATTAGGAAATATCCAAATAAGTAGATGATAAGATTGGGAAATATACAAATTAGTAGATAATAAGATTAGGAAATATCCAAATAAGTAGATAATAAGATTGGGAAATATCCAAGTTACTAGTTAATAAGATTAGGAAATATCCAAATTAGTAGATAATAACATTAGGAAATATCCAAATTAGAAGATTATAAGATTAGGAAATATCTAAATTAGTTGATAATAAGATAAGGAAATATCCAAAATAGTAGATAATAAGATTAGGAAATATCCAAATAAGTAGATAATAAGATTAGAAAATATACACATTAGCAGATGATAAGATTAGGAAATATCCAAGTTAGTAGTTAATAAGATAATGAAATATCCAAGTTAGTAGATAATAAGATAAGGAAATATCCAAATAAGTAGAGTATAAGATTGGGAAATATCCAAATTAGTATATGATAAGATTAGGAAATATCCAAGTTAGTATATGATAAGATTAGGAAATATCCAAATTAGTATATAATAACATTAGGAAATATAATTAGTAGATAATAAGATTAGGAAATATCCAAATTTGTAGATAATAAGATATGGAAATATCCAAATAAGTAGATGATAAGATTAGGAAATATCGAAATTAATAGATAATAAAATTAGGAAATATCCAAGTTAGTAGATGAGAAGATTAGGAAATATCCAAATTAGTAGATGATAAGATTAGGAAATATCAAAATTAGTAGATGATAAGATAAGGAAATATCCAAATTAGTAGATAATAAGATTAGGAAATATCCAAGTTAGTAGATTATAAGATAAGGAAAAATCAAAATTTGTAGATTATAGGATTAGGAAATATCCAAATTAGTAGATGATAAGATTAGGAAATATCCAAATTAGTAGATGATAAGATTAGGAAATATCCAAATTAGTAGATGATAAGATTAGGAAATATCCAAATTAGTAGATAACATCAGGAAATATCCAAATTAGTAGATAACATCAGGAAATATCCAAATTAGTAGATAATAACATTAGGAAATATCCATATTAGTAGATAATGGCATTAGGAAATATCCAAATTAGGAATAACATTAGGAAAGAGATTAAAGGCCTGATGGACTCAAAAACAACAAATTAGTTGATAAGTTTAGGAAATATCCAAATTAGTAGCTAATAAGATTAGGAAACGGATGAAAAGCTACCCCCCCCCTTACAAAATCAGGACCAGTTTACCATCAAAGAATCATTTTTTTTCTAAATTTTGGATCCGTCATAAATAATGACTAGCTACGGCCAATGAGGAGGAATTCATGCAAATCATACAATCATGATGCACAATCTTTTGAGCTCTGTGCAGAAGTCTGATTGACTCAAAAACAACAACAGCTCTAAAGTTCAACCTCGCCTCAATGTTATAGGGCTATTGTCAGTGCTATGCTGTCGGGGACTTTGGTTACTGGCAAGGCCGCCCAAGACAGATTGGTTTGACATCCAGCAGTATTAGGATAAACACGTTGTGTTGGTGCATGTGAAACTGCCACTCAATGCATACAGATGACGACCTTTTTAAAAATGACTTGGAGCAACCGCTGGTCCCTGTGGACCTTGATTTTGAGGCTAACCTGAAATCCTTCTGAGAACATGAAGTGTTTGAAATCTACGAGAAGGACCCTGATCAAAAGCAGACGATATCGACAACGCTATGTTTGATGCTGCCTTCAGGCCAACTTCCTCCTTCTCCTCCTCCTCAACAGCAGCAGCAGTACTAAGAAGTCGCAGAAACATCTCCGCTGAAGAGGAAAATGGTGTCAAATACTTTTAGAAAGAAAACTTAATCACGACATATGTTTGTAGCAGTTATATAGTTACAATATGTTTTCTTTTATGTTAGCATGTTATCCACTCGCGGAGTGATTGATACATTGTCTGGCAAGACCACCTTTGTGTGTTCTTGCTGGACAACGTTTCCGCCCAAACCTTTTCCTACACTTTTTTCAACGGTCAGTTTTTAAACGTCAAGTTGACAAGACCTCCTATAACTGTCTCGCCATTTGCCACGACTTAGGTTATGCAAGATGAAAGACCAAAACTCGACTTAAAACTCGTACATGCATATCAACCGACCAAACTATGGTAACCCATTTTTTTTTTATACCCAGCAAGGCCACAGGATCTATATCCATGCAGAAACCCTTTTATTTTTAAATGGAAATCGCTCCAGACAAGGCATGAAGCCACTTGATATAAGGAGCTAACAAGAACGAAAGATTGATTATCACAAAGACAGGAGATGACAATCTCTGAATAAATATGATGTGTGATTAAATTTTGCCAATGAAGCGAATTGGTATGATTGCAGCATCAAAACCAGTACAGGACAGAGGCAATGTAATCACACCGGAGAAAGTTTACCAATTATAGCTGCTAGAAACATCCTTTAGTAAGATTTTGGCGCCGCACCATAAACTTTGAAATTCTCTCATCGGTTGTCGATTTTTTTGAAGAGGTTTCATTTTGTCTAGACCAGGAGACCACGAATCAACAAGGAAGGATAAACATTATTCCTATTTATGGACGTGAACCTTTAGGAAAATACAACAAGATTTATATACCAACGATTGATACATATCTCGAATGTGCAACCTGTACCATGTATATTCTCACCTACCTTTGTAATATTACGGCGAGACACAGAAATTAATTCTGGGACTATAGGTAGGCTGAAAATTGTCGGCAGGAAGAGAATTCCATAAGTCTGCAGTTCTTGGAAAGAAGCTACTGGAATAGGAGAGAGTAAAAAGTGGATCTTCTGTTTACTTTCGGCAGCTTCGTAACCTTCGCTTCCCTTATTTTATCCTTTAGTCCTCACATTTCATGAGCGATGTTTCTGAAAAAGGGGGAAGAATCTATCCA
>OY744550.1:22195918-22365918 GCA_963556195.1 Sepiola atlantica
AGGCAGTGTAGTATATCCATCCTCCCAGACATTATCTCCTCCTGTTTTGGGGGGTGGAGACTTCCCAGGAATTATATATATAGCATTATCTAGACTATGAAAGGAGGAACTGGATCGAGAAATTTTCTGAGCAGTCAGTGAAAAACTGATTCATCCTTCAGTCTACGAAGGACTTCGACCGAAGGGCTGAGGATGAGGTCAGAAAGGGCACTCTCGACAGCAGGGCCTCATGCCAACTCATGTCAAAGTTTGATTCAAGAAAGCCAGTTTCTTAACACACTGATGACTTTCCAAGTCAGACATCCCGAGGCCTCCCTCACACAGATGTTTAATGCGGACATGTCTGCAAATCTATGACTTTCATCTAAAGGAGCTTGGATAAAAGGCACTGGAACACCGTTACATGGCTTGCATGGGAAAAGAAATAAACTGAGTCAGTAAAAGATGGGATAAAAGATATACAAGTCTGAAATGACACTTGAACCTTTGATTGCACCTCCGACCAATTCCTCGTAAAATGAAGATCTGGTCAAAACCACATCCCAAGAATTCATATAGGACCATCTGTCCAGCAGAAAAGATCTGGAAGCAAAGCGTTACCATTCCATGCACTCAACCATAGACTAATCGACTTGCTGCGGATGATTTTGAGCCTTGGTAATCATTTTGTAACGTGCAAGCGCCTCTTTTGACCCTCGGTAGATAAGCAGTCTTCCAAGTTATCAATGTCTTTTCAAGTAATATCTATGTATTCACCATAGACATTCTGTTTAAATTAAATACTTACAGAAAACTGAACTCCTCTTTCTAAAAAGTATAAACGTATTGAGTAATTTGTTGAATAATAGCACATCGGAAATAGTAACTTGACTGTTATTGGCTAGTTGAATTTACTTCCATATAATTATAGTGTTTTGTTGGAATTCTTCAGCTAGATAGGCAGCCAACCAAAGAAGTGCCAAAAAGTTGCTGAATTGTCTCCACCAATGAAATAAAATGGTGTAAAACTGCGGTACAATTGTAATACTATAGAGTGCCTACACTCCTTCACAGTTAAGATCATTGGGAGAGATTAGCTAGGAATTGAATGACAATGAAAAACCGACTGATCCATTGAGCTTCACAGAAAAAGTAACAATTGGAGAGTCAAGAATTCCAGTGGAAATTAGCCAAGGGAAAACTGGACGTATCTGATTTCCGGTGGAAAGTAAATATATTCAGGGCACACTGGCTGTTGAAGAGAGAATGGCAATAGAGCCTGACGAGAATGATCGTGGCAAGACGGATCTCTGTGTATGACAAAGAAGGTTGTCATTGGGACTGACAAGACTGGACAACGATCAACAGATAGTGTTTAGGTCTCTAGTCACAAAGGTATCACACACACACACACACACACACTCCGAGCCTAACTAAGATATCCCTACAACTTGTTTTGTATCATTTCTACTGTAAAATGAGACGATCATATAGCTACACAATAACAACAACAAAAGATATGAGGTTTCTCTTGGCAGAATAACGTACTGACCACTGAAACCTTCTCGGACTGCTAAACTCTTCTTGACAACTACAGCAGAACTTTTATAGCCCACTAGCAGGACCCGTGTCCTGGTGTTACCCGGGGGGGGGGGGGGTATAAAAGAGTGATTTCACTTTTGAAAAATAAATATTAGATTTTCACTTTTGAAAAAAAACATCAGAAAAGAAACCACTGTAAATTATGTAGGTGATTAAAATAGGATTTAAATTGTTGTCAAAAGAATTACCCCTCTCCGCCAGAAATAAGTCTCATAAATTCTATGAAATATTAATAATTTTAATGAAAATAGGTCACAAATAGATATGTTAAAAAAAAATGCTGTGGCTCTGTTGCTGTCAGCCTGGACATACCAGTTTGTGTGGACAAAAACAAACTTCCATTTGTGACCTATTTGCATTTGATTTTTTGCTATTTGTTTACCCAAAAGTAAAAACCAGATTCTACGTGTAAATAGCCTGAAAATAATAGATTATGTGTAAATAGCCTGAAAATAAAATAGGAATTAAGAAAAAAAGAAAGTATTTTATCTTTTAGAGTAAAGGATTACTTTCCTATATAAATTTAACGCAAAATGAGCACTCACTTCCGGGCCATTTAGCTGTAATATGGAGACGTTGAACCAATTTTTTTTTTCCAATATTTTAGGGAAATCCAAATTTGTGCTAGGTGGAAGTAGGTGTGAGTTAACTAAGCTTATATTTTATTTTTTTTTTGGGGGGGGGGGGTATCTTTTTTCCTACAATAAAATAAAGTGTGTAAAGAATATTTAATGTTTTAGCATACATTTTTTCTGCCATTCCCCCATTTTTTTGTGTGGGGATGGGAGTGAGGTAATTTTTGTGTGTGCATTTTAGGAATAGTTATCCAGAAATTTGCATTCATGACATAAGCAGTTCAGACTTTCCAGAGAAAGTCGAATGAGGTTCTGATGCTTCTACGCAATACGAACTAACCCGACTTTGCAGACTTAAAACTTAGTTTAGAGTTAGTTTAGGGTTAGGGTGAAAAAATGTTTAAAATGAAATAGTTCTGTTTGTATTGTGTAGATTGTTTGGTGAAGTTCGTTAACTTTCGCTATCGCCACTTTTACTTAGTCCCCCCACCCCCACCTCATTTATATTTAAAATGAAAAAAAAATTGATTAAAAAACTAGATTGGATGAGTAAAGAAAAAGTGCCCCCACCCTAATATTGCTGTTCTGAAATTGAAAAAGCATTTGGTTATACGTCTCAATTTACCGCTAGCTGTTGGCTAAAATATTTAATAATTGTTTTTAATTTCTATTTTGCTGATATTTTTTTCAGTTTGTTTACATGTAATCACAAATAAAAAGTAGAATTTTAAGTTCTTTGGAAAAAAATTTTTTTAAATTGAGATTTTAAGACGGGGTATCAGTTTTGTTCGTCTTTTACCATAGTCCGTTTTTCACAACTCTTTACGTCTTAAAATCTCGATTTTTAAAAATTTCTTTCCAAAAACCCCGGAATTCTCTCGCGACATGATAGGTAATTGTAAGCAGAAGAATAATTTTTAAAATTTGAGAGTCAAAAAGAGGGGGATCAGTCTACGTTGAATTTACATTGAAAACTGATCCCCCGTCTTAAAATCTCAATTTGTTTAAATTTCTTTCCAAAAACTCCGGAATTCTCTACTGACATGATAGGTAATTGTACACCGAAAAAGATTTTTTTTTTTAATTAAGATGGTCAAAAAGAGGGGGATCAGTCTACGTTGAATTAACATTGGAAACTGATCCCCCCCCTCCTAAAATGTAAAATATTTGAAATTTTTTCCAAAAAAACCCGGAATTCTTTAGCAGCCTGATAGATAAGTGTACACCGAAAAAAGAAAAAAAACTGGGCAGTAACAAGTTGTGAAAAACGGACTGTGGGAAAAGACGAACATGTGCCGAAAAAAAAATAGTGCTTTTCTCAGAATAGGTATTTGCGCGAACTTCTATTGTATTTTTTTACGCAAATAGGTTACAAATGAGTAAGTAACGTAAAATAAATTGTTTTTGACTAATTCTCAACTGTATGTCCTTTAAAATAATTTATGTCGCTAATAGTAATGAGAGAAAGAAATAATTTACGGCGGTACTACTGCTCGCGATTTACAACCGAAGTTTTCACAAGTGTTATTCCCCCCCCCCCCCTCACCCGTACACACAAAACTAATTTGCTGCAGGTTTAAAACGCCAAAAAAGTTCAAACGACTAAAAAAAATAAGAAGAAAAAAACATTAATTCTTAGATTTTTTAAAATACTCCAATGTTAACCGAAACGAGCTAAAAATATTTATAATGCGACAATGCGAAGAATAAAAAAAGAAGAGAAAATGAAAAAAAGAAGAAAAAGAAATAAAGGAGAAAAAATTAAAAAACAATAAAAAAAAAGAAAAGGAAAAAAGTAAAAAAGGAGAAAAAAAGTAAAAAAGAAGAAAAAAAGAAGAAAAAGAGAATCCGGCTGGCTCGGACCTTATTTTAGGGGGGTACATTATTTATGCTAACACCGGCTCAGAAAGAAAAATATGAAAAATTCTTAAAAACACGTGTAAATGAATTTTGTTTCTTGAATAACAACTGTGTTGTGCCAATTGTTTTTCTTGTATTTAAATTGAGTTTATTTTTTAAATTAATTTATTTTCTCAATCTAAGTGGCCATTTTATAAAGTCACTCTAACTTTTTAGCCTCTTTTTCGTGGTTGCAGTGAACAACAAAACACAGAAAAGATTCCGTCGATTGCTTCACAACGAACAACAAAACAAATCACATCGTGACTGTTTTCTTTTCAGGCATTCATCTCTTTATTGCCTCGATTGTTCGTATAATATGAATTTTTTTTTCTTCATTTTTTGTTTTGCTTGTTCATATGCATTAACATTTCGGTTCAATCGTACTATAAGAACTGTTGGAATATCTCACCTATTTCGCTAGGAATTTTGTATAAAATTGACTGTTGGCCTTAAATTATATATCTTGCCATGAAAGTGATGAATTTACTTTTTAACGTCTATAAATTCGAATTAAAAAAAATAATGTTATGTTCCGAGCACGACACTAAACTGCCTTGGACACTCTTGGGCAAGGTGTTCGACTCATCCCACTCCACAACCTCGAAATCCATCTTTCCCAACTCTTTACTTCCTGCCTACCTTTCTTCCCAACCCTATCAAATACTCCCCCCCCCCCCATTAATCCCCAACTGCCATGTAAAATACTATCCTAGTAGTGCTTATGCTAGCTGGTACCAAAATACACTTAATCTAACACTCCTGAACCTTTCGTTATGATCTGCACCAACCAGAGACTGGCCGGCGATGACAGATCTATTTCGGAAATCTTGAAAGTATTTTACAGCGCTTTTATTTACACTTAACTTTTGTCTAAAATACTATCTAATTACATGCAACATTAAAAATGGCTGCCTCCAGTTTCCGAAAATCACCGAAGTCTGTAACTTATATTATTGCGTTTGGAACAGTTATTTGTTGTATATTGTTTTTTGTTTTATTTTTCACACAAAAAGACAAAAAACTTCGGTAGTTTCCGGCAACTGGAGGCAGACATTTTTAATGTTGCATATAATCAGATCGTATTAGGCAAAAATTAAATGTAAATAAAAGCGCTGTTTCATTAGCTCTGCACGAGACCCGTGATAATCGGTGAAAAATCGAAAAATAAACAAAATAGCGTTAGAAACACATCTAATAAACGTCACCAATCGTGGGAAAATGTAATGTTCTAACAGTATTTTGATTATCGAAACCGTAATTTCAGCCATTTTTTTCCTCTAACTGAATAGGTGGACACCAGGTTTGTTTTGAACCAAAAGAAAAATCTGGTGCTTATCCAGAAGCACGGAGACAGTCGAAGAAACAAACTGATGAATATCTGTTTGGTGTACGTACCTGTCATGGGCTGAATATATCCTATACCAAAAATCACGTAAATTAATCAAGTAGTTTTTATTTTATAAATAAAAATTAAATTTTACTGATAAATGAATGTACGCGCTCTGGCCATTACCCCCACACCGCAAGAAACGATGTCCAAATCAACCCCGTATGCAATAGTTAGGGTTATCTCCCTTGAATATGTCGTAATGGCGGCCGTAGGCACATGTTCGTCTTTTCTCACAGTCCGTTTTTCACAACTTTTTACTGACTAGTTTTTTTTCTTCTTTTTTCGGTGTACACTTATCTATCAGGCTGCTAGAGAATTCCGGGGTTTTTGGAAATTTTTTTCAAATATTTTACATTTTAGGAGGGGGGATCAGTTTCCAATGTTAATTCAACGTAGACTGATCCCCCTCTTTTTGACCATGGGTGAAAATTTCAGATTCATTCGAGTAGTATTTTTTTGTGTTCATTTATACATAAATAACACTAAACAAGCAAACATTTTGAAAATTTTGCAAAATTCAAAAGGTGCAGGCCACTAGTTTTTGGCTATTTTACATTCATGAAAACACTTTCACAGCCTGAAAATGGTTCTAAATTAAAGTACTATATCAGATTTAACCATCTATATCCATTCATAGCTTTTGAGGATGTTTTAGGATCTGCAATGTTGCATGAAACCACTTTTTCACCGAAAAATGATGGATTTTGAGTCCCGTGGAGCCCTAACGGCTATTTTTGGTCTGCACCTTCTGAATTTTGCAAAATTTTCAAAATGTTTGATTGTTTAGTGTTATTTATGTATAAATGAAAAAAAAAAAAAAAGAATGAACATAATACAAAAATCCATACCGGCCGTCGCACGGGTTAACAAGGGTCGCGCCCCCCTGTCTCGCATAAGGGCGATGGTGAAAAGTGTGCTACTGATGCAACAACAAGAACAACGAAAATACGAGGAAGAGACAATGTCAGTATAGCCACATGGAATGTCAGAACACTTGCCCAAACAGGAAAACTGCAAGAACTCATAAATGGGCTGAAAGGTTACACATGGCATGTTGTCGGACTATGCGAAGTCAGATGGAAGAATATCGGTGAACACCTTACAGATGATCACCACATGCTATACTACAGCGGTGAAGTGGATAAGCACATGAACGGAGTAGGCTTTCTCGTCAATAAAGCCATCAAAGACTCAGTACTCGGGTGCCATCCAATATCCAGCAGGCTCATCTCCATTCGCCTTAGAGCAACACCATTCAACATCACAATAGTACAAGCCTACGCACCGACAACTGAGTACAGCGACGACCAGGTGGAGAAATTCTACGCTCAACTACAGGAAACCATCGACAAGGTGGATAAGAATGACATTCTCATCATTCAGGGAGACTGGAACGCCAAAGTGGGTGCAGATGCACTCGAAGATTGGAAAAACTACTGCGGCCCCTCCTGCAACGCAACAACCAACGAGCGCGGTTTGCGCCTACTGGAGTTCACTAGCTACAATGACATGGTGCTGGCAAACACTCTTGGTGAGCACAAGGCCTCAAGACGATGGACGTGGCATGCCCTGAACGGATCACATCACCAGCTTGATTATATCATGGTACAGAAACGGTTTAGATCGGGAATCAACAGAGCCAGGTCAAGAGCATTTCCAGGAGCGGATATGGGAAGTGATCATGGCCTAGTGATACTGAACTTCAGGGTACGACTAAAGAAGCTCAATAAGCCAAAGAACACTAGATTAAAGTTCAAGTTAGACAGACTGAAAGATCCCGACATACTCGAAACCTTTCAGGCAACAATTGGCGGTAAATTTGCTGCTCTCCTCAAACTTGAAGAAGATACGCAAGCACTGACCACCAAATTCAACAAAGTGATGACCGAAACAGTGAACGAAGTCTTGGGGAAACAGCGCCGGAAAACTCAACCATGGGTCACAGACGAAATCCTCGATATGTGCGACTCCAGGAGAGAGCTCAAGAAAACCAAGAACTCTGAAGAAAGAGTGATATCGTAGAGAAAGATCAACAAGCAAATCCGAAAAGGAATGAGAGAGGCAAAGGAAGACTGGATAGACAAACAATGCATTTCAGTCAAAGAGAACCTAAACAACAACAATAGCAAGAAGGCTTTCCAAATAGTGAAAGACCTGACGAAGCAGAAACCATCAAGAGCCAACACTATCCACGACAAAAAGGGCCGATGCCTAACAGAAAATCAATGCATCCTGAACAGGTGGACAGAATACTGCTCAGATCTGTACAACCACCAGAACAACAGAGATATCAGTGTTCTAACCAGTCAGGAGTCAACGAACAGCGATGACCACCCAATCCTACGGGAAGTAGTTCATGCTATTAAATCGTTGAAAACGGGAAAAGCAGCAGGAGTAGACAACATCCCAGCCGAAATGATTAAGAAGGGAGGAACAACAGTAACCGATATCCTAACACAAATCTGCAACAAAATCTGGCAGACTGGAGAGTGGCCGTCAACTTGGACACAGTCACTCATCATCACGCTTCCCAAGAAAGGTAACCTACAGCTGTGCCAAAATTACAGGACCATTAGTCTTATCAGCCATGCCAGCAAGGTAATGCTGAGGGTCATTTTGAACAGACTTAGACCACAAGCAGAAGAGAACATCGCTGAAGAACAAGCTGGATTCCGTAGGGGTAGAAGCACCACAGAACAAATCTTCAATCTACGAGTTCTGAGCGAAAAGTACAGACAAGAACAACAAGAAATATGCCATGTGTTTGTTGATTTCAGGAAAGCCTTCGACAGGGTCTGGCACGACGCACTGTGGTCAACAATGAAGAAATACAACATGGGTCAAAAAATGATCAAAATAATACAGGAGTTGTATACTAAAGCCACAAGTGCAGTTCTCGTTCAGGGTTCAGTGGGGGATTTGTTTCACACTGCAGTTGGGGTTCGCCAGGGCTGTCTGTTGTCGCCAACATTCTTCAACATCCTCCTTGAACGAATCATGTCAGATGCCCTTGATGATCACGTGGGCACAGTCAGCATTGGTGGACGAACCATCACAAACCTCAGATTCGCCAATGACATTGATGGACTTGCCGGAAATCAAACAGAACTTTCTAATCTAGTGAGCCGCCTCGACAGAACATCCACAAGGTACGGAATGGAGATCAATGCTGAAAAAAACGAAGCTGATGACGAATAGTGGACAACCATTATCAACAACGATAACAGCCAACGGCCAAAAACTGGAAACCGTAAACCAGTTCAAATACCTTGGCGCTATACTCAGCAACAAAGGATCCAAGACTGAAATCCTGGCAAGAGCAGCACAAACGGCAGCAGCACTTGCAAAACTGAAATCAATCTGGAAAGACGGAAACATTAGTCTCCGTTGCAAACTGAAGCTGCTGCATACACTAGTATTATCCATCTTTTTGTATGCATGCGAGTCATGGACCTTGACAGCCGAGCTCCAAAGAAAAATCCAAATGGTAGAAATGAGATGCTACAGAAGAGTGCTTGGCATCTCTTACTCAGACCGTGTCACAAACGAAGAAGTTTGCGCGCTCATCAATGCAAATCTGAACAACTACAAAGATTTACTGACAACTGTAAGAAAAAGAAAGCTTAGATGGTATGGTCACGTGACAAGGGGCAGTGGTCTCTCCAAAACCATCCTTCAGGGAGCAGTGCAAGGCAAGAGAAGGAGAGGTAGACAACACAAAAGATGGACAGACAACATCAAAGAGTGGACGGGCTACAACTTCACTACAACCCAGTCCATTGCCCATGACCGTCAGAAGTGGAGACAGCTGGTGTGGAGTTCGTTGGTGCAGCGCCCCTACGACCCAGGAGGGGGTTAAGAGACCAAGTCAAGTCAAGTCAAATGAACACAAAAAAATACTACTCGCATGAATCTGAAATTTTCACCCATTACGTCCCACCCCTACTACTAATACAATATTATCTATTTCTAAAAGTAGTTAAGATCTGATATTTCAAAATGAGACAAATTCCGCAATGTATTTATTACATTTTTTTGGTGCTTATGCTGATTAGCGGCCATATAAAAAATTATTTTTATATAAAAACAATAATATATATCTATTAAGCATTATATTCTTACTCACTGTACGAAAAAGTAGAAAAAAATATCCACTAGAACTTTAATTACAAGTATTTTTCCATTCTGCATATCATAACAGCGACTCGTTCAGTAAGCCTCCATCTTGTTTTTTAAGAAGATTTGAAGGGCAGTTAACTGAAATCTTCTTAAAAAACAAGATGGAGGCTTACTGAACGAGTCGCTGTTATGATACGCAGAATGGAAAAATACTTGTAATTAAAGTTCTAGTGGATAATTTTTTCTACTTTTTCGTACAGTGAGTAAGAATATAATGCTTAATAAGTATATATTATTGTTTTGAAATAAAAATAATTTTTTATATGGCCGCTAATCAGCATAAGCACCGTTTGTTTTTTTTAAATTGTGACTGACGGTAAGACAAACAAAATCTCTATTTATATAAGATTTACTTACATATTTTTTTTTTTTTTTTTTCAGATTCCACTTAAATTTTGACAGAAAAAAAATGTTTACTATAAAATGTTTTTGTTGAGTCCGGCATCAATTCGAAAGCCGTTTCATCATCATCTTCTTCAATTAAAGATTTTCAATAATTTCCTTGCTGCTGTTAAACACAAACGAACTATGGCGAAAAGTAGGTTTGAATATGTGAAATCGTTTGAACTTGATGACTCTTGTCTTCCCAACTGTTGGTTAGTTGTACGCATTGATGGAAAAGGATTCCACAGGTATTTACTTTTTTAATTTACATATTACATTTTAGACACGCCAGTGAGGGTTGAAGACACGCGTTTCATGGAGAGAAATGATGTGAGAATGATACAATGGATGTGTAATGTGAGTTTTAAAGACAAACTTAGATCCGATGAAGATTAAATCTGGACAGTATAAGGAGATGTGTGGTATGGCCATGTTGAAAGAATGGATGAGAGTGCTTGGGTTAGTAGATGTATACACAGTTATGGTAGCAGATCCATTTCACAGAGGAAGGCCAAGGAAAACATGGGAGGAAGTTATAATGATGAACTTGAGAGAAAGAGGAATAAATAAAGACCTGGCCAGAGATAGGTTAGTTTGGAAGTCAATTTCTTAAAGCTGTCCAACACGTCTTAAGTTCACCTCATTTTACAAAAAATAACGTTTTGTTGGTCATTACTGTTTTGTGTTTCTTAAACTCTTCCATTTCCTTTTCCATATCCACGGTCAACAATGGGATATATATATATATATATATATATATATAATTATATATATATATATATATATATATATATATATAATAAACTTTCTATCTGTCAGTCCCAGAGTCGTACTTCAATTTTGCCAGAAAAAAAAAACATATATATATAAATGCAATTTTTTATCTCTTTTTTTTTTCAAACCATTTTTTTTATTACATCTTTTATTATTATTATTATTATTATTATTATTATTATTATTATTATTATTATTATTATTATTATTATTATTATTTTCATCTTTTTTTTTCATGCCTGAAGTTAGACGTTTCGTAGAATGACTTCGAACTTTTCCTGACTGTTGCTTGTACCACCCGCCAGAATATTATTAGAATTTTTGAATTGTGATGTTAACTTCTTTTTAATTAACAGTTATTTTTTTTATGTTTGTTTTTTGTTTTTATTTTTTTGTAACATTTTATATTAAGTTAAAACCCGTTTTATGTATGTACATTTTGAAAGAAATTAATTCAATTAATAAATGAATGTCGAATCTAAATTGCAGATTCTCTAATGTTCATCATTTTGTAAAACCGAATGACGACCGTGCTTTGCAGTTGATGTCGCGTGCTGCACAGTGTGTCATGGAAGAATTCAAGGACATTATTTTGTGTTATGGTCAAAGTGATGAATATAGTTTTGTTTTTAAAAAGAATACACAACTTTATAATAGACGGGCAAGGTAAGTATTTCTTTATACACTTGTTTCGGTGCTTGGTGATAATTTCTCCGCTGTGAAAAATAAAAAATTAATAAACATTAGCATGATGTACATATCCGTGACGAAAATAAAAAATCGTACACCAAAAACGTCATAAATTGATCAAATAGTATTTTTTATTACAAACGAAAATCAAATTTTATGGGGAAACGACGAGCGTCGATCAACACCATGTTTCTGAATTTTTGAGATGACGATTGATAATTTGTATAATTTCGATTATTCGGACTACAGTTCTCATCTTGAGTGTTATCATCACAACATTTCGGTCACTGTAACATCCGGCCTTCTTCAGATCCCTGAGTTCAACAGAAATATTCCCGAGCTCAAAAAGATACACCTAAAGAAGGTCGGAGGTTACAGCGACCGAAACGGTATGATGATAACACTCAAGATGAGAACAATAGCCTGAATAATCAAAATTATACAACTTATCAACATGTTTGAAATAATTTCCAAGAAAAAGGGAGATCACTCAAACTTTTGCGATATTTGAAAAAATAGAGTTTAGAATCAGCCTTCTACATAATGGTAATCTCTATGAATTACCATTAATCGCATAAAAATGATTTTCTTTTGTAAAATAAAAAAAATACTTGATCAATTTACGAGATTTTTAGTGTACGATATTTTCTTTTCCGTCACGGGTATGTACATCATACAAATAGTTTTTCATTTTCAAAGCGGACGAAGTGTCAACAAGCACCCTTGTTTTATATATATTATTCTAGCAGAAAGACCCAGCGCCAATATAAAGTTACAAGCATACTTATAGGTCAGGGGCCATAACTCTAAATATAACTGAGTTATTTGCCCTTCTTGCCTGCTCAGCGAGGGACTCTTTCATTTTTCATTAGTTTGTTTTGTTGTTTTTGTACGTTCGAGAATAAAGTCTCTTTGTACCTTCAAACGGTTTCGTGTCATACATCTTTATTTATTGGTGCAGGATTGAGTGAGTAATCTTATATCTTCCTGGCCCAAACCCATAACACCATAATACCTTACTATTCTTTATATTTTATAACATTCAATTTTTTCAATGGGGCCCAAGAATGTACTTAGCATTTAAAAAATTTTTTGAATGGAAATCGATCCAGAAAAGATATGAAGCCACTTGATGTAAGGAGCTAAAAAAAATACTACTACTTCAAGCTCAAAAACTAGCCAACGATAAGTGTTAGATGGATAGAGACCAACCCAGAAAACAGCAATTCTCCCCCCTTTTGTATTGAAATAATTTGCAGTAAATTTATAGTTTTTGATTCTCCTTGAGGCACAGCAAACATTTCCTAGAAATGAATGAGAGCCCCTATGTATTCATGCTCCACGCCCTGAACCCCACATTATCATTTCTATTCTTATTTCTAAAATTTCCAAGTTATAAATAAAAATATTTTTTAAAATGTCATATCTCCTTTTTATGTGTGTCAAGCACAAAAATAGATCCCACGATAATGTTGTACTCGGTTTGATCAAAATAGAAATATATTTATCCAACTACCCTCAGTAATTTAGTTTCAGAGTATATATATAGTTTTAGGTACAAGGCCATAACTCTGCCAACATGGAAAAAAAAAAAAGAAAAAAAAATCTTTGATGTACATACTCGTGACAGAAAGCATATACCAAAAATCACGTAAATTGATCAAGTACCTTTTTTTTTACAAAAGAAAATCAAATTTTATGGGTAAACGACTCATCAATCTATCGACGCCATGTTGGAAATTGTGGTTGCCGGACAAAGGAGATAACTCCAAAACCACAATTTCAAACATGGCGTCGCTTACCCATAAAATTTGATTTTCTTTTGTAAAAAAAAAAAAAAAAAATACTTGATCAATTTACGTGATTTTTGGTGTACGATATATTCTTTCCGCCGCAGGTACATACATTAGAAAGCTTTTTCTTGATTTTTTTTTTATGTCGGCAGAGTTATGGACTTGCACCGATTTATTTGTAAACAGGCAAACAGACAAAAAGTACAACTTTACATATAGATAAAAACATTTCAATGATTTTGATAAGTTGCTTGATTAAAAGTAAGAAATTAATAACTAATATTATGAAAAAATCAAAGAAAAGACTTGAGTACTTTAGAAGAAGGGAGATAATCTTCTACGACACGCTGGCTTGACGTGAATATTGTTCGGAGGGGGTTCGGAATTAATTACAACTCGAAATTAATTACAACTTAGATTTAATTTATCAATTTTATTTGTTATTCAACTAATAAATCTCATTTTATTTCTTTCATTTGCAAAATTATATTGTACGAATTAAAAAAAAGTTTTATCTCATTTTATCATCAAGAATTACGAGATTTCTAATTCCTAAGCGACATAAAATTACTTCCGGTTTGTAATTAATTCCGTCACCCGTTCGGAGTATGTGGATTCCAAATATTTAATTTAATTTTTTTTTAAATTCTATTCACTTATTTTGCGTAATTTTTGATGTACACTAATAATTTTCACTGATAAGTAAGTATATTTATAAGTTTTCCTGTTATTTTATTTTGAACAGCCATATTTCACTTGAGCGTCAATATGAATAAGCAGCCTTGATTGTTAATTTAATATTACTTAGCTACAATGTTTTTTCCGGGTTACATTCATCCTTTTTAGATGTAGATAATGTAAGTATGATAGCAATAAACTTGGAAATAAGAAAAGATTAAAGTAACTGACATTTTTTTATTTTTTAATGAAAATAAACTAAAATGTAATTATACCACTGTCGATCAAAGGAAGAGTCTATCAGGCCTGCGTACACAGGTGCTAGTGTGACTGCAAGAATTAGGAGTGGATGAAGTAAGTTCAGGGAACTTCTGCCATTACTAACCAGCAGAGACTTACTTCTATCGGTCAAGGGAAGAGCCTTTCAGGCATGTGTACACAGTGTGATGATTTATGGAAGTGAAACCTGGCCAGTGACAGTTGAGAACATGTTGCATGGAGAGAAATGATATGATGAATGTGTAATATGAGTCTTAAAGACATGCTTAGATCTGATGACCTCAGAGGGAGAATAAATATTGACAGGATAGGAAGATGTGTGCAGAACAGGAGACTTTGTTGGTAAGGCCACAGTTGAAAGAATGGGTGGCAGTTCTTGGGTTAGTAGATGTAAAACAATTGAGGTAGCAGAGGAAGCCCAAGGAAAACGTGTGAAGAAGTGATAAGGATAGACTTGAAAGAAAAAGGATAAAAACTTGGCCAGATATAGATTAGTTTGGAAGTCAATTTCTTAAAGCTGTCCAACACATGCCAGCATATAAAACAGACGTTAAACTGAATATGATGTTGATGGTTACCTCGACTACTAAAGATAACCTATTTGGCCACTCCTTATTCAGCGACCTAGCTCTTTGCCTACTCTTTTTGGTACTTATACCGAATATAGACCAGTTTCCGTGAACTTTGCGTCGGCAGCATTCGGCATGTTACGTAAACACCCAAGAGATAACGAGGTGAATGGTGGCAGACGATAACTTCGATACGTTGCTGCGTCATATTTTTTTCAGTTTTATTTTCAAGAAAGATAACAAATAACAAAAAACAAAAAAAGTGCCACTTCTTACGGAATTCCAAGCTCGACATTTAATGTTTGTACACCTCTAAGAATACGTGTCCGTTATTCCTTTTCTTTCTATCAACCGGCACATGTAGTAATAACATTTATGACATGTTTTTCTTTTTGCCAACAGCTTTCTTTCCTGGCAGAAAGAAATGACTCCTTCGGGAGATTCAACACTACTACACAGCTCTTAGTAATTCAATTTTTTTTTTTAAATTTAACAGGAAATAAACATGCACTGGCTTTGATCAATTTCAATACTGGGTAAAAAATTTTTATCTGATAGCTGAGAGCTGATTGGTTAATCACTCGGAATCTCTCGGGTGTTTATGTAACATGGCCGAATGCTGCAGACGTGAAGTTCACGGAAACTGGTTAATATTCGATATATGTACCCTCTGTTTAAATAGAACAATCAGCCAGAAACTGAAAATTACTCTTTTTTGATGAGTTTACTTAAATAAAGTAAACTCGCCAAAAAGGAGTAGCTTTCAGTTTCTCGTTCATTTTTTTCTTTTCTTTTCTTATTTCTTCTTTATTCATTAGACGAAACGAAACTTCCATGGGCAGAGTTTCTTTCTAAGAACTGTCCATCTGTGGAACACAGTGCCACGAGGCTGCTTCCCAGCAGACTACAATATGGTCGTCTTCAAGTCCAATGTAAACAAGTTCTTGTTGAACCATCTCCGTAAAAAAAAAATTTCTTCCCTACTACAATCATCGTGCCGGTGATCGCGACGTTGTCTCACCGTCCACCAGTCAAACTCTGTAATCCTTATCCTCGAGTGGCCTTTGGGCCTTGATAAGTGGTGACCTTTATTGTAAAAAAAAAAGGCTAGGAACAGTGAATTTCTCCAAATGCCAGACAATCACCTATTTAGAGGTTCTAACCTAGTTCTTGTTTAAAGATTCTAGTCGTTCTCTTAAGTGCAATTATTTGGATTTCTTTCGCACTTGGTTCTCCAGGAATACTTTCTAAAAACTTTTCAAATTCTTAGTCATGATTCTTCGTTTGCTATAACTAGGATGATGATGGTCTTCGTACTTTGCCAATTTTTCCCTTTTCGCTCGTCTCAACCAACGTTTCCACTCTTTCGGCTTTGTTTAGTGTTGTGAAAAGATGAAGACTGAAATTGATGAACCGAAGGTTTTAATAACAAACAATTACATACATGAAATCAAGTTGAACATGGCAACATTTCTGGTTCTCCACCTCGCAGGAAGGGGGAGATAATTAGGTGTCCTTTGTTAATTGTAGTTACAGTAACCAATAGAGTACGCCTTGCATAATTTATAACATTTAATATGGCAATATCAGGTTTTGCTGCTGCATTTTCTAGGTAAGTAGATGTGAGGATGCATGATTATACTGTATATATATATATATATATATATATATCATTTCCTGCTGTTTGGTAGATGTTACCAGGACTTTGCTGCTATGCTGGATATTAATTTATTTTTACAAATGGATGCATTTGCATGCACCATCATTGTGTGGCAGTCGTCTGTCGACATAATTTTATAACTTGATACTAAGTTGTTCACACCCTGTGCTTCAGTGTGCACTTGTTATTACTGCTATTTTTAAAAAAATGCATTTGTCATCAGGCCCTGGTCTTGGACTGCTGAGGCATTATAATTGGCATTCTTAATTGTATTACATCCGGCATCCCAAGGGATCTTTATGCTAAATCTAATGAAATTCTACACAATAGTTTGGGAGCCTATAAATGTTTATAATTAGGTGTAGTAGTAGTAGTAGTAATAATAGTTCATTTTTACTCCTTATGACACATTGGGCATTCTTCATTCTTAATTTAATGAAATATGCCCAACTTTTTTGGAAGATCTGTGTTTTTGTTTGTTTTATCAATGAGTCAAAATTTATCAAGGCCAAAAACCACTTGAGGATAAGGGTTAGCAAGATGGATAAGTTGAATGATGGATACTATGATAGGGTTGAACATTTCCACATACCACCCACTCAAAACAACAGCCGACTCAAAAGATAGCACTTCTTCCCTCTTTGTCAGAGACATCACTCATGAAATATAAGGACTAAAGGACAAAATAGGGTGGAAGCAAGAAAACCCAGTCCACATTTTACTCTCCATCAATATGGATGGCCATTGACCCCCATGAATCCCATCCACCCTTTGACAGCTCTTGTCTTTAGTACTGCTCGGTGTCCACATACTGTGGTAATGGTGCAGAGAGATTGAAGGACTAACATGCGCTCACTGCAAAGAAACAGTGGCCGCACATGAGCGTGAACCTAGAACCGTTTAATTACAAGGCAAGGGTCGTGATTATGCAAAATAGGTGCTGTTGGCAGTCCAAAATGGCTAAATTGAAGGAGTGAGATTTTTTGCTCAAGGAGTCAGTTTTTTTGGATGCCACGTCATTCGCGTGTGTTTTGGACGGATGTCGTTTATCCCTTGTTTTTGGACTTTTTCAGTGAAGAGAATGGAAGAAGACCTAATGCTAAGAGCGAACAATTTGTGTTGTCAGAAAAGAGAACTACTACTGCTGCTGATATTAAGAGCGAACGTTGTCACTGTTGTTGATGAAAGAAAGAAAAATAATCTGGCATCCCGCTTGAATACTCCAAGCTGACATTCTGTGTGTTTTTTCAACTCTAAATAATTTATGTGACTGAAATAGGAATTAATTAACCAAACACATCTTTCACACACCCACCTTAAAGGACAACAAAAGGCCTGCCCGATGGGCGTGTCAGTTTAATCACTGACAGTCTGACCAGGTTACATGGTATTAGTAGCAGGTGTATATTGAGGAAATCTTGGATTGCTGTGACTTCACGAGCGAGAAGAGAGGACCCAAACAATCTCTTTCCCTGACTAAACTTGAGACAAAGCGGATGTCTCAAGTGCTCATAAGACACAACTCCCCCCCCCCACTCTCTCTCTTCAGCCGGGGGGGGGGGGTTACAGCATCGTTGCAATTTGGTGCCATGGTTCATAAAATGTTTTATCTGGCCAGGGTTAAGTGAAGATCTGGACCCATGACATTCTATACTACAGACTGCTCCATAGTGTAACCAAGAAACACGACTGGGGGCCTGATAAATGTTTGAATTTCGGAGATTTCTTAAAGAAATCTTTAGAATATTTTAAATAACATTGGCAGCCATACCTGAGACTAAGAAGATGCGCCGAAAACTGAATAAATGAAAATACACATTTTTGTTGTGGAAACTGATAAGTATTAAAGCAAAGTGATAATTAAGATTTCTGGTAATAAAATATGATCCACATACGTCTTTTCATTTATTTATCTTTAAACACATCTTATCATTAGGTGTGGGTCAGAATGTTACTCTATTTTCAAATATATTTGATTTAATTTCTTACAAAAATCTCTGAAAATAAACATTGGTCAATGGGCCTCCAGTCTATCTTCTCAGCTGAGAGATTAAGTTGCATGTACAGGGTGATTCATAAGTCACTTAGCTATTTATTTTTGAAATTCTAAAGTTAAAAAATACGGTAATACAAAACAGAAAGTTTATTCAACAAATTCATTTATGGGAGTTTAAAATTACAGCAAAATTTCAACATTTCCACCTTCGTTCTGCATGCATAGCTCCATTCTTTTTTGCAAGGAATTTACGACTCTTTGTAGCATATTTGATTGATTAATTTTAACAAACTCGGCAGTGATTTTTGATTTGAGGTCGTCATTGCCTTTCAACAAGTGTGGGAGATTCATCAAATTTGGTAACATTAATAACAATAAAAATTTGCTCTTCAATTGTAAATGACATACTGCCTGAAAAAAAAAGCACATATGATGATTTACACAAATTTAAATAAATAAAAATAATATATATATAAACAAATATATAAATGAACAAATTTAAAATGACAAATAGCAGTAATTAGAGAGTAAGATAACAATTATCAAAAGTTTATAGTATGTTTGTGCTTCATATGGTAATCATTTTAAATAACTAAGTGACTTATGAATCCCCCTGTAGTATAGAACGACATGGTCAGAATGTTATTCTATGTATTTTTAAATATAGTTGACTTAATTTCCTTGGTCTTGGGTATGACCTTAAAAGACATCCAGTGGTGAAACCTCCACTTATAAGTTGTGGAGTTGCCCCTTAGTTGCCATTGCTCCCAGGTCCACTCTGGCCCGGAGTGGTAGTACCTGTAAGGGCCCATCTATGTGTCAAATAGAAACTACTCGTGCTATCAGACTGAAGTTATTGGCTTTCTGATTCAAAATGCACCAAACATTGATGTTTTATTGTTTTTGTTCTTTGCAAAACTCAATAATGTTCTGCAAAATCCAAAACAAAAAACAAAAATTTTCCTCTCCCTTCTTCTCCCCTCTCCCCTCTCCCCCCTTTCACTCAACCAAACACCATGAATAAATACTTAAACATATAAAGAACTTAAAGCATAAAAACGTTCACCAAAATGACCGGATTCAACATTAAATAACCTGAAAAGGGTTGATATGCCATAAAACAAAACAACCAAACCAAACACCATGAATGAATATTTGAACATGTAAAGAACTTGAAGCATGAGAACTTTTGCAAAAATGACCGGATTCGCCATTAAATAACCCGAAATAACAAAACCAAACCAAACCAAACACCAAAAATATTAAAATACATAAACATTTTTTAAAAAATGATATTAAAATACATAAACATTTTTAAAAAATGATATTAAAATACATAAACACTTTTTTCATGATATTAAAATACATAAACATTTTTTTAAATTATATTAAAATACATAAACATTTTTTTTTATGATATTAAAATACATAAACATTTTTTTTAAATGATATTAAAATACATAAACATTTTTTTAATATTAAAATACATAAACATTTTTTTTAAATGATATTAAAATACATAAACATTTTTTTTAAATGATATTAAAATACATAAACATTTTTTTTAAATGATATTAAAATACATAAACATTTTTAAAACATGATATTAAAATACATAAACATTTTTTTAAATGATATTAAAATACATAAACATTTTTTAAAAATGATATTAAAATACATAAACATTTTTTAAATGATATTAAAATACATAAAAAATTTTTAAATGATATTAAAATACATAAATATTTTTTTTTAATATTAAAATACATAAACATTTTTTTAAAATGGTATTAAAATACATAAACATTTTTTTAAATGATATCAAAATACATAAACATTTTTTTAATATTAAAATACATAAACATTTTTAAAAAATGATATTAAAATACATAAACATTTTTTAAAATGATATTAAAATACATAAACATTTTTTAAAAATGATATTAAAATACAAACATTTTTTTAAATGATATTAAAATACATAAACATTTTTTTTAAATGATATAAAATACATAAACATTTTATAAAAATGATATTAAAATACATAAACATTTTATAAAAATGATATTAAAATACATAAACCTTTTTTTAAAATCATATTAAAATACATAAACATTTTTTAAAAATGATATTAAAATACATAAACATTTTTTTAAATGATATCAAAATACATAAACATTTAAAAAAAATGATATTAAAATACATAAATATTTTTTTCAAAATTATATTAAAATACATAAATATTTTTTAAATGATATTAAAATGCATAAACATTTTAAAAAATTATATCAAAATACTTAACATAAACATTAAAGACTAATGTTTCGTCATTAAATAGCATTCCCATATGATTTTTTTATTTTAAATTATTGTTATTTAATCGCAATAGTTATTAAGAGCTCAGTAAATGGAGTTCAAAACTGTTTGAATTATGCAAATATCCCTAGTGGTTCAAAAGTTATGAAAATTTAAAGGTGTCAAATTTGGGGTTAAAAGTTGACATCATTTTAACACACAAATTTCTTAAAATCACGGACCAATTCACAACAATAAATTCAGTAATTTTGTCATAGTTTCTTTATTGCTGGAGCAATTTTGATAAAACTTGGCATTATTATATAAAATTGTATGTTCTTTCAGATTATGCACTCAGATTTTATGTATCTCTATGTTGTAAGCCATTATTTAGAGAATAAAGGTACGAATATCAGCGTTTTTTTTACTTATTACTTTATCACAAGATTATTCAACATTTTTATTTAAACATGAGATTCAACCTTTCTTTTAGGCAATTACATGTGAACACTGAAAAACTTGGCAGAAAGAAAGAAACAAAAACAATTATTTTAGAATTTAGAGTGAGGATTAGTTTCACAGAAATTTAATGTAGAATAATCCCATCTTTCAGGGTCATTATAGCGTTTTAGGGCAGTTAATCATTTTTTTTTCTATAGGATCATCTCCTGTGCGTTTTTCTTTGGGGAGGGGCGATTATTTGTAGTTTCAAGAGGGTCTTTGTGGGAGGAAGAGGGGCCTGCCACTCGGACTTAGTGTTAGTGGTAAGGCCAGGGGCAATTACGTGTGAACACCTTGAAAACTAAGCAGAAAGAAAAAACAATTTAGAATTTAGAGTGCGTCTTTCTTTATGGGGGTCTGCTTTTTTTCTTTTTTTGTTTAAGACTGTGTGGTTTTAATGGGTTTTTTGTAGAATTGGGGGCTTGCCACTATGACTTAGGATTAGTTTCAATATATATTCATATACCTAACTCATAATTTTTCAGTCCGTTTTTTTTTTAAAAACTAAAGTTTCATAAACTTTTCTGACGTTAAAATGTCACATTCTTAATATTTATGTATAGCGTGGAAATGAAAATGTCATGAAAAATACACTCGTGACAGCCACGTGTTTGTTTACACTCGGCCGAGTATAACGCGTAATTTTTCAGTCCGTTTTTTTCCAGAACTAAAAGTTCAACAAACATTCCGGCTATTTAAATATTATTCAATTTCACATATTATATATCAAAATAATTCTAAATCTATTATCTATTTAAAAATATTTGCGAATAAGATGCGTACCATATAATTTTTGAAGAAATGTCGGTTGAGTTTACTCTATCGTGTTTCACCTTCAAATGCTCTAAGAAAAAAATATAACTGCCTAGTTATAGTTTAAGGTGTGTTCTGATTGGCTGTAGAATTTTAAGAATATTGATAAATATTAGCTGCTTTAACTTTGAAAAGCAAACGAACGTGTAAAATTGAGTCTAAAAAAAAAAGCTCATATTTTTGATTTTCGGCTGTTTTAAGTAAAAACCGTTTTAACTCGCCGTAAAAAATAATTCAATGGATAAAAGCACACACAAATTACATATTCGGAAAGATTTTTTTATTTTCTTTCCAACCATATATATATTTTTAAAATTGGACCAGAAATAAGCGAGAAATTGCGATTTGAACGCATTAAGGTACGAAATCAAAAATGTCGCACGATATTGGCAGCAAGCTGGGAATGCTACATTAAATGATCCACAAGATGTTAGTATGCCGTAAAACAAAACAAACCAAACTTAATTTCTTTTTAAAATCTCTGAAAACCAAACTTTTGCCAATAGGCCTCCAATCATGCTTCTCTTCTGAGAGATGAACTGGCCTTCATTATAGAAGACCATGACTGAACCATAAATTCTTGTATCATATTTTACAATGGTCTGTGGCCACGCAGTGACAAATACAAATACACACTCTTATAGCACAGTATCAGATAGTAATGATGAAATGGCAGCAGGCGAATAATTTGTTCTTCATGACAAATTTGGAACAATTCTGTTGTGCATATAAGTCTTTATAGTTTAAACTATAAGTATTTCTTTTCAGTACCGGTGCAACACCAATTTTCTTTTCTTCTTTTTTCTCCCCAGACAAATGATGGTCTAGCTCCTTTTAATCATCTAGAAAAAAATACGAAAGTGAACATGAAAATTCCGCTCCTTCCAGACTAGTTTACTGGGCAGCCAACAGATGGCCCTCTGAGTATCATGCACAATCAATTTGTAGATTTACAGTCTCCCTTTGTCTCCCTTTATTTTGAGATTGTATCTCATTTTGTTTAAATGTAACCCGCGTTATGGTTTCACAGGTTAATTCAAGTGGCAACCGTGGTGTTAAATTTAACCATCGGTCTATTTCCATCAAAGAAAACATTTAACAGTTATTTAAGTTTCTAGCAATCTCTGGTGATTAAAAGACATGGTAGTGGGTTTTTTTTTTGGGGGGGGGGTTACTTTTATTCACCCCAAACAAGGCATATTGCCATTGTGAATTAGGGGCAAAATTTATAGGGGGCTTTCTAAGTGGGGAGTTGTGCATCAAAATTTTTGTTTCCGGCATCTGGGTGGGATTTTGCTGCTTGTCAAGTTGGTTGGTCTGATGTATTTACGTTGAGGGGGGGTACAATTACAGTAAGTTCGTCAGCACACATTCCGTGGAAGTACATGTAAAACAAGCACAGGGACGGTACAGAAGCTGGAACTTGGTAAACGGTGCGGAACCTATTAGGTTAGAGACTCTTTTCTCTTTTCTTTTTTGCACCCTATCCAGGAGGGAAAGACTAATGGTTGGTGTATGAGTGAATGGTGGCTTTGTAGAGTTATCAGATACTGGCAGGTGTGAGAAGTTTACTACTCCGGTAGAGGGAGCATAACATGTATGCAGCAGATTTTGCAGTATCTTCTATGTATTTATTCCGATTCATGTTTTTTAAAATTATTTTTTCTATCATAGTTCACCCCAAACAAGGCAGGCCGCCACTGTAGGTGTAAGGGGCTACTGAGAAAGAAAAGGGGGGGGGGATTCAACCTAAATTAGGAGCCGCACAGAAAGATGTCTGTTTACGTTAGTTTTAAATTTCTGCATGTCAGTACCGTCCGGAAAACAGGGAACAGGGAGGGAGTTCCAGAGTTCAGCAGCACGAGGAAAGAAGCTTTTGGAGTAGAAAGCTCTTCGGCATCTGGGGACCTCCACAGTGTATGGATGGGATTTGGCTGATTGTCGGGTTGGTCTAGTAAACTGTGTTACCTGTGAATGTTAGGCCGAGGAGTTTGAATGTTGGACTATCGAGAAGGGTACTATCAGCCATGGCAATCGGTGGTTGGAAAGGTTGTTTAATTAGGAGGTTAGGGTTAATTATTATTAAGGTAAAATCGGATGGTTTGAGAAAACAGGTAATCTAGCAAGACTCTGGAATCAAGGGTGTCAGTAAATCAATGTTACACCTGTATTAAGAATTTTTACCCATTATTCCTTTTCAAATTGCGTCATCCTTCTTTTTCTTTTTTATCTTTTCAGTAAACTTATGACAAATGTCGTAAGCCTATTTGCATCTTCATTTGTGTTCGTTTGGCCTCGATATTTTAGTACTCAAGAACTTCAATACCCACCCGCCTTTGATGCACGCATTGTTAGCTACCCTTCAGACCAAAATCTAAAAGATTACCTCAGTTGGCGCCAAGCAGATTGTAAGTATTGTCCCCGAAATATATATATATATATATATATGATTATTTTTATATTTACACAGCCATGTACAAAATCTGCGACACTGGCATGTCGATGTTATCGATCAACAGCTATTATAAACTGAGATCTCATCAGGCAGAGTTCGTATCCGATCTTAACCTTAGATCATATATTGTGATTATTATAACCAAGTAACAGGTTGGAACGAAAGTTCTGTCTTTTTTTTTTATAAAGCTCAATAAAACAATAGCAAAACACAATATCAGATTTATTTAATTCTTAATATAATCCCAATACTTTCCTATGACCTCTTTCCATTTATCAATAATATTTTTTTACGTCATAGCATTCCTTATATTTTGAACTGAAAAGGTGAAACTCATTTTAGACATCTTCTTTTGAAGTAAGGCTTAATCCACTCAAATAATTTTGAAAACTGTAATCTGTTGGTGTGAGATCCAGAGAATATGGTGGGTAGTGCATAGTTTCCCAGACAATAATATTCTAGCTCTTTTATCTTGTGTGCAGTGTAAGGTCTAACGTTATCATACTAAAGGATGAGAGAGATCATGGGATACTCTTTTTTATGGGAACTTTTCGGTGAATGGTGGTATCGCTTCTTGGAAGTCCGTGTTTAATTGTTGAATTGTATGAGGCAACTTCAGGTGCATGTATGTGTGCATTTCTCGCATCAACGTAACTTCAGATTTGTTTGCAGCAGCAGCAGCTTCCAATACATCAGAAACCGACCCATTTAGTCACACTTCACGTGATCCATTCTGAAGGCTGTAGTCCCCGTTTCTGAATCGTGAATGCCATCACTTGCTGCGTGTTCTTTCACTCATCTAAGCCATCACCATAATTGCTTCGGAATGATTTTACAGCTACATTATTTCACTTTTCAAATTCTTAAAGAATAACATTTTTTTTTTAATGGAAATCGCTCCAGACAAGGCATGAAGCCACTTAATGTAAGGAGCTAACAAGAATGAAATATGATTATCACAAAGACAGGAGATGCCTATTGGCCTTAGTCTTGAAAATACTAAGGCTATAGGTAGGAGGAAAACAGTCAGCAGGAAGAGAGTTCCACAAGCCTTGGAAAGAAGCTAAAATAGTATTTATAGAAAAGACTGAGACTAGCAACATCCCGTCTGTGAGAGAGGGTTAAGAGAAGAAGAAAAGGTGGGGCCAATCAAATTACAGATACGTTTCTGCACCTTATCAAGAACCCTCAAATGGGACAGAGATTCAGCAGCTCAAATATGACAACAGTACATGATGTCTTATTGGCCTTTTAGCTAAGAGCAAAGTGTAGTATCTGTTCTGCTACTGCACTTCATCTTTTCTGTCCGCAATCATTGAAGAAGAAGTCTTTCTAGACTGGGTCAATTTTTTTTTTTTTCCAATCCAGAATGCCTTTTTTGATGAAGCTGGATTTTCCCATATTAAAAACCGACCTTGTGTCTAACTCTGTCCTCGTGGGGAGGTAAGTAAATAGGAACCTGATGATGTTCTTGTTTCAGGTGAATGTCAGGCTAATAGAACAGCTTACATTAGATAAAATTTACAAAACCTGAAAGAAAATTTAGATGTTATATCATTGATTTTGGCATATCTGTATTAATAAACTTATGAGGCAACTTCAGGTGCATGTATGTGTGCATTTCTTGCGTCAATGTAACTTTGATAATTACATATTTAATCTTTTTTATTTACTATTAATAATAAATTATTTATTATTTAAATTAAAAAAAAAAAAAAAAAAAATTCGGTGTTTCTCCAGATTAACCCCTATATCTAAAAAATATATATATATTATGAATGTACCTGTTAGGTTAAAACATTTACACAAATTCATCCAGCATTTTTGTTTTTAAAAAATGAATCCAAGTTTTATCAGGAAACGCTTTCTAGTCGGGATTATTACAATGGTTACGTGAGATTTAAAAGTTTGACTTATTTCCCTTGTCTATTGACCTTAATAAGGCCGAAAATAGCAGCCGACACCTTCCACTGATAGAATTTTATTTTATTTTTTTTCAAACAAAAATACTGGATGAATTTGCGTAATTATTGGTGTACTGTGTTTTTTAACCTAACAGGTAAGTACATAATAAAGTTTTTTTTTTTGCTATTTTCTTTTTAAGAGCAGTATTATATATAGGGGTTAATCTGGAGAATCACCCCAAAAAATGTTAATCCTATTTTAAAAAATTAAATCCACCAGAATGCATTTCTTTATAAACAAGTCAGCCATTTTAATAATTAAAAAACATAAGAAAGAATGAATTGGTTCATGACCCTTCAACATTTGAAAGCAATTCGAAAGTCATTTAAACTGGCTTTAGATGTAGAACAATTGAGGTAGCATGGTCAGTTCAAAGGATAATACCAAGGAAAAAGGTGGGAGGAAGTGATAAAGATGGACTTGAGGGATAAATACCTGGCCAGAGATAGGATAGTTTGGAAGAAGTCAATTTCTAAAAGCCGTTCAACACATACCAGCATGTAAAACAGACATTAAACCAAATATGATGATGATATAAATTATTTTTAAGGAAATACTGTTGGGAAATTAGTCAAAAACGATTTATTTTGTTTTACCTACTCATTTGTGACCTCTCTTGGCCTTTTGGCTAAGATCAAAGTGTAGTATCTGTTCCAATGGATACTGCACTCCATACTGGTGTTGTCTTGGCCTTCGGGTCTTGATTTACACCGGTCAATGGATCTGTCCTGTGCAGTTCTGGGAGGTCCACCTTCCCAGGCTTTGCCTCCCCTCTTTGTGGAGGAGTAAGTTTATTGCTTACTGCCTGAGGCGCCCCTACCGGGGAATGCCGACGGGGCTGCCCAGACAATTTTTAAACCCCACTTTCCCGACCCGACCTTGGGTCACATCTTACTTGTGGGAGTAAGATAAAAGAACTGGCCTTGTGCCTAACTCCTGGAGAGGAGTAAATCAATACTCATTTGTGACCTATTTGCGTTTAAAAAAGATTCATATTTAATATTTAAAAGAAGTTTTAAGACAATTTACTTTACCGTAAATAGTTATTGAGTAAAATAATCTGTGGCAACCATTTTGATTCTGGACAGAAACTAAGTAATTAACTGGAGTGGGAGTGAGTAAGGGTCGAAATGCAGAAGCCAAGTATTTATCCCTTACTCATGTAAAACAGACATTAAACCGAATATGATGATGATGATGATTTTACTGTAACTGGAATATTTCCTTTTCTTTTTTGTTTCTTCCTCAAATTCATTTAGGCCACATCAATAATTTGTACAATACTTGTTTCTGGAAATTGGTCCAAGAAAAAGGATTAACCCCTGCACAGGCCCAAGAAAAACTCAAGGTAACAAAAATTGAAAACATACTTTTTGTAAAAAAAATATATATGGATATTATTTCATACCTATGAGATGTTTCAATACTTCAATAACTATTTATTTCCGGAAATCTATTTGAATATTTTGAATGGTATCTTATATATATGTGTGTGTGTGTGTGTGTGTGTGTAAGACCATATGCCGGTCCCCATTGATTTCAACATTTGTGCTATGTTTTTCTGTTCATCTTCTTGTTGTTCTGGCCGTGTTGTCACTTGTCTTGGAAATTGCCGAGGGCGCGTGCACTGGTTTATAAGTTGTATACAAAACCAAAATCAACGCAGATTCATACAATAAAACTACAAACAGACATTATATAGGCTTATTTGCATATATAGGTTTTGCATATATAGGTTTATTTGCATACTACAAACACAGACATGCTGTTGATATAAGTCAGTTGTGCTCTGGAGGTGTGTGTGTGTGTGTGTGTGTGATACCGTCGTCGCAGAAACGGATCCCCAAACACTGTTGATAGTTGTCTGGTCGTGTTGGCTCCACTGACAATCTTGTTTGTCCAATGCCAGGTTGTTGAATTTCAAACTCTCTCGGCGATCTCCCCCCCGATCCGAATTCTGATTGACTCCTCGAGCATACCCCATCTTATCTCTGCTAAACATTGACTCTAATCTCATCTCGTCTGCTTCGTCTCCTCAATATATCCACCTTCGACCTGAAATCCCAGATGTCCAGCCTCTCCTCTCAGTTACTCTCTATGGGTCACCGGAAATGACTACATCTGCTCGCCTTCTCAGCCACTCTCAGCTGACCATCTGGAAACTATGAAACAAACTGTCTGCACCACCCTATTGGCGCTTACTTATCTTATTTCCTTATTTTAATTTTTTTGTGAATTATTTCCCTAGCATTCTCTGGGGTTTTTGGCTGTTTAAGAAGGAGGTGGGAGGCAATCTATAGTATCATATATAGTAAGCTATGAAAATATATTTATGGCAATTAAGCTACACAGAGGCTCCCGCGTTTCATCCCCGGGGGGAATCTTCAGACTAAAGATTCCCCCTGGGGATGAAACGCGGGAGCCTCTGTGTAGCTTAATTGCCATAAATATATTTTCATAGCTTACTACCTAACTCTATCACGTATCGAGCACTGTTGAAGTAAATACTGAAAACTGATACATAAAAAATTATATCTCCTTATAAAATTTTATGTGGATACATGAAATAGTATATATATATATATATATATGTATACACACAATAATATTTTATAAATAAATATTAATTATTTAAATACCTACAGACATCGATGTTTCATGCTAACGCAATCTTCAGTGTAGGAACTAATATATATATATATATATATATATATATATATATATATATAATGACAATCGAAAAAAGCAGATTCCTGTGAACCTATCTTTATTTTCGAGTAAAGAGATTTATTTTTATGGCCGTTTCTTCATTTATCCAGACAATCAAAGTTTTCGACCATATCTTGAATCTGCTCAGACAATTACTCATCAGAAATAAAAAAAAAAAACAGAAAATGTAATCACTGGAATCTTCTTTTTTCTATTGCCTATTTATAAATGCTCTGAAATTAATATTAGATATTGAATACTGATGGTTTGACTACAAAAAATGGATCAGTTGGGTTTGAAGAACCCCAGAAATAAGCAAATATGAAAAGGACGAATTTGAGTCTACACCGGTTTCTTTGACTATCAGTTAACTTTCGCGCACACATGTGGCACCTGTAAACAAACGGATATAAACCTTTTACTAAATTAAAACTGTTCTGAGTTTAGTTTTTTTTGTCATAAGGTCGATTTTTTAATATAGGGAAAGATTTATTTTAAGGAAAAGGAGGAGGGATATATTAAATGTTTATGTTTTAATGTAGGATGTGTTTTTTTTTTTATTTACAAAACTTTTTAATAAACAAACGAAACATTGCAGAGATTGTGTCTCTATTTGACAAAACAGAAGATTACTTGAGTCCGCCTATTTTTCGTGGTGTGTACGCTTTCACCGTCCAAAATTCTTGTTTTCAAATGATTTCATTCTCTACGATTATTTGATTTATATTCAAATTATAATTCTAATAAATATATACATTTTTTACGTTTAAAGAGGAATAATTATTTTACATTTTAATATTTATATTATTTTTTGGTAGGCATTTTAACTTTTAGTGTCTCAAATTCACTTTTCGTTATTCGATTTGTAGTTTTGAAATTACATTGCAATTTAAATATAGAAACAAAATAAGAAAAAATGAAGATGAGAATTTAGGATGCTGAAAGCTTACACAATCAGAAAAATCAGCGGACTCAAGTAATCTTCCGTTTTGCCTCCCCACGAGGACGGAGTTCGACTAAAAAATAAGTTTACAAACTTTTTTCTGTAAGCAAAAAGTGTAAACAAACGAAATAACATTTAACTTTTTTTTACTTAAAACTATTTTGTATCGTTTTGTCAATATCTTTCTTGTCCTCAGTCAGTGAAGGAGAAATCCTTCAAGACTAAGACAATTTCAATTTTTGTCCCCATCCAGAATGTCCCATTTTGGGGGGTAGCTGGATTTTCCCTACATTAAAAACCGACCATGTGCTAATCTCATTTAGTGGGGAGGCCAAAAGTTTATAACTTTTTTTTAATCAAAAATTTATTTTATAAAATATTATTTGTGTCAATATGGAGGGAACTAGATTTTCCCTACATTAAAAACCAACAATAGAAATTTATGAAATAATAAATTTTTAATTATCCTTCTGGTCCTAAAAAATAAGACCAAGGGTGCTAATGGGTTATATCTGAAACATTTAATCCATAAAATTGTGTTTATAAATAATTTTTTTGTCATTATTTATAAATTGTTTCTATATTTCTACTTTTGTTTTCAAATTTGTTTTTTGTTAATAATTTTTTTTTGTTCATTTAGGGTACACTTTCCAGCGATAAAAATGAAATCCTATACCAAGAATTCAATATCAATTATAACAATTTGCCAGAAATTCACAGAAAAGGGACGATTTTAATTAGGCAGAAGGTAAATAATTTATTTTATTTTTTTGTGAAATTTCTTAATTTTGTATAAATCACTTCAGACATTCTGTTGGAAGTTTATGCTGTTTTTTTCCCCCTAAACAAGGCATATTTTGTTTGTGTGTTGAATTGTATTGTGGGATTATTATGTTTTAATAAAAAGAAAATTCTCAGCATAGCTAAAATTACTTTTTTATTTTTATGGTAAGACCAGACACTCGAAGAGTTCTAATACAAAATGCGATAAATACAATTTTCAAAATTAAGTTACTACTACCAAAATTATTGCATACTTCTTCTTCATCCGATTGATTTTTGAACAGGCCTTTGATTAGTCCTCTATAAGTGGGTGGGGCCTGCCTGTCAGTCTTGATCGAAGTCTTCCACTTCAGGCTTGTCGGTCGCGAGGATCTAAGTTTGTAATCCCCAGGGCTGCACGGTCACGTTTACACAGCTCATTCCAAGAAATCCTTGGTTTCCAGCCTGCCAACTTGATGTGATGGACATGTTTCTGACCCAGGAGATCTGGCTGTAGCTTCCCTCGACATGCTTAGCTTAAGGAAATCAGTTATTTCCTGTATACCAAACTTAGAGAGAAGTGTTTTGAAGAGAGTGTCGTCTGCCGGCCTGAGATGACAGATCCATCTAATCATGGCTCTTTTGTTACGCTGCAGTCTCTTGAGAGTGCTCGCCGATGCAGCCCATGTTTCAGAGCCATAAAGCATAACACTCCTCACACAGCTGGTGTATACCTGTCCTCTAGTTGTGATCGCCAGATGTTTATTTGTCAAGATGGGCAGAAGTTCTCTAAAGCCCTTCCAGACAGACTTGCATTTGGTAATAGCAGCAGTGTCACACTGAAAAACCATGTTTTACATAATGTAATATCTGTTTACTTTTCTTGCTTTCAGTTAAAATAAGCTTTTACAATCTAATTGGAGATTTGAACATTTTTGTTTTTATTTTTATGGGCAAATTTCTAAAATTGCATTTATCGTGTTTTGTATTCAAACTAATAAAAGGAAGACAAAAAGTAAGGAGTACCCTTGGCGAAATCACGTCTCAAATCAATGCTACATGGCTGAAATGACATAAGGATTGATGTGCTAACATAATCCGAGTGCTGAATCTATACTTGGTCCAAATTATGAGGGGCTGGGGGCTAAGTTTCTACCATTTCAGCCATTTAATTAAATGAATTTCAATATTCCAACACCGGTTTAAAAAAGAATCATATTAATCACAGACTATTTTGATTCATTAAAGAAAGATCAAGAGGATGCCTACTAAAGAGATGGATCGACTAGATAGGGGTTGAGACTGGCATGCCTCTATTGACAGATGAAAGACTGGCCCAATATTATTATTATCTTTTTTTCTCGGGAGTATGCAAATAAGTCAAGTTAGGTCATTTAAAGGGCCCCTAAATATTTGTGGTCATTTTTGTTGCTATTTTTATATAGATTTTATATAAAAATAGCAACAAAAATGAGTGAAAAAAAAAAATGTTATTTTCAAATTTTACAAAAATGACATAGTGTTTTCCAGTTTATAAAAGTGACAGAGATTATGGGGTAGGGGTGGGAGAAAAAATTAATTGGCCACATGCAGATTTTGCATGTGGCCAATTAATTTTTTCTCCCACCCCTACCCCATAATCTCTGTCACTTTTATAAACTGGAAAACACTATGTCATTTTTGTAAAATTTGAAAATAACATTATTTTTTTTTCACTCATTTCTGACTGGTTTCAGAATTTGTGAAATGAGAATTAATAATTTGTACTATTTGTATTATTCAGACTACTGTTCTCATCTTGGATGTTATTCTCTCAACGTTTTCAGTTTATATAACCTCCGACCTTCCTCGGGTTCGTCTTGTCGAACTCAAGAATCTTTATGTCGAACTTGTGAATCTGTATGGAATTTCGGACGGAATCCTTTATTTAATTCACGAGGGTAGCTTGCTCTTGTTCCGTCAGCCATGACTGGGTAGAAGTCGTAAATAACTCATAATTGTATTCTTAATATCGCCTGTACTGAGGATTTCTGATGAAGTCTTTTCATAATGAAGACAAAATATTAAATCGTTTTGATTTTCTTTTTTCATTTTTATTTCTACGTAATAATTTTTGCCACTTTTAGCTTTTCTCTCTTGATAAAGTTCACCCAACAGCTGGGCGAAATGTTGAGTTTTAGGTCTTCAACTTTTACATTTTAACTCATAATATAAATTTATATATATATATATATATATATATATATTAGTACTTCATGTATCCACGTAAAATATTATAAGGAGATATAATTTTTTATGTGTCAGTTTTCAGTATTTACTTCGACAGTGCTCGATACGTAAGTAGAGCTAGGTAGTAAGCAATGAAAATATATATGGCAATCAAGCTACACAGAGGCTCCCGTGTTTCATCCCCGACATTTAGCCTGACGATTCCCCCCGGGGATGAAACACGGGAGCCTCTGTGTAGCTTGATTGCCATATATATTTTCATTGCTTACTATATATATATATATATATATATATATATATATATATATATATAAATGACGATAGAAGCCCTTTTTACAATGCGAGACAAATTTATTTCTTTTTTCTTTTTTTTCTAATTAATTTCGGAGAAATTCTCCATCATCAAGATAGTTTTGAAATAAATAATTAGTATATATATATATATATATATATATATATATATATATATATATATATATATATATATATATATATATATATATGTGTGTGTGTGTGTGTGTCTGTGTGTATTATAAAAATGTGTATTTAAAACCTCAAGAATAATTTTTTTAAATATTAAATTTTTTTTTTTTACAATCTTTTCATATAAACAGAAAAATCGATTGCAAATAAATCCAAGAGCTAAAGTATATCTAAATTATACAATTCAATAACCATAACAGAACCCGTCGGTTTTATGCAGCGTAGCGAATATCTTATGTGTTCATTAGTATGTCATGGAATATAGAAAGTCTCAGATGTGCCAAAGGAGAGAACTTTCACAATATTGCTTAGTTAGAAACTTTTCATATTTTTCTTTTAAGCGATATTAGGCTCCCCCCCCCCCTCCTCCGGAGGCAAAAGTGTAACAATCTCTCTCTTCCTCTGTGCCTGACTTGAACGGGCCTTTAATAATTATATTTTATAAATAAACATTTATTAGTTACAGACATAAATTTTTCATGTTCACTATCAATCATTGTGTGGCTTATATAACTGTACCACCGGTTGAACAATTTGAACCCTGGACCAAAGTAACTCCAATCCAACATTCTTATATCTATATATATAGTATATAAATATTTATAGAAGATAAAATGAAAAAAAGCATTATTAAATCAAATTAAGTGATATGCTGAGATGCAATATTTCGTTTTTATTATTCCAAAGACTTCCATCAGAAATGAGTTATGATTTTTTTTTAATATTTACAATTGAAAACAGGGCTAGTTAAAGGAATAGAAAAAAAGGAGGGGATTCAACAATTTTTTGTTTAGCAACTAAGAAGGAGAAAGAAAAAAGTTATTCACTAATGTCGCCTTAGCCATACACAACAGACCTCTCTACAGCACATTATCCATATTAGTGATCTGTATTGTACAGTTTCACAAACCATTAAACACCAAAACATGGACACCTTACTTACTACGCAAGCTGGAATATACACCATCCGCTACAACAAGAATTATATTGGTGAAAAATGCACATTGGACAAAAGTGCTATCAATCTTAATGATGATACAAATGCTCTTTTTTCCCATATGACTGATTTTCACTATGTGCTTGATTTCTCGAGGGCTTCAATAATCAAACGTATTCATGGCACACAATCATCACCCATTCTAAACATATATTAGACAATGCATCAGATTTTTTTCAAATTATTCCAATTTTAGCTTTAGTCATTTATAAGTCTTAATTTATTTAAATAATGGATGTTTTCATTGATTTTTTTATTTTACAGAAAGGAGAAGAAGAACCTGCACGCACTCCTAGCTGTTCTAGCTCTTCATATTACTATCAACCAAGCAAAAAGACAAGACCCAAGATATCAACACTTCATGTAGACATTATTGGAAATAGTTTTTGGAATGAACATTCTAATTTATTACAAAGTTAACTTCTTATCTCTGGAAAAACAAATAAAGAGAATCAATAAACTTCTATTTTTTTTTACCAACTAGCGTTTTCTTTCTTTACATATATATATATATATATATATATATATATATATAAGTGTAGGTTAGCGATCCAATTAAAGACCGAAAGGGTCGAAAAAACGGGCAAAATTTAATTGTTGTCTTTTGATAATGAAAGTTTTTCTTTCGAAAATTTAAGATTACCTTTTGCCAAACTTTTTATTTACCTGACAGTATTTACTATTCTGGTACTTAATCAGTTTTCACGTGAAATATTAATAAATCGTTTTGAGATTCGTTTTCTCTTCTCGTTTGTTTCTGTCCATCCTCTCCACCTTCCGGCAACTACATCGCATTGCTACAGCCTCAGATTGCTAACCTACACTTATATTTACCAGCAATGCTTCAACCAAACTACAATCTCCTTTTATATATATATATATATATATGTATATATATTATATATTTAGGCAGCAAGTTATTACTTAAACAGGCTTTGTTGAACAACACAGAATTTTCACGTTTGTTTAACTTCTTTTTAAGGTTTTCGAGGCGTCAAGCAATCTTTCAGGTTTCAGCGGCAGTCCATAACATAAAATAAACATAAAATAATACTCAACTCAACCACACCCCCTCTCTTTTCTTTCATTCACCCTTCATGATATCTTTAAAAACAAGAAGGTCAAAAGTGCTAGAAAAATGGTTGAATTAAGAACAATCAGTAAAATATTATGTGGACTGCCGCCTGAAACCTAAAAGATTGCTCGACGTCTCGAAAACCTTAAAAAGAAGTTAAGCAAACGCAAAAGTTCTGTGTTGTTCAACAAAGCCTGTTTGAGTAATATATATATATATATATATATATATATATATATACACACATAAGAAAACCGAAAATTGTTTCATGTTTGTCTTTATCCCAAGATTTTCTGAAGATGATTGATTTTGAAGAAAAACATGGAAGTCAAAATTTGAAAATATGTGGTGCATCTATGACATGGAAAGAATGTTTTTTATTCTTTCTTCGAAACAAAACATAGACATTTAAAATTCAAAATATGTGATGCGTTTATGAAGTGGAAATAATTTTTTTGTCTTTTAATATCGATGTTACGCACAGTTTGGTAAGGAAGTAGCTTCATGCCGTGTCTGGAGCGATTTCCATGAAAAATATTCAAGGAATTGCTATTTTTTGTATCTCTTTTATGTTCACCAAACCTTTTCTTCAGTTCTTGCTGAGTTTCACCGACGTAATAATTGCCATCAGATATATGTGGGTGAAACTTAACAGGAAATAAAGAAAAGACTTGGTAAACATAAAAGTTATATAAAAAATAACAATTCCCTGATATATATATATATATATATATATATATATATATATATATAATGTTTTGTTTTTAAATTCCCGAAACAGTTTTTCATCGTAAACAACTGAGGATCCCTTAAATAATGTGTAAATTCTTGGAAGCAAACTAATATAGTAACTACAAAAAATAAATTGACTTACATGAGTGATTTTCTACTGAACGACTTGGGACTAAAATGTTGTTTTTTTTTTTGTTTTTTTTTTCCGTATAGTTTTAATGGTTGAGAAACTTTCGAGACTATATATATATATATATATATATATATATATATATATATATATATATATATATATATATGCCGAAAAGAAGGCGGTATATATCTGACAGTATGCTGTAAATAATGACTACAAAATCTTGTGTTAAATAGGTTTTATTCAGTTTAGGTATGTCTGAAAAGTAATGGGACTGGAGTCACAATGTAGGAGGCATTGGCCATAGGGAGTTTTTTGCCGTTTAGTCAGACGAGCAATCAGCTGCAATGTTTCGCACAGTGCATGAGAAGAAATGAGTTGCAGGAAGACAAATCATGATTACTTCACCACAACAATGTACCTGCACACAGCAGTCACAGAACATTGCTATGCTGGAACAACCGCCTTATTCACCTGATCTTGCACCATGTGACATTTGTTTGTTTTTTTTCTCCTCCAGCTTAAAGGTTTGAAAGCTATAAAGATGGCCATAATGATGGAAATGAAGAAGAATCCTTCCGATAATATATAGAAGCATTACAGAAAGATGGGAAAAGGCATTAGACCCGGTGGGGTACTTTTGGAAAGGAAACCCACATAGTTTGCAATTTATATAAATTTTTTGTGACACTATTTCTGTTATTTTTCAGACACACTTTTATATATATATATATATATATATATATAAATATATATATATATATATATATATAAATATATATATATATATATATATATATTTATATATATAAAGGAAATTAACATCTTTGAAGCACACATGAAACTGAATTTAAACGAAATTTTGAAAAACTAACATTGTGTAATTTTAAATAACATTTATCATTTAAAATTGCACAATGTTAATTTTTCAAAATTTCATTTAAATACAGTTTCATGTGCGCTTCAAAGATGTTATTAATTTCCTTATTTAAAAAGCGCCAAACCAGCACGTAACATCGACCGGACTACACTGTCAAACTAACATCCTTAACAACTAGACGTGTTTTTCTGTCTCTACCGTGGATTCAACCCTTCGAGGTTAATACCTTCGAAATGAAGAAGAGAAAAATAAAAAAATAAAGAACAATCTTGCTTGATAAAGATGTATTCATCGAAAGCTTGCAAAAAAATAAATAAATTAATGATTTTATCATTTAAAATTGTACAATGTTGTTTTTTTTTAAATTTCATTTAAATATATGTATATTTGTAGCCCTCTTTCGGATGGGCTCTTTAATGAGTAATAATAGAAGTCATTAATCTAAGCTATAAATGCAAGTTCCTTTCTGTTGAACACTGTTATGACGGCTTACTATAGTTTTCCGCCTGCTTGACGCATAGATGGTATTTATTTCTCATCTCATTTCGTAGCCATTGATGGTAACCTCATTGGTTGGAGCGCTTGGAGTTAAGTTAAAAGTCACTTGTTCCAGGGTTCGATTCGTTCAACTGGTTTGAACGGTTATCTGTCCACTAATGATTCTGCAAGGATGAAACATATACGTATCTAGATAATAATTGAATATTTATCATTAAAATAATTATATATATATATATATATATATATATATATATATATATATATAGCATCGTAGATCCGAGATGGATGTATTGTTCTTTGCAGGAATACCTTCTGTAAGAGAGCTCTTTTCTAAATTCCTAATTCCGATTCTTTTTAGATTTCTAAATATTTAGCTATAGAGTTGTTGTTTTTTTTTTTTGCGGGGGGGGGGGGGGGGGTCCATAAAAAGCCCATGTGATATGTGCATATATTTTCGAAAACATAAAAATACTCACTTGTCTATAAATTTTAGTTTTACTGGTAATTTAAAATAAATAAATATTTATCATTAGTACCAGCAATGGAAAATTAAGTTTTAAACAAAAGCAAATAAACAAAAAGGTTGACGGTTACATTGGCCGAAACGTTGTGAGAATAACACTCCAGTGAGAACAGTAGTCCGAATAATCCAAATTATACAAAAAAAAAAACAATTAAAAGAATCGTTTTTGGCATCCGAAAACAGGGACAAATTTTTCCAATTATGATACCCAAAAAAGTTCTGATTTTTCTGATCTCTATTAAGCGTCCCAACACGAATAACTAGTAGATACAGAACCTGATTTTAGGTGAAATAAATTATCACGTCAGACTGAAATGGTGTTTTCAGTTGTTTCAATTCTAACTTTATATTCCATGAAAAATGCCAGTATAATGAAATCATATGCCCTTAATAGGGTTAAGATGAAAATTCATAGACACTAAATGTACAAAAGCAAGGAAATTTCCAAATTTTTACACTTTTATTGAAAAGTGTAAAAATTTGGGAATTTCCATTAATTAAGGGTATGACTACATATCAACCAAACCATTTCATTATCACATCACTACAGTATAAATCTCTATGCATGAGCGTGGACGGCGGCACCGGGGGAGGGGGGGGGGCGCTCAAGCCCCCCCACTTTTGACTTGCCCCCCCACCCCCACTTTATGGTCATCAATAATGAAGTTATATATGCATGTGTTTAACCGGACCCCCTCCCCACACACTTTTTAGGACATCCCCCCCCCCATTTTTATAACTGTCCCGCCAGTCCTGATGAGTGGATGAAGTGTGTGAGGTGCGCTGAAGAAAAATTCCTACCAGTAAAATACATAGCCCTGTTATGCTCGCATACCCTTAATGACAATAAAAGTGTAAAAATTTTGGGAATTACCTTGCTTTTGTACATTTAGTGTATATGAATTTTCATCTTAACCCTATTAAGGGCATATGATTTCAGTATACTGGCATTTTTCATGGAAAGTCACTACTTTTGTAAAGGCTATGCCTCAATACAATGGTCATTTTTAAGTTTTTTTTTAATTTTCTGGAAAACTAAGTTATATGGTAAACTGAAATTAAAATACCATCAACTAGACCCTAGAACCTCTATCTCTGCCAAAAAATCAGCTGAATCCATCAAATAGTTGATGAGATACAGGGTGGCACATACGTACATACACACGGATAACAAAATCATGCCTGACCTTTCTGGATCTCTGGGTTGCCTTGACTAATGATGCTGAAATTCTACACACTTATAGAACCTATCAAAAAAAAATTTTGTGCAAAGTTTTAACTAATTTGGTTTATTGGTTTTTGAGTTATGATTGATCAAAGAAATGAGATTTCTAGCATAGGCCGTTTTTGAAGTCTATTAAGGGATAGAGCGCTCTCGCGCCTCCTTTGATTATATATATAAAATTAATGTAAGAATATATATCAGTGCTCATATATTTTAAAAATTGTATTTCTTGTTGATGTATAGGAATATAAATGTCTTTAAAAAACAATTTTCAAACGCTTCCTGCGACCTTATTACAACCTTATTTTATCATCTAATTTACATAGGTCTTTGTGCATACACACACATATGAGGATAAAATACACGATATATCATAAAATGAAATTCTGTGGAGACAAGATGCATGAAAAAGACAAAAGGAAATACAAATTAAACATAGGAAAAAATCATCAGAAAAACGAGAGATTTACTGGTTTTGTTCGGATCAACGAACGTCTTTACACATGCATGTAAATTAAATGATGACACTTGAAAAAGAGTCACTCTTTCTTTAAATGCTCATGGAGATAATAAAACATATTAGAGAGTGGTTGAATCAACATAGCGAGAGGGGTGAGAAAAATGCATAATTAGCTGAGAGATGGGTACTTTTATAGATTAAGGCTAATTTGATTAAAACATCTTTTTTTTTTAAAGATAACTGAATCCCAGAACTAAAGTATATTTTAGCATGTAATTTGTTTGATTAAAGTATATAGAAAAAAGCCTTAACTCACATGTAGTATAATAATACATATATTTAAAAAAAAAGATTTTTTAATTATAATTAACAAAAAATAAAATTTCAAATGCAACATCAAAAATGTTTTTTAAATCATGATCATCATCATATTCGCTTTAACGTCCGTTTTACATGCTGGCATGCATTGGACAGCTTTAAGAAATTGACTTCCAAATAAACCCATCTCTGGCCAGCACTTTATTCCTTTTTCTGTCAAGTCAATTTTTATCACTTCCACTCATATTTTCCTCGCCGTTCCCCTGTGAACTGACCCTGCTAAATCAATTGTTCTACATCTACTAACCCAAGCATTCTCATTCATTCTTTCAATGTGACCAAACAATCGAAGTCTCCTGTTCTGCACATATCTCTCTATACTGCTCAGATTTAATCTTCCTCTGAGGTCATCAGATCTAAGCCTGTCTTTAAGACTCAGTACACATTCATCCTATCATTCTCATATCATTTCTAGCCATGCAACGCATGTCTTCAATTATTACTTGCCATATTTCACATCTATACATCATCACACGGTGACAGTGGTAATGCTCTGCTGTTTAGTAATGGCAGAAGTTCCCTGAACTTACTCCATCCACTCCAAATTCTTGCAACCACACTCGCACCTGCTCCACTCTGTATTCCAATGGTATAACAAAAGTAATAAAACTTCTCTACAACCGCAATAGCTTCGCCATCCAAATATACTTTGTCCATATCTGAGTTCTCATCTATCTCCATTGCCTTATACTTCTCGCACACAAATTGGTCATCCTCTCTCAACATACCTGTAGTTCTACAGCACTTCTTGTGTACCCAATGCTTACAAGTACTGAAAAAAATTGAATTGCACCCAACTCCCATTCTACAAATTGATCAGGGGAACTTTCCTCTTTTTGGGAGCTTTCCAACACTACAACCACTGATTCTATTTATCTTCCTCCCACAAGGTAAGATGTGACACAAGGTCGGGAAGGTGGGAAAAAACCAGCGCTCGAGAATTTGAGCACTCTGGCTATTTAAAAATTGCCTGGGCAGCCTCGTCGGCATTCCTCGGTAGGGGCGCCTCAGGTGATTAGCAATAAACTAACCTCTTCTCATAGGGTGAGAAGGCAAAGCCTGGGAGGGTGTACCTCCTAGAACTGCACAGGACGGACAACCGATAGACCGGCGTAAATCCAGATCCGAAGGCCCAGACTACAACCACTGATCATCACTTTGGTATTGGTAACATTCACTGTCAGACCTTTACTTTCCATAGCATTCCTCCAAGGAAGTTCTAAATCACCAACATACAGCATTTCTTCTGGACAATTCTTCTAAGACATAAATAAAAAGCAACAGACTTGGTTCAGAACTCTGATGTACTCCTACTTTAACATTAAAGCTGTCACTAAATCTACTGTTAATTCTAGCACGCCTTTCAGCATTTATGTACATTGTATGAACAACCTTTATCAACCACTCATTTGCCTCTAGTTTCCGCAAAGCCCACCAGACAACCTCTCTTGACACTTTGTCAAAAGCTTTCTTTAGATTCACAAAAGCAAAATACAAGTTCTTATTAAGGTACTTCTTTGGTATTTGTCTTGGGATAAATATGGCAGTGGTACTTTGCCTCAGCATAAAACCAAACTGCATTTCATCTATGCTTATCAAACTTCTTATTTATTGCTAAATTATTTTCTCAATCACTTTCAGGAGCTGTAATTACGTCAATCGAGTGCTCCCCCTTTACCCTTGTATCAATTCACAATTGTACTAAGTTCCCAATCTTACCCTTCTTCATCTTACTCACAGCTTCCTGTACCATTTCTTTCTCAATTCTTATAGCTGGACTGGATATTGCTTCTGCAAATTCTAGATTTTCAGGATTCCATGCATGGAGACTCGGTATTCAATAATCTCTCATAATGGCATCTCCAAGCATCCATTTGTTGCTAATACTCCATTTTCATTTCAAATGCACTTCTCTCCAACAATATCCATATCTGTCTTTGCCATCTGTTTAGCTATCCTGAATACTTCTTTAAGCCTCCATCTTGACTTTGTATATTGTTCTTCTTGCTTCTCTCTTTGCCTCCAGATACACATCCTTATTCACTAAACCTTTTATGCACTGACTCCTTCATTTCTGATTTTCTTTGATACACTTCTCAATTTCCTGATTCTACCATCATGTCATCCTATGTCTTGTGGCACTTCTGTCCACCCACAAGTCTGGTCTTTTACCGCCAACAGTGTATCCTTCAGTCAGTCTTCCACTATTCTTCCACACTTCCTGTAGTGGATCCGATAGCCAAACGCTCCATGACATGTTCTTCATTGGAGATAAACTTTACCTCATGAGCTTTCTTCAGCATGAAATTGCAAATAACCGGTTTGTGCTGTGTCATGATTTCTTCATCAGGTATTATTTTCACATCACTTAACAGCTTTCTGTCCTTTTTCCTTACCAGCAGATAATCTACTTGAGTTTTTGCTATACCAGATTCATATGTGACAAGATGGCTTTCCTTTTTCCTAAAAAAGGTATTTGCAATCAACATGTCTATGGCAAAACCAAATTCTTTCTATATTCTTATATCACCATATACATTTACGCCATGCACACCCTCAAAACCATCAGAGGCTTTTCAAACATGACCATTCAAATCTCCAGCCACAGCAAGTACTTCCTTCTCATCAATCTTACTAGTTAATGCAATAAGCCTGTCATAAAACTCATCTTTTGAATCTTCACTCAAACCACATCGTGGTGCATAAACAGATATTGCTGTGAATATTTTCTCACCAACCATCAACTTCATCAGTATGATTCACTCACTTACACAATTAGCTTCAATCACTTTATCTACCCATATCTCTGCAATAAAAAAAATACCAACGCCACCTGTTCCTTTTTCATTTCCTATCCAATACAGCTTATATCTTGCATTCTTTCCCCGCAATCATTCTAGCAGATAATAAAAATTTATGATAAATATTTTTACTTAATTCTTATCCACATACATATATGTTTCATCCTTTTTTAGAAATCATCAGTATGGAGGGTGACTGTTCTGCCGGTCGCGCGATTGGAAATCCAGACCCAATTAACCTTTAATATATAAGCCTGTCATAAAACTCATCTTTTGAATCTTCACTCAAACCACATTGTGGTGCATAAACAGATATTACCGTGAATATTTTCTCACCAACCATCAACTTCATCAGTATGATTCCAACATGACCATTCAAATCTGCAATAAAAATTCCAACACCTTTTCATTTCCTCTCCAAGACAGCTTACATCTTACATTTTTTCCTACAATCATTCTAGCAGATTTACCTCTACAGCGAGTTTTTTTAGCACAACACAGGTCAATACATCTTCTCTCAAGAAACTTGTGTTTGACATGTTTTTCATTCAACCGTCACACCTTTTTTCTGGGAATAAACTTTCTCTTTACCTCATGAGCTTTCTTCAGCATGAAATTGCAAATAACAAGTTTGTGCTGTGCCACAAATTCTTCACCATTTCCTAACCATCAGATAATCTACTTGAGTCTTTGCTGTATCATATTCATACGTAACAAGATGACTTTCTTTTTTCCTAAAACCAACATGTCGTCCATTGCAAGACCAAATTCTAAAATTCGTTCTTCTTCTGTATTCCTATCACCATATCCTTTTCGTCCATGCCCACCCTCAAAATCACCAGGGGTTTTTCCAACACAACCATTCAAATCTGCCACAACAAGTACTTCCTTCTCATCAATCTTACTAGTTAATGCAATAAGCCTGTCATAAAACTCATCTTTTGCATCTTCACTCAAGCTACATAAAAGTGGTGCATAAACAGATATTGCTGTGAATATTTTCTCACCAACCATCAACTTCATCAGAATGATTCGCTCACTTACACGATTAACTTCAATCACTTTATATATCTACTTCTCTGCAATAAAAATACGAAGACCACCTCTTCCCTTTTAATTTCCAGCCCAATACAGCTTATATCTTGCATTGTTTCCCACAATCATTCTAGCAGATTTCCCTCTCCAATGAGTTTCTTTGACACAACCCCACAGGTCAATATATATTCTCTCAAGAAACTCAACAGTATTTCCAGACCTTCCACACAAGCTTCTAATATTTGAACTACATAGTCTGAGATGCAACCGATTTTATTTGAAAGTGATTTTCCTTATTTGAGGCAAGATTTTTATAGGCCAAATGCCCTTTCTGATGCCTACCCAGTGAGCTGATGGGGACTAGTGCCTTATATCAAGGTGATTGTCTATCAAGGCTAAAGAGCGCTTCACCTGCTCTTTTGTTTTTTTTTGTTTTGTTTTTTTTTTTCCATTAAAAAAAAGTAAAATTATTCACTGATTAAAAGTAACTTCAAAATGTTCTGTTCAAAAAAATACCAACATGTAAGTTCAACACAAAAGCACGATGAGTTTATCAAAATCTTGGCTACAATACATAAAGGGAAAATATTAAGAAGTTTGTCAAGTTATAAAGAAATCAGATGAGAACCCTCAGCTACCCCAATGAGATTCTACTTTTTTATGCGATTCTGTGTAAACACCCTGAAAAATTTGAAGAAAAAAAAAAATTAATTTAGAGTGAGGACCAGTTTCAAATATAAATTTAATGCAAAATAATCACCCAAATAGTCTAACCAAATAGCGTTTTATGGGTATACAACCAGAACTTTTTGTTTTTTTCGTTAAGGGAGATAAATTTTGTGTATTTTATTTGAGGGGAATTTTTAAAAAACCCTCACTTAACCCTACCACTTAACCTAATCTCGGGTGGCAACACACCCCGCACCTACTCCAAAACATGATTGAACCTAAAATTCAACCGAAATGGTTACATATCATTCAAACACTATCTGGTTGGAAGGTGGGTGATCATTTTATATTAAATTTAAAACTAAATTTTAAAATAATTGATTTTTTTGCCAAATTTTTCACAGTGTTCACACGGTGTGTGAACATAAGCCCACCGAACAAAAGCCCACCGGACAAAGCCCACCAAAATAATTTAAACACGGACAAGAGCCCACCAACGTAAAAATAAATTAATTTTTTAAAATTAAAAAAAATCTTTTTAGTTTTATATTTCATTTTTTTTTTTACAATTATCAATAACTCTTTGTCTGTAATTTATTTTTCTTGACAAATTTTTTATTAATTTCATTTTGAAACATTTTTCCGGTACTTTGTGAATACTGTATTCTTTTAAAGATTGCATCATAACAAAAACGCACTCTTTTTACTACTAACCCTAAGTCCAGGTGGTAAAACGAAAAATACATACTTTTTAGGGCGTTTAACGAATTTTCTTTTGCGACAGAAAATAAATTTGATGCATAGTTTTTCGGGCGGGGTGGGTTGGTTTTTCTGTTTAAAGCGATTACATGTGGTTTTACGACTTTGCCGGTCGGACTTAGGGTTAGTGGTAAAATAATTTAGTTAACTGTCCGAAAAAGTTAGAATGACCCAGAAAGGGGTAATAATTATATGTTAAATTTATATGTGCAACTAATCCCCTACTCTAAATTAAAAGAATAATTGTTGTTTTTTTTTTCAGTGTGTTCACACGTAATCGTCTAAAAAATGTAGAATCTCATTTTTTTTTTTTTTGGTGGGGGAGGGGTTATTTTTATATTTTCAATTTAGGTATTGTATCCAAGATTTTGATAAACTCCTTATGAGATTTTCATCTATATTTTTCTCTTGTACCATTTTTCCCCTATTCATCAACTTGTGCCATTTTTACCGGTGCCATTTTAACTAAATTCAGTGAAAATAGCGATTTGAGAGATAATTTAGCAGTTATGAGTTTTCAAATTCTCCATTAATTGAAAATTTATTTAATTAATTTCAAAGGGAAATAAAACAAATTTTAGCAAAAAAAATAAATTACATACGAAAAGTTATTGATAATTGTAAAAAAATTAAATATAAAAAGTTTTTTTTTTAATTTTAAAAAATTAATTTATCTTTACGTTGGTGGGCTTTTGTCCGTGTTTGAATTATTTTGGTGTGCTTTTGTCCGGTGGGCTTTTGTCCTACCACGGTTCACACATAATCGCCTAGAAAAAGTAGAATCTCATTTTTAGGGGGGGGGGGGGTGATTTAGCTGAGAGTCCTCATTTACAATAATACCATGGGGAGGGGAGGGGTAATCCTTATTTAAAGTCTATCCTCGTCCCTCCTGAACGGTCTTAATTTCCCGTTATCGAATTGCTTTTACTTTGTGCCATTTTGTCGAATTTATTCACTTGTGCCATTTTTACCGTGCATTAGTAACAAAAGCATTCTAGAGTTATGCCCCTTTGACTATAAGCTAACTTTATACAAGAGAAGAGGGCAAATAAATAAAAGTATAACTTATACTTTGTGTATCTGCTTCATATCTTATTTGACCAAATAGAAAGCATTTTTTGTATAGGAGCACAAAAGAACCAGAATACTTGACTTTTATTGTTAACCTTTAATTCAAGCTAGAGATTATTTTAAATTCACCAGTTTTAAAGGCTTCAAAATTACTTTCCAATTTCGAATGTCATTTTAGTAAACAGCATGTTAGCCACTTTTATGTATTATTAATAGAGTAAAAAATGGCTGACATGTTTACTCTATCGTGACACCCCGAAATTCGGAAATACATCTGAAACTTTTAAATTGGTTGATAGAAAGTAATTTCTGATTTGAATTAAAATCAAGCTTCATTTGTGCTTCTAAGCCAAAGGGAACTGCGCCCCTGTTGTATAAAAGAACCCACCGTTTTATGAATGCAATTATATTATTCATTGACCCCCCCCCCCTCCATTTAAAATTTTTTTTAATGGGTCACTGCGACTTATTTAATTAATAAATAAATCAGGTCATGATGACACAATTAAATTTTATTTAAACATGTATTAAAATAAAATATTCAATTGAAAAAAATAATTTAATGACTACTAATCATTATACATTGATGTTTTCAATGGTATGTTTTATTTTAATACATTTTTCTTTAGATTATGAGATATTAAGACTTGATTTTAAATAAATAAAATTAATTAAAAATAATTTCTTTCTTAACCTGTGTGAATATTTTTGTGTCTTCGCCATAAAATAAAAAAAAAGTGTATAAATTGGTGTGCAGAAAAGAAAAAAAAAACAGTTTTATGGTGCAAAACAAATTTAAGCAGCCTTTTTAGCTCGGTGCCATTTTTACTGCAATATTTTTTCCAGTGCCAATTTTACCTAAATTCCTTTTGACCAATAAGTAAATGATAAAATTAAAAAAATAAAATGAAAAATACAAAACTAAATTAATTTATTTCACGTAAACTCTAAAAAGTAATTAAAATACACCAATTTTTTAGGAGTAAAATTGATATTTAAAATAAAGTTTATTTTATAGAACGAGACCCACACAAAAATAGTGGTGTTCTTTTTTTATATCCATTCAAATCTTTTTTACTGGTTCGGAATTTTTTAGATAAGGATTGATAATTTTTATTATTTGTATTATTTGTTTTAGATATTAGTCTTACAACGTTTTGAACTTGAAAATGATTATTTGGAATTCGGGAAAGACTGGGTAGAATTCTTAAGTAAAGCGCAATTGTATTCTTAGTATCGCCTGTAGGGAGGATTAAACCTCCAACCTCCAGAAGACTGTCACTTAGAACTGATTATCACTTAGCACTTTATCCGTTACGCCACAGGTCCTTGCGGACAATCTTCGTATGAATTTTAGGAGCCTTAAACCTATTCTTGTTTTAGATATGTACTTATCATTATAGATCACTACTAATTACTATATATTACAACATATATATAGTCTCGGAAGTTTCTCAACCATTAAAACTATATAAAAAAAATAAAAAATTTTAAAAACCTTAAGTCCCAAGTCGTTCAGTGGAAAATCACTCATGTAAGTCAATTTAATTTTTACAGTTATTATATTAGTTTGCTTCTAACATTATTTAAGGGATCATCAGTTATTTACCATGAAAAACTGTTTCGGGAATTTAAAAACAAGACAGTATTTAATTTAATGGCTTCCCAGCAGAGTTGATCAGATATATATATATATATATATATATATATATATATATATATATAAAGTTATTTTATTTTTATTTTTTAATGGCTGACGGAAAGAGAGCAAGCTACCCCCATAAATTAAATAAAGGGCCGTTCGAAATTCTGTACAGATTCCCGAGTTTGACAAGATGCACCTGAAAGAGGTCGGAGGTTACATAAGCTGAAACGTTGTGAGAATAACATCCAAGAGGATAACAGTAGTCCAAATAATGCATTTTTTTACTGTTAGAATATACATTATTTTATTTCACAGCTCATGTATTAAACATATGTCCCAAACATATCCATCATTAGAACGAAAAACAAAACGCAAAATTACGGTTAACACATTTATTTACAGGTCACAATTAAATTATACAAAACAATAAACGATATTTAGTTCTTTCTATAGCTTTAAGATAAGAGCATTGCTTACTGGGTGGGGGGAAGGAGGAGGCTAGATTCTTCATTTTGTGGGAGTCTCATGAGAGAAGTCTGACAGTGGTGAATTCTTACTGCTCTCTGTTTTCTTTTGGGCACAATTAGGGGAAAAAACTAGCAGTGCTCAGAACTGCGGTACCACCAGAATCGGTTCCCTGGATTACATTTATTTTTATTTTACGTTGATGGAGGTAGAGAGAAAAGAGGATGCAAAATCTGTTTTACATTTATTCCTAATCCAAATAATGTTTCTTTTTTGCAAAGAAATCCTATTTGAGTCACATAAATTATGAATTCAAACTGGCCACTACATCTATTGTCAGATCTTGCTTGACAATTACAGTGGGTACCACCGAAAATGAGAATGTCAAAATATACAAATGCTGAGAAAATTCAATCCCATGACTTCAGTCAACAGATACAACATAAACTATAAAAACCTTAAAAAATCTTGAAGTAAATGAAGTTGGATGTAATATTTATATTCTAATAAATATCGATCTATGTTGTAGGAGAAGCCTTAATTTGGCCTAAATTATTGATCAGAACATTTTGTCCCTATTTTATTGAATTCTAAATAAAAACCCTGTGCTATGCATTTTCTGATATTCATTTCTAAGAATTATATTTCAGTAATAAATTACAGGTACTTAATAATAGGGAGTTACTTTCCAATCCAAATAATAGTAACGTAAAAAAAGCAAGTATGTGGTGAAAAAAGAAGGGGAATCAATCCCCTTGGGTTTTGTCTGCAGAAGTGAACAGGCATGTTTCCGAGATCATATCGATTCCTTGTAAGGATTATATTTCCGTAATAAATTACGAGCACGTAATAATAGGGAGTTACTTTCGACTCCCCCTGTATTCTTGTGTATCTATTATTTTACGAAATGTGAGTTAATCAATGTTTGTTAATCAACGGGCAATGACAGATAGGGATAGCTAGTCTACTATAAAATTCCTTTATAAGAATATAATTAGATTCTTTCTGGGTAGTTGTGTTCTTTTTTTTATATCTATTCAAACGTGAGAGATCGTTATGCCCCACCACATTAAACAGTTGTATCAAACAAATATCGCAAAATTTTATGATAGGTAGCAGTTACCATGGACAGCGGCACCGGGGGGGGGGGGGGGGGGGGGCAAGCCCCCTCACTTTTTGACTTGCCCCCCCCCCCCCCTCCCACTTTACGATCATCAATAATTAAGTTGATATGCATTTGTTTAACCGAGCCCCCACTTTTTAGGAGAGCCCCCCCCCCATTTTTATAACTGTCCCGCCAGCCCTGGTTACATAACTACAATCTATTTTCTTTAGCGCAGTTTGGCCCAAACACTTTTATGTGGGATGGCACTTCCACCCAAACCTTTTTGCACCTTTTATGAACAGTAAGACTTCGAGGACCGTGTCGACAAGACATCATATCCCTTGCTTGCCTCTTGTCGGGACTTGGGCTAGAGGCTAGATAAAAGACTTAAACTCAATTCCCTTCCTATAGTACATATATGTCAGTAGACTCCACCTGTTTTGTTTTCCTTTCCGGACAGCCATGTTTTGTGTTGATGAAACTGTTTAAATAAAATTGATGTAAATTGTAGAGAAGTTCGTCCTTTTAGCCAAAAATTGGTGACCCTCTTCTTTTTATCAAAAAAAGCCAGTAAGATGAATACTGTGGCAGCAATCTGTACATCTCAACATTCTTCTCCCTAACTTTACAGACCAGCCAACCCGTGATCCATTGGGTCCATACATATATTTTCTGAATTGGTAATTGAGGAATTCCACAAAAATACATTCTTATTCTCAGTATACGCTTCACTTCTGTAAATAGTTCCATAACCAATAGGTGTACTTAAATACGTACTTCACTTCTGTAAAAAGTTCCATGACGAATAGGTATACTTCAGTATGTACTTCATTTCTGTAAATAGTTCCATGACGAATAGGTGTACTTCAGTATGTACTTCACTTCTGTAAATAGTTCCATGACGAATAAGTGTACTTCAGTATGCACTTCATTTCTGTAAGTAGTTCCATAACGAATAGGTGTACTTCAGTATGTACTTCACTTCTGTGAATAGTTCCATGACGAATAGGTGTACTTCAGTATGCACTTCACTTCTGTAAATAGTTCCATGACGAATAGGTGTACTTCAGTATGCACTTCACTTCTGTAAATAGTTCCATGACGAATAGGTGTACTTCAGTATGAGTTTCACTTCTGTAAATAGTTCCATGACGAATAGGTGTACTTCAGTATACACTTCACTTCTGTAAATAGTTTCATGACGAATAGGTTTACTTCAGTATGCACTTTACTTCTGTAAATAGTTCCATGACGAATAGGTGTACTTCAGTATGAGTTTCACTTCTGTAAACAGTTCTATGACGAATAGGTGTACTTCAGTAGACACTTCACTTCTGTAAATAGTTCCATGACGAATAGGTTTACTTCAGTATGAGCTTCACTTTTGTAAATAAGTGAAATGCTGTTCAGATGAATAAAATATATTTATTGTTAATTAGATGAGTTTATCTCGATTTTGTGGTCTAGTCTTCTTTCCAATGATGTAATGTTTTCAACTGTAAAAGCTTTATTCTTTGGTTTGTTTTTAGACAATGTTAATTGTATCACAGTCAATAGTTTTTTTTTCGAATGTCCGACTGGCTTGGCAGGACGAGAGCAGACTCAAGGCATTTCCATGAATAATGGCAATAGAGAGGTGTTCGTAAAGCCAAGTCAATTCACGATTGTCTCTGGTATGGCACATCAGCCATTGGGTTGATGTTGATACATTCACGTGTACATTTAGTGCCTTAATCGGTTACGAAGGTAAATAAATATTTTTAAATATGGAGTATTGTTGCCACATGTGAGCTGCTGTACCAACAACATCTCCGTAGCAATAGAGAAGATGTCAAATCGCCATTTTTGTAGTAGGGATTGTTGCTTAGATATCTATCTTTCTGACCTTATTGGATATGAAGAATACAGGTTACCAAATTTGGTAAAAAGGACAAAATTCTTCCTCTACAATTCAGATCAATTTTATTAAAGCAGTCTAATCAACACAACGGATATGGCCCGGAAACAGTTATGAAAAACAGGAATACATGCATGTACTGTAGAAGTAGGATTGAGTTCAGGTCTTTTATCTTGCCTCTTGCCCAAGTTATTGGTGAGAGGCGAGAAAGGGATATGACGTCTTGTCAACACGGCGTTCAAAGTCTGACTGTTCATAAATCACAGGAAAAGGTTTGGGCGGAAGTGCAACCATACATAAACGTGTTCTGGCCAAACAATGCATCACTCACTCCGCGAGTGAGGACATGCAAGTGCAAAAGAAAATAGATCGTAATTATGTAACTGCTACACCTCTCCCTCTTGGAAAGGGTGAAAAAAGAATTTCTCACCTCATAAGTCTCGCAGTGTTGCATCAATGTTGTATCAGTGGCATAAGTGGACTATTTCGTATCGATATACATTAGCTTTAACTAAGATAGTGATTCGGCTTTGCGCATGCGTAATCATTGATTCTTTACTGTATAGGCATATGACACGTCAACATAGAGCGAGATTCACACACGTCAATATATTTGGCACCAAAGACAATATACAGCGTCAAGCAGTTCCCGGTTTTTCTCAACACCAAGCAGATGTACCTTATCCTATTCTCAACCTGACTTAACCGTGAGCAGGCGAAATGCTGAACTCCAGGATATTACATTATCTAACCGACATGAGCCAGCCCATTCCACCATCTCTCTTTTGTTCCTGTGTTCCCGTGAATAAATATTGACATCTATAAAGGAAGAATGGTGACCCCTTTTCTTGTGTAACATTTATATTGCAATCGGATTTTGCCAGACGTAGTAACTCTTCCAAGTAAGTTCATTATTCTGACTTTCTTCCTGATTTAAACGTTCTTAATTAACCTCATCTCTTACCAAGCTAAAACTGATAACCCCAACTGTCTCCAGCCAGCTAAAGTTGGTGACCCCCAACGTGTGAACAAACATCTTGCTGCTTAAACCTGATGTAAGTCTAAAGGATTTTTTAAAAACTGGATACATGGTTTATAAATTTAAAGAAATTAACATAACAAAACATTATATAAATATGTTTTTAAAACTAAATAACCTTTTATGTGCTTCTGCATTATTGAGGCATACATGGGGAGGTGGGGGTGATTAACTGTTCTGTATTTTCACCTAACAATTTAATAAACAGAATAATTAATAATTAATCACCTCTCCCCACCTCCCCATGTAAATAATGGCTTTCTAAATTTAACGTTATTATTTCAGTCCAGTCCGTAAACTGCATAAGTACCCTCTTTAAAATTTATTTTCTTACTAATTCTCTGGATTTTCCTTATGGGTTATGGTTACAACAAAAAAAAAACGGTTTGAATTATCTCCCCTTTCAACTGACTCTTCTAAATTAGAGATAAAAATTTGATCTGTCCCAATAATAAGGAAGCGCCACCTTTTTTTATAATCCACAAAAAAGTAGACAGACATTAGTTCAGCACAAATTATTTTTTGCTTAAAAACATATTTTATAATCTGCTTGCCAATAAAAACAATATGTAAATATATTCATTATTATTATTTGAACTCACTAGGAGTTCTCACACAGATCATCGTCAGTAATTGCTTACCGACAACAACCAGTGTTATTTCCTGGAGTCTGAGTGACAACAAGCCTCCCCAGATTTCCAGTATTCTTCACCTCTTTTCGATAATGATGCGGTATCGCAACAGCCTCTTACCATTGATTTTTCGCTGGTAAAGACAATTGGTCTTCTCTGGGATTTGGGTGGCAATAAGCCTCCCCAAGGTCCCAGCATTCTCTGCACTTTTCCAGTGGAGGTCTGGTTTTTGCTTTTGTGCTGTCCCTCCTCGGTCTTCTCATCCTCCTACAAATATTTTGTCTGGTGTCAGCCTAAGCCGGCACCATTAAAAAAAAATACATATATATATATATATATATATATATATATATATATATATATATATATATATATATAAAACAAATAAATAAATAAAATAATTTTTTTTAAAATTAATTTAAAAAAAAAAAATTTTCATTTTTAAATATTTTCCTTTTTTTTCCTTTCAATTCCTTAATTTTTTCCTTTTCTCTTTCCTTATTTTAAAAACAATAATTTTTAATTCTTTTTAATTTTAAAAAAAATCCTTTTTTTTAGGGGGGGGGGAGAGAGGGAGGAGCTTATAGTGTTTCTTATAATTTCTGTTTCTTTGGTTCATTTTTGTGTAGTGATAACTGAGGCCAGTGTAATTTATTGGGGAGGGGGGGAATTATGACGTGCTGTTTCTTGCAGTTTCTGTTCCTTGGTTCTTGTTGTGGTGTTCTTCGTGTGGTTTTGTTTTCTCCCTGTTGTAAATTCCTTGTGACTAGTTAGCCTTTGTAGCTTATGCGGGTTGGTTTCAGCATTCGAGGATTTTCCTTAAGATTGCAGCTGTTTTGATCATTGCCGTCCTTTGTATGGTTTTATTATTATTATTATTATTATTATTATTATTATTATTATTATTATCTATATATTAATACGATAGCGTGTGTGTTCGTGTGTCACGCTTCCGGCAAAAGCTCTGCGCATGCGTGCCGCACCAAATTTTGAAAAACATTCAACTCGCCTAATTTTCGAAACATATTCAAATATTTCCCTTTGGCGCAACAGTTAGCGACGTAGTATTTTTTACTTCGGCCTGACTGGTTTATAGTTCGATCCCAACTAACCTCTAAGATTTTTTTTTCTACATTTCGAGGGAAAGGGGAAGAGAGGTAGGGAGGGGACGACCGGGAAGACACATATTAATACAATAGCATGTGTGATTTTGTGTGTCATGCTTACATCAAAAGCAACGACCTTCCGAATCTTTGTATGCTACTCATGAATTGGCTTGGCATTTTGGCTAAGATCAAAGTGTAGTATCTGTTCCGATGGATACTGCACTCCATATGTATTGTCTTGGCCTTCGAGGCTTGATTTACGCCGGTCTATGGGTCTGTCCTGTGCAGTTCTAGGAGGTTCACCCTCCCAAGCTTCGCCTCCCCTCTTTGGGGAGGAGTAAGTTTATTGCTTACTGCCTGGGGCGCCCCTACCTGGGAATGCCAACGAGGCTGCCCAGGCAATTTTTAATGGCCAGAGTGCTCACCTTCTCGGGCGCTGGCTTTTCAAGCCCCACTTTTCCGACCCGACCTTGGGTCACATCTTATTTGTGGGAGTAAGATAAAACTGGCCTTGTACCTAACTCTTGGAGAGGAGTAAATAAATATTCATGAATTGGAGCCAAATTTAATTTACAAAGTAAGGTTTAGTCGTCGAAATATTACCACACTAGAAATATTGTATATAAAGAGGTTTTGTAAATTGTTTCATGTATTGTTCATTTTTAAAAAATAAATAATACAAGTCCAAATCTTATCATATTTTATTCAACCATGTATAGGTTAAAAACATCATTTCGTGTAATTTACACGGGTCCCGCTAGTTATTATTATTATTATTATTATTATTATTATTATTATTATTATTATTATTATTATTATTATTATTATTATTATTATTATTATTATTATTATTATTATTATTATTATTATTATTATTATTATTATTATTATTATTATTATTATTATTATTATTATTATTATTATTATTATTATTATTATTATTATTATTATTATTATTATTATTATTATTATTATTATTATTATTATTATTATTATTATTATTATTATTATTATTATTATTATTATTATTATTATTATTATTATTATTATTATTATTATTATTATTATTATTATTATTATTATTATTATCATCATCATCATCATCATCATCATCATCATCATCATCATCATCATCATCATCATCATCATCATCATCATCATCATCATCATCATCATCATCATCATCATCATCATCATCATCATCATCATCATCATCATCATCATCATCATCATCATCATCATCATCATCATCATCATCATCATCATCATCATCATCATCATCATCATCATCATCATCATCATCATCATCATCATCATCATCATCATCATCATTTTTTTTTTTTTTTTTTTTTTTTTTTTTTTACTCTCTCATGTAAATACTTTTACCACAAAATTTCACAAATATTTTTCTTAGCTATAACGCAGTAGAAGCTAGGTAAAGATTGAAATTGACGATACTCTTATAGAGAAAACGTGACATCACGTCGGCAACGTTCGGCCAGTTCTCAGAAACAACGCCCGCGAGTTGACAAAACTATTAACCAATCAAGTTGCAGCAGTCATTAGACAATCAGGTTGCAAGCAAGCAGGTGATAACTTGGAAGAAATTAATTTCTACGATCTGCAGCACGTTAAAAAAAATGAATTTCTACGATCTGTGTCAGCGCATTGAATCTCCCGAAGGACTCATTGAGTTCTGTCAACAACGGTCACTTCTAGCAAAAGACTAACCCTAACCCTAAACTCTAACCCTAAACCTAAACCTAAACCCTAAACTCTAAACTCTAAACCCTAACCCAGAAAATGTTTAAAAGAAAAAAGCATCGAAACAAAAAAATGAAAAAAAAAAGAAAAAAAGAAATTGGTTAAAAACAGTTGTTTCGTTGTTTGTTATATAAAGAGAAATCATCTTTTGGAAACTTTTCGGTGCACAAAAAAAAACCATTTTATTTAAAAAACATTTAATTTAACAAAAACAAAAATAAACGTCTAATTAATAACAGTTGTTTAGTTATGGTTTGTTTGTTCTTTATTTTTATATATGTATTTTACTTTAATTTTCTTCATCTGAATTGCTAGTCTTCAATTTATCGTTTGACAGTTTTCGCCTCATCAACTCTCAGATGCGTCCGAGACCTGCCCGAACGTTGACGACGCGAAGTCACGGAAACGCAGTGCGTTCTCTATAAGAGTACCGAATTGACATACCCAGGTACTGTAACAACATCGCTGAAGGAGTGGGTTAGGGTTAGTTAATGGTTAAATATATCTGATATTAAGTTTGTATTTTCATTGTTATATTGAGTCTTAAAAAATGTCCAGAACTTAAGACATTATTTTCCGAATTTTTTAGATGAGGATTGATAATTTATATTATTTGGATTATTCGGACTACTATTCTAATCTTGGTTCTTATTTTCACAACGTTTTGGTCGATGTAACCTTCGATAGTCTTCTCTTCAGGTGAATCCACATAGACAAGTGGCGTAACGGATAAAGGCATTTATTAACATCAGCTCTAAGTGACAGTGTTCTGGAGGTTGAAGGTTCAATTATTACTACAGGCGATAATAACTAAAAATGACATAATAACATGACATATATGCAGGTGTACCCCAGGGATCGATCCTTGTGTTATATAATGGGACACATGTGATGATGGACGTACAGTGAGATCGCTTAACTTGCACGATTTGTAACGGAGTGATCTTGTGCAACCTTGGTGCGATGTTTTCTCACGATTCGCGGTGACAGTTGATGAGATCTCGGGTCGAGGTTTGGGTCGCACCTGTGCGTTGATCATGAGATTTCGTGACGTCACAGTTTTCCCGGTGAGAAAACTGCAGTGAGATTTCAGTTCTTGACGGGAAGCTGGCTAGTCAAGTTGCCTTAGCCATGTAGCGATTAAATAAGATAGGGGAATTCAGATCCCCAAAACTGAGAGCCAGACGATGTCCCCCTCCTCCTTCCCTTGCAAGAATTAAGTAATTAGTTAATTAACTAGCGTAAGCTTCTCTCTCTCTCTGTTTCAACGAACTTGCTTCGGTGTCGACAAGCTAATAAATGAAAATAAATGACTCGGAACTAAAAAAAAGAAGGCTTGTTATATTTTGTTATGCGTAGATTGATTTCAGTTACAGAAAGAAACCGCCGGCACGAAATTGTGACAACGACAAAGCGTCTGCAGAGAGTGGTGGCTGCGACGAGAGACAGCAAGAAGAAAGGGAAATATAATTCCTGAATTGGGTTTACTGCTGTGTCAGCCGAAAGGGAGAGATTGAAGCCGGGACTGACTGGCAAGACCACTCGACGTCGCTCGGATCGAGAAACGACATATCGTCCCGTTAGCAAGATCAACAAAGGAGCTGTTCTACTACGCCAGATTCCGACATGCGAACGTATTATAAACTAAATATTCAACACTTGGACTTTCATTGTTCCTGATTTTCATAAACGACCTCCCTGATGACATTGCGTCTAAGATGGTTATATTTACTGACGACACCACGCTCTACGCTTGTCATGTGGATAAAATGGACGCGCACATGTCCGAGGCAATGGCTGAATCCATTATAAAGTGACCTCCAGTTTGTAGTAGAATGAGGTCATAAATGGATGGTAACATTTAATGCTGCTAAGATAAAGCTCCTTTCCTTCAACAACGACAGTCTTCTCTTCAAGTGAATCCGCATGGACAAGTGGCACAACAGATAAAGGCATTGATTAACAATCAGTTGTAAGTTATAGTGTTTTGGGGGTTGAAAGTTCAATTATTACTACAAGCGATAATAACTAAGAATGACATAAAAAAAATTGACACGCCTACTCGGTCAAGGCTGACGGAATAAGAACAATCTATCCCTCTAGATTAAATAAAGGGTTCGGTTCAAAATTCTGTATAGGTTCCTAAGTTTAAGATAAAGATTCCTAAATTCGAAAAGATCCATCTGAAGAAGGTTATCTAATAGCAGTGGCGGACTAATATGAATAAAAAAAGGGGGAGGGCGATTTTTATGCATTTTGCTTTGGTACACCACTGCCTAATAGTTTGAATAATCCAAATTTGAATGAATAAATACGAAAGTTGCGCCTATTTTTCACACAAATGGTAAAGTCAAAACGCCTTATTTCAAGTTAATTCAACTTTCTATTTACATCCCCAGGAGGTTAGGCACAAGGCCAGTTTTATCTTACTCCCACAAGGTAAGATGTGACCCAATGTCGGGTCGGGAAAGTGGGATTTGAAAAGCCAGCGCCCGAGAAGGTGAGAACTCTGGCCTAGAAAAAATAGCCTGGGCAACCCCGTCGGCATTCCCCGGCAGTAAGCAATAAACTTACTCCTCCCCAAAGAGGGGAGGCAAAGCCTGGGAGAGTGGACCTCCTAGAACTGCACAGGACAGTACCTCAGACTGGCGAAATGAAAGCCCGAAGGCCAAGACAATACCGGTCTACAGTGAGCATCCATCGAAACATATACTACACTCTGATCTTAGCCAAAAGGCCACGGAGGATTTTGTGTTGAAGTTAATTCAACTTTACATAATAGACGCACCATCTTTTTTATATACTGCTTATGTATATGCAATATCAGTATTAACTAATTTGCATATTCGTTTTGAAAAAGGACATTTTATTAATTAACTCTTATTTGTTATTGTTTTTTTAATTCAATTATTGTTTTGACTTTAATATAACAAATAGTTCCGTTTCGTAATATTGTTTTATTTCTTAGACACATGTGTTCAAATATTTCTTAAGAAGCCCCCTGCTTCTATTTAAAAAGTTGCAATCTATTTCTCAATTGCAAGTGAAACAGCAAATTAATTTCTTCTTTCCTTTCTTTTCTTTACGGTCACATTTTAATTTGTATCGAAATTACCAAAGTGTTAATGTTTATCTATCTATATGAATGAACGAGAAAGTTTTTGCTTCGTGTTTACAACAAAGTTATGAATGAACTGTTTATTATTTCAACTTAATGTTTCAAGTATTTTAAGTAGCGAACTTTGTGAAGCAATAGCTAGCCAGCAAAGCCAGCTAATAATACATATAACGAAAGACCTTTTCGCAATTGTTTTTTCGTCTTGTTTTGTGTTCTAATAACTTAAGCTTAAACTTAGAAAATATCATTAATAACATGTTTCTTTTGATGTCAAAGAGTTTATGATAAGTTTTAACGTGTTGGTGCAGGTTTTCAACAGACATCCAATCTTTGTTAATGGAAACTTGACAACAAAGGGAGAATAGATTACACGATAATTTGAGAGGGCAAAAGAGCTCCCCAGCTTAAGTCATGTACACATTTCGATATACATTTCAATTCTATATATTTTTATCAATTAAAAATAGTTTGAGTGTGTTAGAATATTTTATTTCACAGCTCATGTATTAAACATATATTCCAAACATATCCATCATCAGAACGAAAAGCTAAGACCAAAAGTATGATTAACACATTTATTTACAGTTGACAATTATGAAAGACAAGCAACGTACATTATACAAAATAATAAAAGATATTTACTTTTTACTCTACCTTTAAGATAGGACATTGATTATAATCAATGTTCCTATTACCGGGAGGACCTAGGTTCTTCATTCTGTGGGAGCCTACAAGAGAAATCTGACAACGGTTAATTCTTAATACTTTCTGGCCTCTTTCGGGCACAAGCAAGGGGAAGCAATCAGCGGTGCTCAGAACTGGTTCCCTACAAGTGCAAACACACAAGTCATGCCTCAAAATTATATCTACAAAAAGTTAACACATTTTTTCACAAACATCTGCTCCAAAAGAAAAGAAGAAATTAATAAAGAATAACCGCCATTGGACCAGTTTTCAACTACATTCGCCATCTTGTCTTCTTTGTGGCTAAAATCTATATAGAATAAAATGATGGCAATGAACCTTTCTGGGATATACATTTATTAGAGTCAAATCAACAAAAGCCAGTTGTATATATTCCAAGAGTTTCCTCCTCATTATTCTCCTTTAAGTTATCACGTTGCAATATCGACATGACCATTTCACTATCTTATAATCCTTTTCGTATGTTTCATCTACATTTCACCTTCTATCCAATATGAATGGTTTTTTAAAGTTGAATCTTTCAGAAAATCTTATCACTTGAATATGACTTCTCATTTTTTGTCATTTTATTATTTTACTTCAGTTAGCTCTCAGAGGTCGCAAAAACTGAGCCACACACTTCACATAAATGTGGTTCATCTCTAATGTGTATTTTCACATATTGTTTGAACTTGTATACAGTTGAAAATTCACACATTTCACAATATGGTTGACTTCATTTATTTATTCGCTAAAACTTTTGCACGTCTAAAATAAATTTGTCTTCTCGATTGTTTCTAATAAAATGGATTTCAAACAGCCACTGGTCAAAAGATAGGATACAACTAGATTCTAACCTAGCGAAGAGGCATGGACTACTATCAACTTACTTACACACAATGTCATGCATATACTCTCAGAAGGCAAATATTGGACAGAATGCAAAAAAGATTCTCTGACCTAATAGGTCCTGCACTGTCTATCAAGCACCATTACCTGTCCCTTTGCCGCAATGTTGCATCCCTGTTCTTATTTACAAGTACTTCCATGGAACGTGCTCCAGCGAGCTTACTGCACTTGTATCTTCCCAATGCACATATTCCTGACCAACGTGACTGGCAGCAAAATCGCACCCCTTTACTGTAGAAGTCCTAAGATGCCGAAAAACTTTCTATTCAAATAGTTTCTGAATTTTTGGTACAATATGAATTTCTGTATCAAAAATTATAGAAATTTTGCATTACTCTGCCAGAAGGCGTCCAGACCTTTTTTGTTCTGAATACAGCAAATGTATTGGAAGGAAAACGAAAAATTAGCAAGACATATGCAACAATGAAAGATACATTGAAAAAAGTGTTTTCTGATATTTCATCAACAGAATGTAAAACGTCCCTGCTATTAAAAAAGAAGTTGAAACAGTAAAGCATATTAGATACAGAAGTATAAAAAAAAAACTTACAGTGGATATAAAATCAATCCTACTGACAGACAAAGTGAGATAATACGTTGTTTATATGTAATTCGACTAAGCATTTTGCCCGAGATTGTACAGGTTTCAATCAAAACTGTCGTGAATTCAGACCAGGTGAACTTTACTTTGTTTAATGTTGATTCATGTCATCAAACATTGATAAATGATTCTTATTCTAATGTAAAAATATCCAATCTTGTGAAAGAGACATTGGGTATGGCAGTGTTGGACTCTGCTTGTTCACGAACTGTTGCTGGAGAACTTTGGTTTAACATATTCTTTGACCGAGATAAGCAGTTAGTGGAAACTGTTAGATCCAACACAACATTTTGTTTTGGAGATGGACTAGAGGTAAAAGCTATTAAAACAGTTAAATTACATTTAAATTTCCTGTGACAGTAGTGGGTATAAAAGGTGTCGGGTTATATCGAGGCTGACTTTGTCAAAAATGATTTACTCCTGTTATTTCGTCATAAATCAATGAAAACTGCAGGAATACTAGTACATTTAAAAAATGACAGCTGTCGCATTTTTGGCAGATATCTTAAATTGCAAATCACGACTTCTGGACATAAAGTCTTCCATTAACTAATATGCTTTTGGGGGTTAAAAATGCACCAAGCATAGTGTAACATTGTGAGACTTTAAAAGTTGAGTGGAAAAGTGGAAAATGCTGAGAAATTACATATGTAGTTTGCTCATGCATCTAAAGAGAAATTAATAGCTTTGGTTAGAGGCAGTAAGGCATTTCATGATAAAGATTTTATGAATCAGATCAAAGATGTTTATGATTCATGTTCAGTTTGCATAGGTTTAGAAGACCTCTTCTTTGACCAGTTGTAAGATTGGCTCTTGGTAACAGGTTTAATGGCACTGTATGTTTGGATTTAAAGGAACATCAACATAACCAATGCTGGATCCTGCACCTAATTGATACATCCACTTGATACTCTGCTGACAGATTGATTAAGACCAAAAAGGGCAAAGAAATTATTCGCAACATATTTTTAATGTGCCTATCTTATTTTGGAGCTCCAAAACGGGTTTTAAATGACAATGGAGGTGAGTTTAATAATGAGGGCTACCGGCAGATGAATGAAAATCTGAATATTGAAACATGTACAACAGCTGCAGAAAGTTCATTCAGTAATGGTACTGTGGAACGTCACAATCTAATAATTGTTGAAGCAATGGAAAAATATTATATAATGAAAAATGTGAGCTAGAAATAGCTTTGGCTTAACATATTCTTTGATACATTAAATTACCGAGATAAGCAGTTAGTGGAAACTGTTAGGTCTAACAGAATATTTGTTTTGGGAGATGGAGTGGAGGTAAAAGCTATTAAAATAGTTAAATTTCCTGTAACAATAGTGGGTATAGATGTGTCAGAGGTGATATTGAGGATGACATCGTCAAAATCTAATAATTGCTGAAGCAATGGAAAAACATTAAATGATGTGAGCTAGAAATAGCTTTCGTTTGAGCTGTTAGTCCCAAAAATACACTTCAGAATCATTCTGGATATAATCCAAATGAGCTTGTATTTGGGTCAAATATTAACACCTTCTCAGTTTTGAACAAAATGTTACCTGCATTGGAAACTGCAACATCCAATGATATGGTTAGAATAGATTTAAATGTCATACGTGCAGCAAGGAAAAGCTTCATGGAAGCTGAATCAAGTGAAAGAATTCGGAGAGCCTTAAGATATAATGTAAGTACTTATGCGGATGAAAGATTTGTGACAGGTGATCGTGTCTACTATAGAAGACAAAACTACAAAGTTTTGGGTCAAGAAGGTCAATGTGTATTGATCAGACATGGAAGAGCATTTTTCAGGATGCATCCATGTCACTTGGTTGAAGGTAGACACTTTATGAAGGTGGAAGGAAGTCCAAGGAATGAAGAAAATACAAATTCTTCAAATGAGATGGATGAAGTCTTGGAGAAGGAAGATGAAGGACAATATAATAACAATTCAAATAGCGATAGAAAAGAAGTGAAATATAACAGTATAAAACCAAGTAGAAACGAAGTTGTAGAATATAAATTGGAAGGGAGTGATGAATGGAAAAAGGAATGTTTATGAATACACAACCAAAGTCAATGGGAAAATATAGCCATTGACTAAATATAAAACCAGAAACAGGGAATGAAAATCCCCTTTGTATCAATTGGGATCATGTTGATCAATGGAAAGAATTTCCTCAAGTAACAAAGGAAGTAAGTTATTAGAAACATGCGGTTTTGTTTATTTCTGAACAAGAACAAGACGATGTGATTGATGCGAAGAAAAGAGAATTGAAAAACATGGAAATTCATGAAGTATCTGAATGTGTGTCTGACATGAAGCAAGAATGTATACCAACAAGATGGCTGATAACAGAAAAATTGCGAATGACAAAAAAGATAATGAAGGCTCGTTTTGTTATGAAGAAGATTCTCATAACCTAAAAACAGATTCTCCATGTGCAGCCCTGGGGCTATGTGTCTCTTATTGTTAACTGCCTCGGTTATGATGTGGCAGGTGGAGACTCTTGATTTTACCTCAGCATTATAGCAAGGTAATATGCTGGTATTTATTAGACCACCATCCGATGCGTGCCCAGAATCACAGGTGTGGAAGCTAAAAAGATGCATTTATGGATTAAATGATGCACCTCGTTCATGGTAAAGGCGAGTTTGATTTACTCCTCTCCAGGAGTTAGGCACAAGGCCAGTTTTTATCTTACTCCCACAAGTAAGATATGACCCAAGGTCGGGAAAGTGGGATTTGAAAAGCCAGCGCCCGAGAAGGTGAGCACTCTGGCCTAGCAAAAATAGCCTGGGCAGCCCCATCGGCATTCCCCGGTAGGGGCGCCCCAGGCAGTAAGCAATAAACTTACTCCTCCCCAAAGAGGGGAGGCGAAGCCTGGGAGGGTGGACCTCCTAGAACTGCACAGGACAGACCCATAGACCGGCATAAATCAAGCCCCGAAGGCCAAGACAATACCAGTCTATGGGGTGCAGTATCCATCGGAACAGATACTACACTTTGATCTTAGCAAAAAGCGAGTTAATCATGAGTTAACTCGCCGGAAAGGAATGGCAAGTGCATACGACAATGCACTGTTTCTTTGTTTCTACATTCCTGCCCTTGCCGGGACATATCACATTTTCTTTTGATACCAAGAAAAGACAACTGTGAAACTACAAGTTCTGATTTGTAAACATAAATTTAGTGTCCAGTCAAGATTTGCTTCCCTTTGCATTCCGGAAGTTAAGAAATCTACGGGTCATGTGCAATGTGCATTAAGGATTCCGGAAATAAAAAAACGCCCGAGAAAAACTCCGGAGTTTAACTCTGGCTTGAAATATAAACACACACATATCTCTTCGTCTTTGTTTTCTTTCTTTTTACCTTTTGTTTTAGTCTCGCGAGCCGAATCCATGACATTACATCTGGCGACGAAGGTTGAGTTCATCTACTTAGGCTCAATTTAAACATTAGTTCAACCTAGGATCTCGACACACCTAAATTCATTTAATAATGAATGATGAAAATTTTTTTTTACATTATTGTCTAAATGCATCTGAAATTTAAAAAGCAAGCAATTCCTACCCCGTATAAAATGGTCAATCCGTAAGAAGACTACTTCTGATAGGCCTGGTTTTAGAACTTGTAGCGTTTGTATTTCTGAGGCTTCAACTATTATGAAATTGCTGGAGCTGTTTGGGGTACCGGCCAGGGTCAGATTAACCATAAGGCAAACAAGGTCTTAGGGCCAGGCAAAAATCCAGGCCAAAAATGCAGGTCACAAAATAATTTATACCTGTATTTTGACTATTTTCACTATTTCAAACCACTTGTTAAGAATGTGCCTAAGTGTCAGCAATGCTTTAACCCGGCACTGGTGCCAGCACACCAAATATATCGAACATGATATTCATGGGCTTTTTCTTAGGATGGTTGTTCTCTTCGATATTCAAGTCTCATTTATTTTATCGGGTTTAAATACCTTCTATGCAAAAATGTTGGTCCTTTCACCAGTTTAATCATATTCCCAATCCTTTTTTGTTTTCAATTATACCCATTTCCCAGTAGAATTTTTGTTCTAGTACATGCTGTACAGGCCCGGCGGGACAGTTATAAAAGTGGGGGGCTCTCCTAAAAAGTGGGGGGACCGGTTAAACACATGCATATATAACTTCATCATTGATGACCGTAAAGTGTGTGTGTGTGGGGGGGGGGGGGCTTGAGCCCCCCCCCCCCCCCCCCGGGTACCGCCGTCCATGCTGTATATGATTTTCTCACCAACTTCATAGTGTTTATTCATTACTTTTTTGGATATCCCGATCTTGATATTAGTTTGTCGAACACTGATTTTATCTTTCTGGCAAACATCACTCGGCAGGCGTCATATCTGATGGAGCATTTTTATTTTGTGTAACCCTGTAGACTGGCAAAAATTGTTGCATAGTCGTGTTTATTGGCATTTTTTTTTTATGGAAATCGCTACAGACAAGGTATGAAGCCACTTGATGTAAGGAGCTAAAAAAAAATACTACTTCAAAGTCAAAAACTAGCCAACGATAAGTGTTAGATAGATAGATTCCGACCCAGAAAACAGCAAGTCTTCCCCCTTTGTCAGAAACATCGCTCATGAAATGTGAGGACTAAAGGACAAAATAAAGGAAGCGAGAGTTACGAGGCTGCCGAAAGTAAACCCAAGATTCACATTCTATTTTCCATAGTTCACTTTCTTTAGCATTTTCTTGAATATGTCTATGAAACGCTTCGTCTGCCCTTCTTGGATGATATGGAGCGATTGTGACAGGTTTTGTGACGGGTTTGACCACAAATGTACAGCAACAATCTTCAAATTCTTTGGATGTGAATTGAGTGCCATTATCGGACACAATGCAGTCAGCCACACCGAACCGAGCAAATAATTTATGTAGGATATTAACTACTGTTTCCGTGGTTGGTCTTTTGCATTTCAAAATCTGTGGCCACTTCAAAAAACTATTAAATAATTAAGTGGGTCAGCAAAATCTACATTGAGTCATGACCATGGTTGGCCGGTTTTTGGTTAAGGACTAAATTTTATTGATGCTGCTTTTGACACACTGGTGCTTTACAGGACTTTACCAATATGTTTTTATTCATCTTTGTTCAGTGAACATAGCTCTTCATTGCAATTCCCAAATGTGTTTTATCAAATTCTCTGAGGATTCTCTTGTAAAGTGATATAGCTATTGCAATTCGTTCACCGTACATTAATATATTTTTACAGATCGAATACATGTCTGCTTTTTTTATATTTGTTTTATTTTGTCTATTATGAATTTGCTTTACTCCTAATTTCGGCACCAGTAACTTAAAGTTCCCGTACAGCATTACATAGGGTAGTTTTGATCTCCACTTCTTCCCATGAAGAAGCAATTACCGTGTCTTTTAATGATTCTTTGTATTTTGGAATCAGCCTCAATAGCCCATCGGCATAACTCAATTTTGAAGCATAAATAGTGAGCAATGTTTTGTGATCTGTCTGTAGTGTGAGCTAGTATGAATTTTCGAGACTGGCGGACAGTGCAGACTGCGGTGACACAAAATCTGTAAAACAGACTGGTTCCCAGGCCGAATAATAAACAGGTATGCCCTGTAGTGTGAAATTTCTTCCATGAATAAATCTATCGAATTTTGTAACTGCGTGTTTCTTTTGCAATCTCAGAAGAAAAAAAAAATTCTGCTGGGGATAGCATTCTAGTCACGTGAGCAATTTGGGTTGATATATCCGTCATCAAGTTCACGTAGGATTCAGACTGCAATACCATAAGAGCTAGCATCATTCTTGCCACAGTTCCAACACGTTGGTTTCCTTCCTGACACAATAAAAGCTAACTTACGTCTGTCTGACACATAAAAAATGTCTAGAAAACTCTTCTTGTCCATCATTATATCGAATTTTCACTCTCCTTTTACTAAATCTCCAAATTGCATGATATACGTTCTTTATTTAAAAAGTTAAATTCCAATATATATATATATATATATATATATATATATATATATATATATATATATATATATTTATTAGATAAAGAGCTTCCAGGCACCAACGAAGAAAGACGTCTTCTTTTCTGCCTCTGTCTACTGAACAGCTGAACGAGGCTATCTTCACGTGAAGATATACCACTCTAACAAAATACTTTTGGAACTGAACTTTTTTACTGCATTGCTTCCTTCACTATGACACTGTTTAACTTTCGGCAACCTACACTCAAATAAATATATTATTTGTTATTTATAAAAGAACTTTGTTTTCCTTTCGTTTGAAGACCCTTTTATTACAAAATATTATAGTAGTTTGTCTTACAGTTCATGTGAAAACCAAGCCAAACCCTAACACTAACTCTAACCCTAATCCTAATTATAACCCTCAGAGAAATGGAACCCACAGCTATTGGAAAAGTAAGGACTACCGTGAAGAATTTTTTAAGGAAAACATTTTAATAGAACGTTTTCAAAAGAATAATTCTTTAGGAGGGTCATAAATGGATGGTAACATTTAATGCTGCTAAGACAAAGCTTCTTTCCTTCAACAACTACAAGAAACCTTTTAAACTACTGATTGCCATGGCAAATAACACCATACTTGAGAGTCCAGCGTTCAAACTCCTCGGCCTAACATTCACAGGTAACATGAATTGGAACAAATACATAGAAGACATTGCCAAGGCTGCTGCAAAGAAGGTGGACTTCCTCTACCGTGCTAGAAAATTTATCACGCCTGACAGTATCCTATATCTCTACAAGACCACCATCTGCACATGCATGGAGTATTGTTGTCACATCTGGGCTGGTGCATCATCCACTAGTCCCCAAAAAAGTCGTTAATCTAATAGGTCCCTCACTATCTACCCAGCTCCAGCCCCTGTCCCATTGCCGCAATGTTGCATCCTTGTGCCTGTTTTACAAGTACTTCAATGGATTGTGCTCCGATGAGCTTGCTGCTCTAGTGCCCCGTCGACGTAAATACACTCGACCAACCGGACAATCAGCTAAATCCCATCCATTCACTGTGGAGGTCCCCAGATGCCGGAGAGCCTTCTACTCCAATAGCTTCTTTCCTGGAGCTGCCGGCCTTTGAAACTCCCTCCCTGCTCCCTGTTCCCCTGACCGTACCGACATGCAGAAATGTGAAACTAATTTGAACAAACATCTAGCTGCACAGCTCTTAATTTAGGATGATTCCCTAAAATGTCACCCTAATTCTCAGTAGCCCCTTACTTCTACAGTGATTTTTATCACCTAAATATTTCAGGTATTTTTATGTAATTGTTTTTATTGGTGATTGCAGCGTTCGTTGTTTTTGCTTACTATTTCGATTGTTTCACTCCCTGAGTGATTAAGATGAAGAAAATTGCCTCTTTAGTCGCTCTTAACTTTATAGGACCTATTTTTCGTTAATATATATATATAGTTTTATTAATTTTATACATACATAAAAGTAATCCATGGACACATGTTTCTGATTCACATGCTAATGACGGCTGTGAGCCAAAAACATGGATTACTTGTATGTACATATAAAATTAATTAATATATATATATATATATATATATATATATATATATATCTATTAATAATGGAGTTTATGTATCTGTCTGTCTGTCTGTCTGAAGCCGAACTCCAGTATGACTATTTTACTGAAATTAATCTTTTTGAAATTCTTTATATACTGTCACTAAAAGTCGCTTAGACACCAGATGGGTTTTGTCATTTACATAAGTCATTCCTTTAAACCTTCAATTAAATTAATATTTACAAATATACACTTATAACTGCTATTATCAAATTTACATATGTATTTACAATATTTTCCGATAAGGTTATATTAATAAACATTATTCATACAATTAATTAAAGCCATTTTCATCATAACCAGCGTGTTTTCTAAACCATTTCAACTCGAGTACTGTTAAAATTGCAAAGTCATTGGCTGTTTAATCAGTGGTGTCCTCCCTCCCTCCGGTAATTAAATATGGCGATCTGATTAAGCAGCCAATTGGCTGTTTAATCAGTAGTGCCCTCCCTCCCTCCGGTAATTAAATATGGCGATCTGATTAAGCAGCCGATTGGCTGTTTAATCAGTAGTGCCCTCCCTCCCTCCGGTAATTAAATATGGCGATCTGATTAAGCAGCCGATTGGCTGTTTAATCAGTGGTGCCCTCCCTCCCTCCGGTAATTAAATATGGCGATCTGATTAAGCAGCCGATTGGCTGTTTAATCAGTGGTGTCCTCCCTCCGGTAATTAAATATGGCGATCTGATTAAGCAGAGATTGGCTGTTTAATCAGTGGTGCCCTCCCTCCCTCCGGTAATTAAATATTGCGATCTGATTAAGCAGCCTAATGGCTGTTTAATCAGTGGTGTCCTCCCTCCCTCCGGTAATTACATATGGCGATCTGATTAAGCAGCCGATTGGCTGTTTAATCAGTAGTGCCCTCCCTCCCTCCAGTAATTAAATATGGCGATCTGATTAAGCAGCCGATTGGCTGTTTAATCAGTGGTGTCCTCGCTCCCTCCGGTAATTAAATATGGCGATCTGATTAAGCAGCCGATTGGCTGTTTAATCAGTAGTGCCCTCTCTCCCTCCGGTAATTAAATATGGCGATCTGATTAAGCAGCCGATTTGCTGTTGAATCAGTATGCCCTCCCTCCCTCCGGTAATTAAATATGGCGATCTGATTAAGCAGCCGACGTTAATCTGGCACGTTAAACATGTAAACCGTCCTAAGTTTGTTTATTCTTAGCCATTATGTTTTAAAACACAAATTTATTAAATCAAATTGTTTAATTAAAATAATAATTGATTTAAAAATTACTATATAAAAACGCACGTGCGCACGCACACACCCACACACAGTTCAGGTAAACTTTTTCTTTCCGAGAATTAAAATTTTTTTCGTGTTTACTGTATTTGATTTCTTAATACTTTCATATCCAATATTATCATTTTTTCACGACCTCAACAGAATTTATGATTCCATGTTTTATTTATTAAAAAAAAAGATGTGATTTTTTTTCTTTAATGTCAACAAAATAAACTAACACATTGTACTGGAAAACTATACAACTGATTGTAGAATCAAATTGTTTAATTAAAAAAAGGTACACACACACGCACACACGCGCGTGCGTTCACTGAATTTGATTTTTTGGTGCCTTTTCATTTTAGGACCCGCGCTAACTTTGACCCCGTCGTTACAGTTAGGGTTAGGTTTGTTTTTTTTCCTTTTTAATTAAAAATATTTACATGTATAGGGGGGGGGGGGAAGATAAAAAAATTGGGGAAAGGCGGTCAAAAAAAATTTTTTTTTTTCTTCACTAAAAAATATTTCAATGACTGGTAATATAAAAAATTGAGGGGGGGGGGTACAAAAAAAATTTTTCTTTCTTTTTAAACTACAAGTCTTTCTATTTATGGGCGAGGGTACAACAAAAATCGGGGTAGGGTCGAATTTTTTTTTTCTTTATTTTCAACTAAAAATATTCTTTGTCATAAACACAGAAAATCAATGTCTAACCACCACAGAAATATGACTGGGGCTCCATTGGCTTACGCGTGAGCCTTCATTTCTGATGCGGCAGCCTAGCAAAAATATGCGACCGGAGGGAGCATATTTTTGCTAGTATATATAATGTATTTTATGTAATTGTTTTTATTGGTGATTGTAGCGATTGTTACTTTGCTTACTAGTATTATTATAGTTCACTTCCTAAGTGACAAAGATTAATGCAGAAGATTGCATTATTATCCACCCTTAACTTTATAGGACGTATTTTTCGTTAATATATATATATATATATATATATATATATATATATATATATATATATATTATTATTATTATTATTATTATTATTATTATTAATTTTATACATACATAAAAGTAATCAATGGGCACGTGTTTCTGGCTGACAGCCGTCATCAACAAGGCTAACTTAGACAAGGATCGAACCTTCGATATTTATGTCTGGCGTTTTACCTCTGGACTATGACGCTTTGCCTGGAAATATTTTAATGTATTTTATGTAATTGTCTTTATTGGTGATGGTAGCGTTTATTACATTACTTAGCAGTATTATTATAATTGTTCACTTCCTAAGTGATACAGATTAATGCAGAAGGTTGCATTATTAGTCGCACTTAACTTAATAGGGCGTATTTTTCGTTAATATATATATATATATATATATATATATTAATTTTATACGTGCATAAATTAATAAAAATATATTTATAGATAAACTAATTATCCACTGACACGTGTTTCGCTATTACTACAGCTCATCAGCATGACTGAACTAAGCTACGAAGGTCCCGTTTGAAATACGTGATGGTTTTATCGCTTATAAATTTTCTTAAATTAAGTATATTTTTTGCCCTAATATGAGCTTTTATGTAAGTTTTATGGTGATGCACTACCTAAGTGCTTGAGAGAGTTAACTCCCTTACATACTTTATGTTACCCTTTACTTTTAGGGACGTATATATATATATATATATATATATATATATATATATATATAGAGAGAGAGAGAGAGAGAGAGAGAGAGAGAGAGAGAGAGAGAGAAAGGGAGAGAGAGAGAAGGAAAATAATGAAATAAAAATAGGGTGCGAATCTTGCCATAGTCAGCCATGCTGATAAGCTGCAGCAACGATGAAACATGTCTCTGTAGATAACTATTTTATCTATAGTTAGCTATGGTTAGAATAAAATAAATTAATATTTTTAATATTATTATTATTATAGGAACGTATATATATATATATATATATATATATATATATATATATATATATATATATATATATATATATATATATATATATATATATATATATATATATATATATATTGCTTAAGAGAGTTAACTCCCTTACATACATTATGTTGCCCCTATTCTTAGGGACGTATATATATATATATATATATATATATATATATATATATGCGTTCCTATAATAATAATAATATTAAAAATATTAATTTATTTTATTCTAACCAGATACACCCTAATTATAAAATTTAATAAAAAATATATATAAACATATTTCCCCTATTGACAAAAACTCTAAACTCCGATTCACCATATATTATAAAAAATCTAAAACAGCAAACTTATTAATACAAAATAACCCGACGTCCAATAACAGTTCAATAAAAACTAGTAATGCCATAGATGTGTTAAAATGCCAAATGAGAGAATGTCTCTCTACAAATAATACATATATTGGAATGACTAAGACAAGTATCTCACGTCACATCACCTCCCCTCACAGCTCCATCTACCAACATCTAATTGCACACAACATTTCAACAAAAAAAACATCCGAAATATATTAAGAAGAAACACTGCCATCCTCGCGGTTTGAAATTGGCGAGTTCTTATTCATACTGGTGTACGACATTAGATTGTTATCTATCTATCTATCTATCTATCTATCTATCTATCTATCTATCTATCTATCTATCTCAATATATATATATATATATATATATATATATATATATACATCTCCCTAAAAATAGAAGGTGACATAATGAATGTAAGGGAGTTAACTCTCTCAAGCACTTAGGTAGTGCATCACCATAAAAGCTTACATAAAAGCTCATATTATGGCAAAAAAGATGTGTAATTCAAAAACACACACACACACACACATACACACACATATATATATATATATATATATTTTATTTTATTTATTTTATTTTTTTTTTAACATAGTTCACCCCAAACAAGGCAGGCCGCCACTGTAGACATAAGAGGCTACTGAGAAAAAAGAAAAGGGGAGAAGGTTGGGGGAGGGGGGTCAACCTAAATTGGGATCTGTGCAGCGAGATGTCTGTTTACATTAGTTTTAAATTTCTGCATGTCAGTACTGTCGGGGAAACAAGAGTCAGGGAGGGAGTTCCAGAGGCCAGCAGCATGAGGAAAGAAGCTATTTGAGTAGAAGGCTCTCCGGCATCTGGGGACTTCCACAGTGAATGAATGGGATTTAGTTGATTGTCGAGTTGGTCTAGTGAATTTACGTCAAGGGGGCACCAGAGTAGCCAATTAATCGGAGCATAATCCATTGAAGTATTTGTAAAACAAGCACAAGGATGCAACATTGCGGCGATGGGACAGAGACTGGAGCTTGGTTGACAGTGAGGGACCTATTAGGTTGGCGACTCTTTTTTGGACCTTGTCAAGGAGGGAGAGACTAGTAGATGATGCACCAGCCCAGATGTGACAACAATACTCCATGCGTGGGCGGATGGTGGCTTTGTAGAGATACAGGATAATGTCAGGTGTGAGGAGTTTACTAGCACGGTAGAGGGAGCCAACCTTCTTTGCAGCAGCCTTGGTAATGTCTTCAATGCATTTGTTCCAATTCATGTTGCCTGTTAAGGTTAGGCCGAGGAGTTTGAATGATGAACTCTCAGGTAGGGTGTTATTTGTCATGACAATCGGCGGTTGGAGAGGTTTCTTGTAGTTATTGAAGGAAAGGAGCTTTGTCTTTGCGGCATTAAAAGTTACCAACCATTTATGACACCAATCCACTACAGCCTGGAGGTCATTTTCTAAGGATTCAACCATTGCCTCAGATATGATCGCGTCTGTTTTGCCAACATGGCGAGAGTAAAGCGTGGTGTCGTCAGCAAATAAACCAATCTCAGGCTCTATGTCATCAAGGTGATCGTTTATATAGATCAGGAACAACAAAGGTCCAAGGATAGATTCCTGGTGTATAATTTGGGGTTCAAACCATGTGACCGACAGAGATTGTCTCCTCCCATACTGATGATTGCAGGTTTGGCATGAAACACATGTGTATATTTTTGGTACAGAAACACAAATTAATTAGTGTAGGCTGATTTAATGTTTATGTAAATCTTATTTATAAAGCTCTACATTGTATTGAGCACTTTTGAAAAAATATTATTTTAAGTTCATTTTATCAACATATTTGAACTTGATTAATTAATTTATATATATATATATATATATATATATATATATATATATATATATATATATATATATATATATATATATTTGTGTTATAATGGAATAATTCCAGGAGGAAATCCGGGTATGAGAGCTCAATGTGGTAAACAGAGCAAGAATAACATAAAATATAATAACACGAAATTACATAATTATGTAATTATGTAATTTCGTGTTATTATATTTTATGTTATATATTTATTTATTTATTTATTTATTTATTTATATGTATATAAGAGAGAGAATGGTAGTTTGCTTGAAGTATTGCTGGGAATTGTAATAAATGTATTAAGAAGGCTGAAGGCAATGCAGAGAGCCGGATTGATAAGCAATCTTTCCCTTGTAAAAAATGGACACGAAAGTAAAGTCTGACAACCTGGAGGGATACCAGAAAGTAGAAATGAGAGAATGCCAGAACGTAGAAATGAAAACAGACCAGTCCCGTAGATAGAGATGTAGACACTGCAGCAAATAAGAATAAATCAATAATTGAAAAAAAATATATCCTACACATAGATATGGTGTTCAAAAAATGAGTGTGTAATATCAAATTAATTAACCGGGTATTATATGGTCAGTAATCAACTGTTTGTTTTTAATAATATAATTTTGTTTATATATTTTATTTGTTTATGTATTTTTTTCATATAAAATCTTATTTATTTATATTTTTTATTAAAATTTTCTTTTGATTACCATATATTCAAGTAATAATATGATTGTACGTCTTCTTACATCAAATTATAGAATTAATTAAATTTGTTACTAATTACTTTCTGGCATTCATCTTAGTGAATTCCAGACAGTCAGACTTTTCTTTTGTGTCCATTTTTGACAAGGGGAAGATTTTCCCGAAATATCAAATGATTTCTAATAATCATCTGGACATCACACACAGCTAACACCATACTTGCTGTTTATGTAAGATTGAAAAGAAAAATAAATAGATAGTTGTAAGTCTTCTCTTTCAATTGTTTTTTTCTTCTTTCCAGCTTCTCATCAATCCGGCTTTCTGCATTACCTTCAGCTTTGTTAATATATATATATATATATATATATATATATATTATTATTAAAAATAACCGACAACTCGTGTCTGGATATTTTTGTATGTCTCCCTTCCATTTTCCGGATTAAAGTCCTAATCTCGGATGAGAATTGGCTGATGAATCTGCCGTAATTTTCGTAATTACGGCAGATTCATGGAAGGGATCCATACAAAAATATCCAGACACGAGTTGTCGGTTATTTTTAATAATACGTGCCTTAGAGAAAAAATGCTGCCCTGATACACACACACACACACACACATATATATATATATATATATATATATATATATATATATATATATATATATATATATATATATATATATGAGTGAGTTTAATAACAAGCAGTACTACTAGCTTCATTGCAAGATCCAACACAGTTTGTTGTTGTAGATCACTTTCACTGTTCGTTGTAAAATACCCGCCGACTTGGTATTTACAAAGTTAACTTCCTCCTTAATTCTAAGCTAATTTGTGGTGGCCAATGGGAAAACGCTCTTGACTGCGAATTAGTGGCGATTTGTGATTGGAATTCGCGCCTACCGACTGTCGGAAATTAATATAAATTAATATTTATTTATATATATATATATATATATATATATATATATATATATATATATATATATATATATATACATATATATATATATATATATATATATATATATATATATATATATATATATATATATATATATATATGAGATAGGAGAGATGCCCCCTAAGCCTTTGTTAAGGCAGGTGTCTAGGAGATGGAAAACTCTGATGTATAACCTGAGGGTTGTTGCTGACTTTTTCTGTGGCACTCATTTGCACCGATCTTGTGTAATCAACAATTCCAAAAAGTGTGGATGGTCCTACACAAGCCTTCACCACTCAAATCAAATCATTCGTGTGGGTTTTCTAGCAGCTTTTCTAAAATCGACATGAGTATTTCTGGGTCCACTGGCGAGAGAGTAAAGGCGACGGGGACAGGCAAAGGATATTGCTGGAAGTCTCTAGCTGGCGCTCTACACAGTGGCGGCTGGTGGGTGATGGCCGTTTGGCACAAACCTTTGGGCAATTGTGCCGTTCGTGTCCTCCACCAGTGACAAAGCAGGCCTATCTAGGATCAGCACTGCTTTCCCTATTTCAGGGAGGGGGCGATAAAAGGAGCCCTAAACATTGCATGCCCTTCTTTGACTTGTCAGCCTACTGCAGCTGTCTAGTTATCCAATACAGCAGTCAGAAAACAAAGAGATTCATGAAGCTAAACATTGGATCTTGGAATGTGCACACATTGCAGGATAGTGATGCGTCACTAGAAAAGAAAACGGCCCTCATATCAATGGAATTAAGGAAACATGATGTAGATATTGCTGCCCTTAGTGAGACGCGTCTGCCTGGTCACTCACAGCTGTGTGAAGTAAAAGGTGGATACACGTTTTTCTGGGCTGGTAAACCAGAAAACGAACCACGTCAATCTGGCGTAGGGTTTGCAGTGAAGACGGAAATTGCTAGATCACTTCCAACACTCCCAGTAAGTCATTCAGATCGTATTATGACCCTAAGACTTCCACTAAAAAACAACACATTCGCAACACTTATCAGCTGTTATGCCCCTACTATGAATAGTTCAGATCAATGCAAAGCTGATCTTTACAATGATTTGCGTAGCTTAATCTAAAAAATTCAGCATAAGGATAAGGTTGCTTTGATGGGAGACTTCAATGCTCGAGTGGGGCTCAACTTTCAAACATGGGCTGGTGTTCTGGGTCACCATGGTGTTGGAAAAATGAATTCAAATGGATTGCGACTCCTGACGTTATGCAAAGAATTTAACTTCAGTGTGACAAACACGTACTTCCAACAAAAGCATTGTCGAAAAACATCATGGATGCACCCCCGATCAAAAGATTGGCATCTCATTGACTACATAATTACCAGAAAGCGCGACCTCAAAGATTTTAAGATAACACGCTCTTTCCATAGTAGCTGTTGTTTATCAGATCATGCGCTTATAGTCGGCAAGACCATCTTCCATTTAGACAAGAGGAGAGTGAAAAAGTCTTCTGTTCCGAAACGCCTAAATGTTCTGCCTCTAAAACAGGCAGATACACAAAATGAGCTGAAGGAAAAAGTTACGACCGCTATAGCTTCTGTAGAGGTAAATAGTGATGTTTCAAGTTCTTGGGATTCATTGCGCAATGCTGTTTATGACTCGTCTGCTGAGGTTTTGGGCTTCCCTTTGCAGAAACATCAAGACTGGTTTGATGAAAACAACACTGAAGTGCAGAAGCTTATCGACCAAATGCATGTTTGCCACAAAACATGGCTCGAGGACAAAAATTCCACAGTAAAAAAGAAGGCGTATAGAGCTCACAAAGCACAAGTTCAGAAGGCACTTAGGGCATTGAAAGAGGCTTGGTGGTCATCCAAGGCTGCGGAACTTCAGGATGCAGCCGACAGGAAAGATTCTAAGTCATTTTACTCTGGCCTGAAAGAGGTGTTTGGTCCTCAAATGAATGGTTCTGCCCCAGTTTTTGCTGAGGATGGAGAAACACTGCTAACTGACAAATCTGCTATCCTTAAGCGCTGGAAGCAGCACTTTGAAACTGTCCTTAACTCTGCATCGGTGACTGATGAAAACATCATTTCCTCTCTTCCGCAGCATCCCGAAATTCCGGAACTGTCTTTTTCACCTACAGTTCAGGAAGTATCTCAAGCTAAAAAACAGCTATCGTCAGGGGCACCGGGCAGAGATTGCATCCCCATTGAGGTGTACAAACATGGCGGAAGAGCACTCGAGGAAAAACTGACCATCTTGTTTGTGGAGATATGGAAAGTTGGCGGAGTCCCACAGGACTTTAAGGATAGTAATGTCAAGCATCTTTATAAGAGCAAGGGAAGCAGGAATTCTTGCGATAATCATCGCGGGATATCTCTGCTTTCTGTTGCAGGTAAAATTCTTGCAAGGTTGATTCTGAACAGGATCATCAGACATCTTATTGATGAGATTTACCCAGAGTCCCAATGTGGTTTTCGCTCTGGTCGAGGTACAATCGACATGGTATTTGCCCTTCGTCAGGTTGCTGAAAAAGTTCGTGAAAAAAATCGGGAACTGTACATGGTTTTTATTGATTTGACAAAAGCATTCGATACGGTCAGCCGCGTAGCACTTTGGAAAGTTCTTCATAAGCTTGGAATCCCCAACAACATGCTTGATGTCATAATCTCCTTTCATGAAGGGATGAAAGCACAGGTCGTTTCCAATGGGGAAACCTCAGAGCCTTTTGAAGTAACCAACGGTACGAAACAGGGTTGTGTGATGGCACCTGTGCTGTTTGCATTGTTCTTCTCGGTGATGCTTCGGCACGCATTCGCTGATGAAAGCACAGGTGTTAAGTTTCAATTCCGAACCACAGGTGGGCTCTTTAACCATCAGCGTTTTAAAGCCAAAACCTTGGTTCGAGAGGCCATCATTCGGGACCTTCTCTTTGCAGATGATGCTGCCCTGGTCGCGACTTCTTTTGAAGAAGCTCAGAATCTTTTGACAAAATTTTCAGGTGCATGTAGGGCTTTTGGTTTAACAATCAGTTTAAAGAAGACTGAGGTGGTCCATCAACCATGCCCTACCCCTAAACAAGTTCAAGGAGTGAAACAAAATCAGCCTGTCCATGAATTTCCATTAGAAAAACTCAAAGTGGATGGCAGACCAATGAACTATGTCAAAAACTTTACCTACCTAGGTAGCAAAGTTAATTCTGCTGCTTCACTTGATGATGAAATCGTAAACCGAATTGCAAAAGCGGCAAATGCCTTCGGAAAGCTGAAACATCGTCTTTGGAGTAGCAGAGGCATTAAGTTGAAGACAAAAATCAATGTGTATAGGGCTGTGATATTGACAGGTCTTCTCTATGGATGTGAGGCGTGGACGCCTTACCGGCATCACATTCGCCAATTGGATGTGTTCCACAGGAGCTGCCTTAGGACCATATGCGGACTTAGTTTGAAGGACAAAGTCGCTAACACCGATCTTTACAACAGATGCCATATTGGTGGAGTTGAAAGTTTCCTGTTGCAGTCTCAATTGCGATGGGCTGGTCATGTAGCAAGAATGGACGAAGGGAGGATACCTAAAGCACTGATGTACAGTCAGTTAGCTTGTGGTAACAGGAATGTTGGTCGGCTCTTGCTGAGGTACAAAGATAAATTGAAAGATGCGCTGACGGCAATTGGAGTACCCCCCAAAAACTTTGAAGACTGTACAAAAGACAGGAAGACATGGCGAGCAGCTTGTTGCATTGGACTGGAAAGATTCAACGAGACCTGTGTGGATAATATGAGAACTGCCAGAGTTAGGCGAAAAGCTAGAGAGAGTGCTCCACACCTGGCATCCGATTACTCACACTCTTGCACTGTCTGCGGCTTTCCTTGCAGGTCTCTTGCCGGACTCAGGTGTCATGAACGATCTAGACACAAATGAAAGTTGTTGGAACCTCATACGTCGAAATCGACGGGAGAGTCCATCACATCATATATATATATATATGGCAAATGGCAATTCGAAATGGCAAATGGGACTTGTCCAACCGATAATAATTTTAACATTGCTCCCTGTGGAGCTTCGTTATGTAAAACTTGTGATATTCTAATAACATCTAAAGAATATCAATCTAATGTAACTAAAAGAATCTATCCAGTCCTAAATCATTCGGGGGAAGATTTGTCGTGTAGGTCACAAAATTTAGTTTACTTATTATCGTGTAAAAATTGTAATTTACAATATGTAGGCGAAACAGTACTTCCTTTAAATAGACGGATGAATTTACATAGAACTAGTAATAAAGGCTGTGTCCATGTTATAAACTACTTCAAAGAAAAAAACCTGTAGTAAATAGTCTTTTTCAGTACAGATTATTGAAAAATTTAAAGATAATAGATATGATAGTTTTGGTAAGGTAGATAATAATACACTTAAAATGCATCTAAATAAAGAAGATGAAATAATTAAGAAAATGCGAATAATTTATCCAAAAAAAAAGATAATTTACAAGACGAATTAGAAAATGTAGGGCGATTATATCCAGCTTTGCCTCGCTATGGTACTAGAGATAGAACACACGTAAATAGAAACAATAGAGAATCTGCCGTTGGATGCGAGGAATTTAAAAAAACAACTAAAGAAATTATCATGACTAATATTTCCGAGTCTTTTAATTACATTAGAAAACTTCTTAATAAAACAAAGAAAAAAGTATTAAAAGACATAGCATCTAAAATATTATTAAACCCGGATATGATATATAGGAAAGAAGAACTTCCTCAATGGTATGAGTATATCATGGATATTATCGATACAAAATTATACAAGCCACCTGTTGAGGGTATAAAAAATAAACCTTGAAATGTTTGTGTAGTCCTGTATGAAAATAAAGGATTTGATGATATAAATCTGCCTAAAATATTTTATAATCTAGAAATCATTCAGTCACTGCCCAATGAACTTAAAAAAGAGGAACAGAAACCAATAGTAACATATAAACTAGGACAAACTATACAGAATAAGGTTTTTAACTATAAAGAAACTGTAGAGAATTTAAATATTACTGATAATGATGAAATGTATCTACCATCATGTGAATGTGAATCCTCCCCTTTATGTAATACTGACATAGGGCATATAATTACTGGTAATCTAGCGATAGTTAAAAATTCTAAATTAAGAAAACTCCTAAGTAAAGGCCCAAACTATAGAGAACCTAAATGTTTAAATTATGCGAAATGTGTTAAGGAAATAAATAAAGCGTTAGATAATTTCACTGCATCCATGGCAAAAAAGCATAAACTATTACACTCTACATTTGACGCATGGAAAAATAATGTACTTAGATTCGTAAATAAAAAAGTAGAACGTTTAAAAGAATTAAAACACCCTAAAAAAACGAATCCCCTTCTTAGAAATCCACAAATAATTATGGAGCTTGAAATACTTCAAAATAGGTTTGTAATAGTTCCTATTGATAAGGCGACAAATAATGTAGCTTTAATCTGTAAAAAATATTATATACAACGCTTATTGCTAGAAGTAGGAATAATAGGTGAAGCTTCAGATACTTATAAACTAAGTAATAGTAAAGGTGATAATATTATTATAAACAATATTGTTATTTGTGAAAAATTAGGATTAAAATTAGAAGAAAAGTACAAAAAACTTCCATGTATGTATTGGATACTTAAAATGCATAAAACACCAGTTGGCGCCCGTTTTATTGTTGCCTAAAAAATGTGCATCACTAAACCTTTAAGTAAGGTTGTATCTAAAGTCTTTAAATTAATTATAAATCAAATAAATAATTTCCATAAAAAAAGTAAATTCTATAGTAATATAAACCTATTTTGGGTGATAAATAATTCAGATCTAGTAACAGAAAAATTGGATCGTATTAATTCTCGTAAACAGGCTAAATCAATCTCGACATATGATTTTAGTACATTATATACAAAAATACCACATAAAGAACTTATTAAAGAATTAGGTAATACTATAGATTTAGCTTTTGCAGGAGGAAAAGGTAAATACATAGACTTTGCAAAATCTAAAGCCTTTTGGTGTAAAACTAAAAATGGTAAGACGAGTGTGTTCAAAATTGGTCTGACAATGCTTATAAGTCACCTTATAAAAGAGAGTTACTTTCAAATAGGAAATAAAGTACTACTCCAAACAATAGGTATTCCAATGGGTTTGGACTCTTCTCCATTTTGGGCAAATCTATATTTACATAGACTTGAATATATGTATATATCATCATTAATAAAAAACGATATATCTAGAGCGTATAGTTATCATGGATGTAGGCGATATATTGACGACCTTGTTTGCATTAATGATAGCGATGAGTTTGCAAATACTAAACATTTAATATATCCTAAAGAGTTAAAATTAAACTGTGAACATAAGGGAACACAAGCTACTGTTCTTGATTTGGATATAAAAATTGAAGATGAAATATTTATCTATAAACTGTTTGATAAAAGAAATTCATTCCCTTTTCGTATCGTGCGGATGCCACATAAAAATAGTACCTGCCCTGTGTATATATTTTACGGGAGTATTATGTCTGAATTTCTGAGGATTGCTTGTGTTACCTTAAAATTAGTAGATTTTATGCCCCCAATTTCTGACCTAATAATAAGAATGATTAAACAAGATAGCGATCAGAATAAAATATTTAGACAATTAAATAAGGCAATTACTCGCCATCCTGATGCTTATCAAATTAATCAAAATAAATTGATAGAGCAAATCCAAAGCTATCTAAATATAAATAAAAATAATGTAGAATATGTATAATCGTATATATATAACACATATACTAATTATATAAAAAATAGTTACGTTTAATAGACAGTAGAAAGGGAGGAAGAAGGAAATAAATGTTGAAAAAGTTAGAAAAAAAGAAAGAAAAAAAATCGACAGTTAGCTTATAACGCCAATTGGAAACGCTGTGAGTTTAAAAAAAAAGAAGAAGAAGAATAAAGAGAGAAAGGATGGACAGTTGGCTTATGAACGCGGTTGGAGGGGCTGTGAGTTAAAAAAGAAGAAGAAACAGAAAAAATCGGCAGTTAAGCTTATGAACGCTGTGAGTTGACAAGGAGGATTAGTATTTATTTGAAATTGATAACAAGGAATTGAACAACAAAGGAGGAGGAGGTGGAGAAGGAGGAGGGGGAGAAAAAAGGACTAAAAGTATATATATGTATATATATATAATTAAAAAAAATTTTTTTTAAATATTTTGATATGTTGATATTTTTTATATTTTTAATATAAAACTAAAACTAAAAATACATTAATCACCTAAAAAGTAGTGTAATGGATTCGTCTAAACACTTTAAAATGCAGCAACATTTTTGTAAGTAACGGATAAATTTTATTAGACAAACGAACAACACAGGTAAGAAATAATTTTTATTTTTTATCTATTTATTTATTTGTATATATATATATATATATATATATATATATATATATATATATATATATATATATATATGTATTTTTTTTTAATAACTAATATAAGTTAGCAAAACATTTATACAGAACAAAACTTAGTGTGTTAAACAAATAAATAAAACCACTATATTCTTATTACTATTTAGTTTTTAATTTTTTCCTCATATATATATATATATATATATATATATATATATATATATATATATATATATATATATATATATATATATATATAATTTTAGTTTTTTTTTTAATATTTGGATATGTTGATATTTTTTATATTTTTAATATAAAACTAAAACTAAAAATATATTAATCACCTAAAAAGTAGTGTAATGAATTCGTCTACACACTTTAAAATGCAGCAACATTTTTGTAAGTAACGGATAAATTTTATTAGATAGACGAACAACACACGTAAGGAGGACTTTTTGCTTTTCTTTCTTTTTTTTAACAACTAATATAAGTTAGCAAAACATTTATACAGAACAAAACTTAGGTTTAGTATACGGAACGTTTATGTTTTTGTCTTTTAAGGGAAGTGGGGTCTGATCAACTCTGCTGGGAAGCCATGAAATAAAATACTGTCTTGTTTTTAAATTCCCTAAACAGTTTTTCATGGTAAACAACTGATGATCCCTTAAATAATGTTAGAAGCAAACTAATATAATAACTGTAAAAAATAAATTGACTTACATGAACGACTTGGGACTTAAGGTTTTTTTTTTGGTTTTTTTAATATATTTTCAATGGTTGAGAAACTTCCAAGACTATATATATAGTATTATGCTAAATTCCATTGACAAAGTTTTAATTCATTTTTTTCCAAATCCAAAAACTTTGGTGCATTTTGACAGGCCGCTTCGCATGTAGATGTACAACTAAAAATTTATATGTCAATTCAACATGGTCACTGTATTTTAGCGTAATATTGTTTATTTATATATGCTCTGTTGTTAAATGTTAACAATCGTCGAGATTTTACCTTGAATAGTTTGGAATGTATTATAAAAAATGCAGTTGAACATATATTTTTACGCACACACGCACGCACGCACGTACACACGCACACACACACATATATTATATTTTATATATATATATATATATATATATATATATATATATATATATATATATATATATATATATATATGAACGCTTTTCCATGCTGCCTTCACGAAAACCCTTCTTCTCTATCTAAATTTCCTTTCATTGGACACCTTACCAACGGACAATTACCAACTGGACAACCTCTATATCTTTTTTACACAGACTTTTTTTTTCACTCTCCATTTCTTAATATTTTTTCAAATGTTGAATTTTGGCTTTTCCACTGCCAACTTATCTATCTATGTAATTCCTCTGATAATAAGATTTTGATCTTTGAAAAGCCTTGGCTTAAGGAAAGAATAATAAACATAATTTTATTACCGAATATACCTTGCATTGAACAATCGAAGTTTGAAATAAATCTGGACATTCGTACATGTTTATCACTCTTCTTTCATCTATCTTTATATATATATATATATATATATATATATATATATTTGTTTTTTTTCCATTCGACAGCCATTTTAATATTATTCACTACCAAAGGCAATGGATGTATTTATCTTTTCATTTTTTACGAATTTTCTGGAGAGATATATATTGATATTATTTTGTGGCGAGTCATTTTATTATCAACGGACTTTTATTTTTTATTCAAATATTTGCTGATGTTTTCTTCTGATGAAAAGAACTTACTTTTTACAATCCATGGATTAGGGAAACGAAAATAATTTTTTTTAATATTCTTTGTTTTGAATATTTGATGAATCAATAAATATTGTAATTTATCCAATTTTATTTTCATCATTCATTTTCTTATATTACTGCTTTATCTTGTATATCGAGCATTGACTTATCAAGATAGGATATAATATAAAGATATAATATATATCTGTATTGCTTCATTTGTGTGTGTATATATATATATATATATATATATATATATATATATATATATATATATATATATATAGTTTCGGAAGTTTCTCAACCATTAAAACTAAAAAGAAGAAAAAAAACCCTTAAGTCCCAAGTCGTTCAGTGGAAAATCACTCATGTAAGTCAATTTAGTTTTTACAGTTATTATATTAGTTTGCTTCTTACATTATTTAAGGGATCATCAGTTGCTTACCATGAAAAACTGTTTCGGGAATTTACTATATATATATACATATATATATATATATATATATATATATATATATATATATATATATATATATATATAGGTTGTTTTCATTTAACTCATTCTCTGTCTATTGCTTGAAAAACTATTGTCACATTTCTGAGACACTCTACAAAAGTCTGTTGGCCAAAACGTCTGTCTAAACATGAATTTTTGTGGGGTTGACGTTTGTAGGTGTGTTGGGGGGGGGGATGAATGACTAGAAAAAATGTGTCATTCGTTTATTCCTTTTTTTGTTTTAAGAAGAAAGAAAGAAAATCAGACAAGCCACGTTTTGTTATTTTATTTATTTATTCTTATTTTTATTGTCTGTGACCGAAATATCAAACACAACCTAACATTCTAGGTTAAATTGTAGAAAAGGGACTCTTGAAAAATCTCATCTATTAACTTCTTTTCACTCATATCGAAATGAGTATTCATTTCGATATGACTGAAAAGAAGTTAATAGATTAGATTTGCAAAAGTTTTTAATCATTTATCACACAAATATTACCATCAAAACGGTCCATTATTATTTAAATCAATAATACAACATAATTTTTTGAAATACTGTATATATAGTAGAGAGCAAAGACTCAAACAGTTATTTGTATGCTTAATTTGCATAACTATGTTTTAACAGTTTATAATTAATTAATGTCTGATGTTCTTCATTTGTAATCTTATTGTCCTAGTTTCCTATATATATGTAAAAGTATTGTCGATATTAACAGTAATTAAAGTGATTTAATTTAAAAAGTGGATAAATTACCAAAACATTTCTTATAATGTTATGTTCATTAATTTTCAAATGGAGGTAATTTAAATGAAAACCATTAACTTTTAAAATTACAATAGATTTATATTAATGATATGTAATAGAAGTTATACATTTAAAAGTAATACTTAGAGCTAGATTAATAACCACTGGTTGGTGGGTATTTTTTTTTGTTGTATTATATTAAAATTGATTGGTCTTTAAATTGTACTTTTTGTCCTTAAAATGAAATTCTAATTTATTTTTTATGTTTCAAGTGTTAAGCTTTTATTCAAAGTTTTTTCTCGTCGCCACAAATTTTATTTTCGATAATTTTTATTATTTAATCATTGACTATGTCGATAATTAAAGTGAGAATGTTAACAGTTGGAGTAATTTATTAAAGGGAGGTAATTCAATAGTCGCCTAAACAAGCAAAAAGAGGGTTTCTTTCAACGAGAGTGTGAGCAAGGGAGAGAACTAGGGAGACATGATTAACAATTTTTTTTTTAATATATGTTTTAATTTTCTATAATAAGGGCTAAGAGGGAGGGGGCTCACCAGTGGTCCACATACAATAGGAAAGAGGTAAATTTTGTGGTAGTGCTGGTTTTAAGAATCAGTGTTAATGTTTTGTTGGTAACTTAATACTTTGGGTTGAATAGGGTTGCGAACCCTTTGAGAGTGCTTGTAATCAGGGACTTGGTTATTGCTAGTGCTGAGGTTATTTAAGGCTCCATGTTCTGTTGGAGCCGTGATAAACATTAACATTTCTTTCCTGTCACTGAAAGCCGCCGCTGTGAGGTGGTTTGGTCACATGAGAATCAATCAGATTCCAGGGAGTATTAATTTCGACTGGACCTCTAAAGAACTACTTCCAGACTGTATGGGATATACACAGCACTCACCAGAAAGCTTCCTGGCACCAACGAAGAAAGATGTTCTCTCTCCTACCTCCGTCACCTAGATGGCTGGAAAAGCTATCTTCACTTTTTTTTGTTTGTTTTTCTTTTAATATAGTTCACCCCAAACAAAGCAGGCCGCCACTGTAGACGTAAGGTGCTACTGAGAAAAAGGGTGAAAGTTTTTTTGTTTTTTTTTTTCGGGGGGGGGGGGTCAACCTAAATTAGGAGCTGCGCAGCGAGATGTCTGTTTACATTAGTTTTAAATTTCTTCATGTCAGTACCATCAGAAAAACAGGGAACAAGTAGGGAGTTCCAGAGTCTAGCAGCACGAGGAAAGAAGCTTTTGGAGTAGAAAGCTCTTCGGCATCTGGGGACCTCCACAGTGAATGGATGAGATTTGGCAGATTCGCGGGTTGGTCTAGTGAATTTATGTCGTGGGGGCACCAGAGCAACAAGTTTATTCTTCCAAGAAGACTTTCGGCAGCCAACCGAACTTTCTTACTTTATTATTACTTCCTTCACTGTGACGACACTGTCTTAACTTTCGGCAATCTACACCCAACGGTGTAGGTCACTTAAATAAATACATATTGCTTATAAAAGGGCTTTGTTTTCCTTTCGTTTGACAATGCTTTATTTGTTACAATCCATGCAAAGGTTAGATCCTATACTGTCTCTCTAAACTATATAGTATTCTAAAGTGGTTGCTAATACGGTATATATGTAGAGGCTTGAGATGGGGTGGGGGGTATCAGAAGGTGTGTTGTTATCAGTAATATTCAGGTGTCAGTGTCATGGGTTTTGCCCTGGGCAGGTTGAGCCAGCTTCTACTTAAGGAGAAAGTTTCTAGGGAGTATCGAATTCACATGTAGTCCCCAGTTAGCATGTATATCCCAGTCAGGGGAGATGACATACAGCGCTTAGTATTCCCAAATAGTCACCCATCTGATACTGACCAGGCTCAATGTTGCTTAACTTCGGTGATCTAATGAGAACTGGTGTGTCAAGGGTTAGTCATCTAATTGAGGGTCATGTCTAGTAGCATCCACCAATCTTGATTTTCTAGAATGTACAATGTATCAGTATATTTGCCTTTGTTTATTATTATTATTATTATTATTATTATTATTATTATTATTATTATTATTATTATTATTATTATTATTATTATTATTATTATTCATGAGTCACCACTTATCAAGGCTAAAAAACACTCGGGGTAATCGTAAAGATCGACAGTGTAAACCGTTTCTTCAAAAATTCGAATAAAGTTAGTGTATAGACGATAATATATATATATATATATATATATATATATATATATATATATATATATATATATATATATATATATATATATATATATATATATATATATATATATATATATATATATATATAGTCTCGGAAGTTTCTCAACCATTAAAACTATACGAAAAAAAAGACAAACAAAAAAAAAACTTATAGTCCCAAGTCTTTCAGTGGAAAATCACTCATGTAAGTCAATTTATTTTTTACAGTTATTATATTAGTTTGTTTCTAACACTATTTTAAGGGATCATCAGTGGTTTACCATGAAAAACTGTTTCGGGAATTTATATATATATATATATATATATATATATATATATATATATATATATATATATATATATAATAGAGAATGGTAGTTTGCTTGAAGCATTGCTGGGAATAGTAGTAGTATGTTTTTAAAAGGCTGTGGGCAATGCAAATTCCGGCTAAGATGTAATCTGGAAGGAACAAAAATAATAAATCGAATTCGAAATGTGACTTACTATTTATTTTTTCTTAAAATCTTACATAACAGCAAGTGTGGTGTTAGCTGTTTGTGTGATGTCCGGATGATTATAAAAATCATTTATTTAATATTTCGGGAAAAGAAACTTCCCTTTGTCAAAAATAATAAACATCAGAGGAAAACTCCATATATATATATATAACTCGAGTCTAGTACTTTCGGTCTGTGGCTTTCATGGTTTGTGTTAGCTGATTGTGGAAATAATTATATATCATCTCACATTAAAAATATTAATTTGCTCGGTGGGTTAGCTTTTTGGATGACATCGACCTAGCGAGCATAAAATCCTACTTGTGAGACATCGGCCTGAGTTTTTAGTAGTTGGATGACTACACCCCTTGTTGAGAAGAGTAGGTATATTCCACACTCGGTCTTCAACGCGTTTTGCTTGATCTGTGTTATTCATTAGATTTTCTTGTATGTGACGTGGTGACTCGGGTTTTGAATCCTGAGTTTGGATGTTCCCTACTGATGAGCCCAAAGGAGGGCGAAACTCCAGTCTAGGGTTTCCGGTCTGTGGCTTTCATGGTTTGTGTGAACTGCGGCATTGTGTGATTGTGAAAATAATTATATATATTTTTTAAATATCATGACACTAAGAATGTGTTGGAGTTAACAATCAATGTATTATTACATAGTAATAGGGGGAAAAATAACGTTTTAATACTTTTCCGTCTTGAATTATACAAAAAAACAACATGGCGGCATCCCGTAAGACTCCATTTTGTGAAAATCACGCTTCTTGTAGCATATTTACCCATTTCAAACATGTTTTTCTTCCGATCACATGTGTAATACTAAATAGATTTTAAGTCGACGTCGGCCCCAAATCTCTGGCATAATCACATGATATTATTTTCACCGGTAATATGTCCTGCACTAAAAAAATACCGGACAATCGCAATTTCAAATACAAACAAGAAGTGATTTTCAGAAATGAATAAATTTATTAAAAAAAAACAAAAACATTTTTTTTTAACGAACAATGTAACAAATGTGATTTTTTTTTTTAATCTTTTGTAATTTGTAATTAATTGACTTGATAAAAGTTTGCAGTAGCATATTATTAAATGCTTCGCTCTCTGTGCATGTTGGCGCCACGTAAATTCATCCAAATGGCAATTCTGGAAAGGGCATCTCATAGAGTGTTGTGCGTCTCATTCGATATTATATATGCCATCGTGTAAACTGTAACCGACTGGTAGCAGTCACAAAATTACGGAGCGATTGATGCGTTGTTTGGCCAGAACACTTTTGTTTGGAATACCACATCCGCTCAAACCTTTTCCCGAGATTTATGAACAGTCAGACTTTGAACATTGTGTTTACAAGACGTCTTATGCCTTTCTCGCCTCTCACCGTGACTTGGGCGAAAGGCGAGATAGAGGACCGGAACACAATCTCACTTCTATAGTACATGCATGTCTCCTGACTCAACCTATTTTGTATTTCTGTGTTTTCATAACTCTTTGCAGACCACGTTTTGTGTTGATGAAACTGTTTAAATAAAATCGATTTCAATTGTAAAGGAAGAAGTTTGTCCTTTTAACCCAAACTTAGTAACCCGTTTTTTTTTTGTTTTTTTTTATGGAAATCGCTCCAGACAAGGCATGAAGCCACTCGATGTAAGGAGCTAACAAGAACGAAATATGATTATTGCAAAGACAGGCGATGTGTATTGGCCTTAGTCTTGAAAAGCCCAAAGTTTATAGGTAGGGGGAAAACAGTCAGCAGGAAAAGAGTTCCATAGGTCTGAAGTTCATTGGAAAGAAGCTACTGGAATAGGAAGCTGTATTGTAATACAATGAGGTATCAAAACAGCGAACTGATGGAGACCACTAGACCAACAAGTCAAACGAGCTGGAACAAAAGAAGCGGGGAATAGATCACATAATTCTGAAGAACACATGACATAATAGTATTTATAGAAAAGATTGAGACTTTCTCTATATGCAATAAAGCCAGACAGATGGATATCTATGCAGCAACCCCTACTACAAAATGGTAAGCCCGACATCCTCCATCTCTCTACAGACTCTTGCAAAACGAGAACTGGCTGTTAGTAACTCTTCATGACATCTGCTGCAAAGTCAATACAATGACGTCAGTTGGTAACTTGGACAATTGTTAACAGTCGTTTGTTTGGAAACTTCCACAGGACGATCAATTACCCAAAATAAGGCTTATATGTGTCGTCGTCATCGTCATCGTCATCGTCGTCGTCGTCGTCGTCACCGTCGTCGTCATCTTCTTCTTCGGTTTAATGTCACTTTCACATGCTAGCATGCGTTAGATGGCTTTAACAAATTGACTTCCAAAGTAACCTATCTCTGACCAGGTCTTTATTTATCCCTCTTTTCCTTCAGGTCCATTTTTATCACTTTCTCCCATGTTTTCCTTGGTCTTCCTCTGTGATATGAACTTGTTACCTCAACTGTTCTACATCTATTAATCCAAGAACTTTCATTCATTCTTTCAATGGGACCAAACCAACAAAGTCTTCTTTTTCTGCACACATCTCCCTATACTGTCCAGATTTAATCTTCTTCTGACGTCATCAGAACTAAGCCTGTCTTTAATACTCACATTACACATCCATTGTATCATTCTCACATCATTTCTCTCCATGTCTTCTACCCTCACTGGCCACGTTTCACTTTCATACATCATCACACTGCATACACATGCCTGATAGACTCTTCTCTTGGTCGACAGTGGTAACACTCTGGTGGTTAGTAATGGCAGAAGTTCCCTGAACTTACTCCATCCACTCCTAAGAACAAAAATGAAAAAGTTGGCAATGTCAACTGGCCTTCACGTTCCCCAGACTTGACTAGGCCTGACTTTTTCTTGTGGGGGTATCTAAAAAGTTTACATCAACAAACCTGAAACTCTACAGGAATTGAAGGAGAACATCAGGAATGAAGTCGGGGAATTAAATCGTAATCGAGTGATCCTTCGATCTGTCATGGATAATGTTTTGGAAAGGACACGGATTTGTGAAGTTGAAAATGGAAATAATTTAAAAGGTGTTCTTTTTCATAAATAAATTCTTTTTCATTTTTGTTCTTTTTGCAATAAATTTCCATTGTCTTCGTCATATTACGTTAGAATTCCATTAAGCTACGATAAAAAAAAAAAAAAGAATCTATTCAAGTTAAAAATCCAACAGTGATCCGTCATTGACTTCTTGGCTACCCTGTATATATAAATTGAATTAAGTATTAGCTCATCATCTAGTGGTAGTGTCACGGATCTTCCTGACTCTCTCTCTCTCTCTCTCTCTCTCTCTCTCTCTCTCTCTCTCTCGCCATCTTGCTCTAACCTCCATCACACCAGGTAAGTCTTCATAGGTGTATTGTGAGTCCTTTGTTAGTTGCTTGGCATAAGTCTGTTCTGAACTACATCCCTGTTTTGGCATCCACAAAAGAACATCGCTGACGATTTCATCTTTAGCCCAACATCGCTGACGATTTCATCTTTAGCCCAACATCGCTGACGATTTCATCTTTAGCCCAACATCGCTGACGATTTCATCTTTAGCCCAACATCGCTGACGATTTCATCTTTAGCTCAACATCGCTGACGATTTCATCTTTAGCCCAACATCGCTGACGATTTCATCTTTAGCTCAACATCGCTGACGATTTCATCTTTAGCCCAACATCGCTGACGATTTCATCTTTAGCCCTCCAGCAGTGACCAGAAAATCTGGTTCTCCTCTCTGATCAGGGCTGAGATCCAAGGAAAGTGTCTCTAGAGTTACTCCTCTCTCATGGGGTGCTGCCTCCAAGAGATGTTAAGAGCAGCTGTTAGCATTCTGGTGTACATACCGTCAATTATCTTCGTGCTTTTGGTAGAAGATAATAATAATGATTAAAAAAAAAAGTGTATCAACCATCCCGAACTTAGGCTTACGATTCCAGTAACCCCCTTTTTAAACATTTTTTTTACTATCTTTTAAGCCTGAAATTCACGACCAAGTCCTCCCAAAATTGGCGACCATAGGCTTGTCTAAGTAGAAGTGTCAATAACAGATTAATAGATAAATAATAAATCTTACAATTAGTAAAAACACATGAAAATTATACAGGTAAATAGAAAAGTAAATTTTCTTGCGTTTAGTAACAATTATTTGTTGTCTATTTGTTTTTTGTTTTTTCACCTCTTTTTTCCTTTTAACATAACACAGTAGCCATGCACAATTGCCATTTTAAAATCAGAACAAACATTACTTCAATCGATGTTCCTATTTACTTGCCTCCCCACGAGGGCAAAGTTTGCCACAAGGTCAGTTTTTAATGTGGGGAAAATCCTGCTCCTCAAAAAATAGGGCACTCTGAATTGGAACAAAAATTTAAATTGATTCAGTCTAGAAGTACTTCTCCTTCACTGACCGGATACAGAAAAGATGAAGTGTAGTATCAGAACGGCCAAAAAGCCAAGGAAACAATTGGTGTTCCTGTTCTAGAAAGCTGACAATAAATCCGATGGAATGTTTTTCATTCTTCTTAATGGGTCATCCAAGTACAATACATAAAATTCCTGGCATACTATCGTTTAGTATTGGAGATATTATGTAAATATGTGTGTGATTGGATGTTTTTCACCGCAGGATACAAAGCAGCGAATCTAGGACGTGTTGAGTTTATTTTGAACATTTCAGCTTTGACCCTTAAATGCTTTTTATTTCAAACATGACATATTCCAACAAAATGTCTATTTAATATAATATTTAATGAAAATGTGTCAAACTGCAACTTGTTTCACATCTGCAATGAGCCTGTTGGCAAGTGTGAGTAGGTATTAGTATGATGTTGCATTAGTATGATGTTAAATAAGCAATATCAGTATCTTCTATGATGACATTTTTTTCAAACCAATATAAAAAATAAAGCATTTAAAGGTTAAGATGGCTACCATTGAAACAACAGGATCTCAACCAAATTAGTTATAGTTTGGTTCAATTAATAATTTAATTTGGTTCAAGTAATAATTTATTTGGTTCAATTAATAGTTTAATTTGGTTCAAGTAATACTTTAATTTGGTTCAATTGATAATTTATTTGGTTCAATTAATAGTTTAATTATGTTCAATTAATAATTTAATTTGGTTCAATTAATAATTTAATTTGGTTCAATTAATAATTTAATTTGGTTCAAGTAATAATTTAATTTGGTTCAAGTAATACTTTAATTTGGTTCAATTGATAATTTATTTGGTTCAATTAATAGTTTAATTATGTTCAATTAATAATTTAATTTGGTTCAATTAATAATTTAATAACCAAACTAATATAACCTGATTATTACCGTATTGTTTGGTCATTAAATTGTTATAAAACTAGAACTAATTTGGTTAAGGTACCGGTGTTTCAATGGCAGTCATCTTAAAGCTAAAAACTTCAATATAACACGTGTTGGGCAATGCACGTTTTGGGCTTGGGCATTTTGTGCAGCTACTTTTGGGGTTCAACATTTTGTTAGGCTATTTTTTATGCGAGGACGTTTTTATCCAATGTAGGAATCATCATCATCAGCAGCAGCAGCAGCATGGTGACAACGATGACGACGATGATGGTGATGATGACGACGACCACCACCACCAGACGACAACGATGATTTTAAAATCGTTGGGGTCAAGGATACAAATTTATCACATTTTCCGTGGCTCAGTTGCATCTGATCAATATAATTAATTGTTTACAAAGATTATTGATTTTATGGCAAGGCGATTCGATTAAAGTCAACATGTTAAGTTTGAATATTTTTTTAGGTCAAATAGAAGGAACTTATGTAGATAAAAATACATTATCGACTGGGCTGACATCCGGAATATTATCTCAAAATTGTGAATAGAATAAATATGGAATTAAATTGCGATAAACTCTGATCATATGACAGTGGTAGCAGAGGGTCACAAGTGATCAAAATACGCCAGTCTTTTCGAGAGATTCGTATTCCAACCGATCACTGTAGAGACGAGTGGAGCGATTGGTCCTGCCACACGGGACTTCCTCAACCGCCTGGGTCTATCAATGTCACACAGGGAACCATCATGAGTTGACTTGGCTCTATGAGCGCCTCTCCATCGCCATTATTCAAGGGAATGCTTCAAGCCTGCAGAAAAGCTGATCAAATTTCCTGATCTCCCAAATATATATACACAAAAGATTTTCAAATTTTGAGAGAACAGGACGGCAAGTAAATGTTTTAGAAGTCTTAATTAAATGTTTACATGGACTTTTTAACGTGTATAACATTGAGCTTTTATGACAATTTTAATTGTAGTAGACCGTTTTTTTCCTTATAAAATATACAATTTATTGAATAAATGCTGAACATTTGATTAAAATTGGATAACTGTCTAATTGTTCTGCAGGACTTCCTCAACCGCCTGGGTCTATCAATGGCATGTCACACCCACAGGCGACCAGCATGAGTTGATTTGGCACCTCTCCATCGCCACTATTTGAGGGAACACTTCACACCTGATCTGCAGAGCCAACAGGACACCCGATCAAACTTCCTGATGTTTCAAGCCTGCTCTCAGCCTTCCCAGCCAGCAAAACATCTGATCAAACTTCCTAATGTTTCTGATATATCCAAAGACTTTTTGAACTTGTCAATTAAAACTTTTATGCCAACTTTTGTAAATAAAGTTTATGCGTTAAAAAAAAATTCCAATCTCATACAAATAAATAAATTTATTTCCTATTCAATACATTGTTTATAAGCACAGTTGGGGGGGGGGGGGGGGGGTAAAAAAAAACCCAAAAAAACTATGTTCTTGACAATTTTGAAGCTGAGTGGAGACATTCATGTGTATGGCCTTGTATAGATATCTCACGCATATTAGTTAAAAAAAAAATTATTTAGTCCTTTAGTCCTTACATGAGCGATGTTTCTGATAAAGGGGGAAGAATTACTGTTTTCTGGGTCAGAATCTATCCATCTAACACTTATCGTTGGCTAGTTTTTGACCTTGAAGTATTTTGTTTTTTTAGCTCCTTACTTCAAGTGGCTTCATGCCTTGTCTGGAGCGACTTCCATAAAAAAAAAGGTAAAAAAATATGAATGCTCGATAGTCTATCTCTACGTTTTTGCAATGACCAGGTGTTTGAGTTTATTTGCAAACCTGGAAAGTTGAGTAATTTCCCTAGCTTATGGGAGAAAATTCCGGATTTGTTATATGCGTTGGCATTTACTTCCAAAAAACAATCATCTTAAAAAAATACAGTATTCAAAATAATTTACAACCGGTCGAATAGAAAGTAGAAGGAAAAGTAGTTTAATTAATAATGGTAAGAAAGAAATAATTTAAAGATTTACTGGAAACACATGAAATCGCTTGTCTGGTAGGCGAAATATGAAAACAAAATTACAAAACGCTTCTTTTTAGGTCGGTAAGTAAGAATGTAACCACTTTAACATTACTTCTACCCAGCCAAAGTATTATCAGGAACAAAAAGCAAGTCGAATAGAAATATATTCATGCCAATAACATAGTGGGGAAATCGACTGAAAAAATAGACTAGCACGAATCAAATAGAGATATGTCAGACAGATTGCTATTTGAGTTTGATTTTGAAAATCTGACTATATATATATATATATATATATATATATATAGTCAGTATATTAAATTCCCGAAACAGTTTTTCATGGTAAACAACTGATGACCCCTTAAAATAGTGTTAGAAACAAACTAATATAATAACTGTAAAAAATAAATTGACTTACATGAGTGATTTTCCACTGAAAGACTTGGGACTATAAGTTTTTTTTTGTTGTTTTTTTTAATATAGTTTTAATGGTTGAGAAACTTCCGAGTATTATATATATATATATATATATATATATATATATATATATATATATATATATATATATATATATATATATATATATATATATATATATATATAAGTTATGAGGTTGAAAAAGAATAGATATATATTCGGATTGTACACATTATAAGTTATTTCGACCGTAACTAGGTCTCCTCGGATGTGTTTCCAACCACAATTCAAAACTAAATGGAAGAATTTTTGACAATAATTTTAAAACAAAGTAAAAATAAATAATAAAATAAAAAATAAAAAATAGAAAATAAAAAGAATTATCTGTAAATAGAATATCGTTGTAATTCTTTTTATTTTCTATTTTTTATTTTTATTTTATTCTTTATTTTTACTTTGTTTTAAAATTATTGTCAGATATATAAAGGTGTTAAAATTCTGCTCTGTTTGAACGGACAAATTAATAAATATATATTAACGAAAAATATGTCCTATAAATTTAAGGGTGACTAATAATGCAATTTTCTGCATCTTAATCACTTAGGAAGTGAAACAATCGAAATAGTAGTAGCAAAAACTCGTCTAGTTACAACGAAAACAGAATATATCTGCTATCATCAAACATGTCCAATAGAAACACTGAACAGAACACTTCTCAAGCAGGTGAATGACTTCGAATATCTGGGCAGCCACATCGCCTTGACAGGAAAAGACGTGCTCGTTAGAATAGCCAAGGCTTGGAGTGTACTTAATAGGCTAAGAGTTATTTGTAAATCAGCATTGTCTGAACAAATAAAAAAAAAACACTTTTTCAGAGCCGTAGTGGAATCCATACTGCTATATGGATCACCAGCTTAGACTCTAACAAAAAAACTGGAAAGGAAACAAGATGGAACTTACAGACGGATGCTCCGTGCTGTATTAAACATGCACTGGAAAACGCACCCATCTAATAAACGGATGTGTGGCAACTAAAATGTCTAAAATATCAGTAATAAAAGAAAGGAGAATGAGATTCGCTGGACATTGTCATAGAAGCAAAGAAAAGGTTATCAGTGATCTGATTTTATGGATGTCAACACACGGAACAGTTAAAGTTGGTCAACCCTATAAGACGTACACAAAACAGTTGACCGAAGATACTGGTTCTCAACTCGGAGATCTTCACAGAACCATGACGAACAGGGAAGTATGGAGGAGTTTGGTCAATATGGTCCGGGCAACCAGCCCGATCTGATAGATAGAGATTGATAGTTACAATCACTGTCGATAATCTCTCTCTCTGCCTAAAACTAAACAAACCTTCTATGAGCAAAGTTTCTTTCTTAAAACTACCCGTCTGTGGAACACAATACAGGGGGGCTGCTTCCTAGCTAACTACAACATGGTCATTTTGAAATCCAATGTAAACAAATTCGTGCTAAGCCGTCCTCTTAAATAATCAAATTCTGCTCAATTTCCACCATCATTATCAATCATCATGTCTGACCATCCACCTAACACTCATTAACCCTTATCCTCGAGTGGCCTTTGAGCCTTGATAAGTGGTGACACAAAACAACAACAAAAATTCAACCATAGAAAAACTGAAAATAAATACACTATTATATAACGGAAAGCTGTCTACTTTTTCTTTTAGTTACCTTTTTAGATATTAAGGAACCCCCAACCTAAGGATGGAACATGATTTCGGCGCTTATATATAGAAATACACAGGTGAAATATGGCAGTTGAAAATAAATTAACAGGAAAACTCTTTGATATACTTACATATCAGGCAAAAGTAGGTATCTACACCAAAAATTAGGGAAAGTTATTAAGTAGAATTTTAATTAGAAATATAAATCAGTTTTATCGTATATTTCTGATTCTCCATTGATCTCCATTGGTACAAGCACATTTTGCAATCACAATGAAAAAGAAAAGCGACCTTATGTGTTGTAAATGTTGCAGTTGTATTTACCTCAGGGAGTGGATCTCTAGTTTTAAGAGTTGATAACTCTGTGTGTCGAGGTTAGTAGCAATTTAAAAAAAATTTTTTTTTTTAACATAGTTCACCCCAAACAAGGCAGGCCGCCACTGTAGACGTAAGGGGCTACTGAGAAAAAGAAAAGGGGAGAAGGTAGGGGGTGGTCAACCTAGATTGGGATCTGCGCAGCGAGATGTCTGTTTACATTAGTTTCAAATTTCTGCATGTCTGTACTGTTGGGGAAACAGGGGGCAGGGAAGGAGTTCCAGAGGCCAGCGGCACGAGGAAAGAAGCTATTTAAGTAGAAGGCTCTCCGACATCTGGGGACCTCCACAGTGAATGAATGAGATTTAGTTGATTGTCGAGTTAGTCTAGTGAATTTACGTCGAGAGGGCACCAGAGTAGCCAATTCATCGGAGCATAATCCATTGAAGTATTTGTAAAACAAGCACAAGGATGCTACATTGTGGCGATGGGACAGAGGCTGGAGCTTGGTTGACAGTGAGGGACCTATTAGGTTGGCGATTCTTTTTTGGACCTTGTCAAGGAGGGAGAGACTAGTAGATGATGCACCAGCCCAAATGTGACAACAATACTCCATGCGTGGGCGGATGGTGGCTTTGTAGAGATACAGGATAATGTCAGGTGTGAGGAGTTTACTAGCACGGTAGAGGGAGCCAACCTTCTTTGCAGCAGCCTTGGCAATGTCTTCAATCTCAAGCTGGTTGCTATGGGAAACGAGGGGAGATGTGAAGTGAAGGTTTTGAAGGTAGACTAATAAGTTGTTTTTCAGTATGACTGTGTGTGTTCACAAGTTTGTGGTAGTTTCTTGCTCTGTGTCTTGTCGGTTGTCGCCGGGGAAAGAGTTAGTAGCATGCTCCTTTATAGCACATTTGAAACAATCTGATGCACTTGGTTTAAACATGAATTTGATCGGCTCCCAGTGCAAGGCATGCAATATTGAAACGGATCTTTTTTTAAATATCGCTTCTGATTGGCTGAAATAAGATGTTTCTTATCCAATTCGATAGTTTTAAACAATATTTGCTGGCTTTTTTTTTCATCTGTAAGAATACGGGCTCGACATTGTTGCTGAAAAACATCTTGTTTTTGTGTTTTAAATGTATGTAAATTAATAGTAATTCTTTACTATTTATTTGAACATTACGATAATTAAACAAGTAAAGTAAAGTGTATCTGACATTTTTTAATATTTTATGTGAAGAAGATGTGGCAGCTGTTAAGGTCACAAGATCTGCTGAAACAGCTTGGCCTTATAGATACGTGGAACGCTCGGGTGGTACCATCAAGATAGCTATTGGCGCCATTCATTTGGAGTTTTACAATAAAGATTTCAGGATATAAGGAAAATATCAGATATTTAAATACCTCCCCTAACCCTAATGACTACCCAAATACCTATGGTTTAGCTCCATCGAATAATGGGGTTATTACCCATAACATGGCCAATAAAAGAAAACGAAAGCGTGGCCTCGCTAATAATCGAAATAATCATATTAACCGACCTATAGTTTATCCAAACCGCAATACAAATAATGAAAGCCCTCAGGCGCCCAACCTGGATGGAGGGAGAACAAGAAGACGCTCCTGTCTCTGGTTTAATCCTCCATTCAGCAAAAACGTTCAATCTAACATCCCCCAATTTTTTTTTAACTTAATCCAGGATAATTTTAAAGCCCCACATAAATATAGCAAACTTTTCAATAAGAGCACGATTAGAATCTCACACTCAACTCTTCCTAATCTGGAACAGAGAATAATAGGCTCTTACACGGCTAAAATAAACGCAGACCTAACCCAAAATAACTCAATTCAGCCTATCCTATGCAACTGTAATGATAGGGATTCTTGTATACTTTCAATAATAGCCACCTATATATATATATATATATACACAATTATTTATAAATAAATATTATTTTCAAATTAACCCATATACACATGTATTTCATGCCAAACATGCAATCATCAGTATGGGAGGAGACAGTCCTTGCCGGTATATATATATATATATATATATATATATATATATATATATATATATATATATATATATATATGGAGAGGGCGTATATAGTTGAGTATTAGTATATTCTTGTACATGTGCGTATAAGTGAAAACATTAGATGGGTAAAACGCACTTTATTCTATGTGGATGTCGACGTGCTGTATTTAAGACATATATATATATATATATATTTAAATATAAAACATTTGCTCTTAAATTTGTTTTCTGTTTTTCTTTTGTTGTTGTTATATATTGTTTGTCCAAAAACAGTAATTGGATATTTGTTACATTCGTAAACAACACATAAGTCATATTCCGCGTTTTTACAGTTAAATTATTAAATCCTTTCTTGCAAACATTGAAAGAATTTCTTTTGTCAGGAATTTCTTTTGTCAGGAATTTCTTTTGTCAAGAATATTTTTGTCCCTTTTAGACTCCCCCTCCCCTTCCCCCACACACATTCATGCAGATATTCACGTACACATATTCACAGACTCACACACACCGACAAACATTTACACACACATTCACATGCCCATTCACAGACTCACACACACAGACGCACATTTACACACACACTGACGCACACAGACAAACATTCACACACACATTCATACGCACATTTACACACCCACACACACTCGCACACACAGACAAACATTCACACACACACACATTCACATGCACATTCACACACTCACACACATTCACACATTCACACACTCACACAGACAAACATTCACATACACATTTATACACACAGACAAACATTCACATACACATTTACACACACACAGACAAACATTCACACGAACATTCCCCCCCCCCACACACACACACACACACATCTCAATCAGGGGCTTAAAAGTTCGTTCACACTGGCCCTGCAAGTACAACTCGAAAAACATGCAAACCTGGTTTGCTACACTACGTGCAATTTTTAGCGCTAAAGAAATCACACAGCAAAATTCCTTATATGTGTTATGTTATTGAAAAACTCCCTCCAGATGTAACAACTCACGTTGCTAAATTACATATTTACCACATGCCAGAGGAAAAATCAGACAACATGCTGGGAAATGTCACAATAAGACGCACGGGCAAAACAAGCGAAAGAAGGTTGCACGGTCTTTTTAACAAGTTTACACATGGCAACATAATCCATCTCAATTACTAAGTAAAATATGAACTGTTGGGTAACAATAAAATGCCTCAGACTTTGTTCAACAAACAAGCTTTACACACACACGGTTAGGACCAGCCTGAGAGCAATACCACTGATGTGCGTGAATCAGGACTTTAATATACTGTACGTTTAACAAACCTGCCGATTTAAAAAAAATTCTGTCTATGAAATATTTATATTAAACTTGCTGTATCGACCCAATAAATAAAAGAAAACTTGCTTTTAACGGCGTAAATTCTTTTTGAGAAAATGAAGCTATTAAATTTATCAAATGCTTGCAGAACAACTTAAAACTTTAGAATAATATTTGACCTAATTCTATGAAAATAAACTAATGGTAAAATAAATAGTTTAATTTCAGAAATAATTAGAAAAATATGGAAACAATATTTTTTTATTAAGGGCATATAAAGTCACGCTTCTGTTTGTCGCCACTGTAACCTTAGGCGGCCATTTGCAAAAGTAAGCAGATGCAGTTCAACATGAAATATTTTTTTACTCGATATGTTGCGAATGTTAAACTATTTTACAAGAAACGTAATTTGTAAAATATTTTTTTACTCAATATGTTGCGAATGTTAAACTATTTTACAAGAAACGTAATTTGTAAAATATTTTTTTACTCAATATGTTGCGAATGTTAAACTATTTTACAAGAAACGTAATTTGTAAAATATTTTTTAAATTTATTATTTATTCAGTAAGTTATGGATTATTGAAGAATTTTGTAAATACTATTTTTAAAGATAATTTAATATTACTGTAATAGCTATCTTTACCGGAATAAATATTTTAAGAAAAATAACTGAAATAAGATATATTCGTGCTGATAACATAGTGGAGAAAACCAACAAAAAATATAGGCTAACTAGAATCAAATAGATATATATACGACAACTTGCTATTTGGATCCGATTTTGAAAATCCAACTGACATAATTTTATAGATTAAAAAAAAAGAGAAAGATAAGAACATATATATATATATATATATATATATATATATATATATATATATATATATATAGTAATCCAGGTAGGGTAAAAATCCACAGGGTAGAAATCCAAAGGGAATCAAACCGGGCTTACAAAAGAGTGCTCAATAAAATATAGAGCTGTATTGTGAATGCTTTTATTCAAACATGTACAAGGTCTGCCACACCGGCATGTCGATGTTATCGATCCACAGCTCTCAAGAGCTGAGGTCTCATCAGGCAGAAAATTATTTTTTGATCCAACCTGGTTGCTGGATTCCAGGGAGAATGAAGTCAAGCGAAAAAGAAGAGGAGAAAGAAATAAAAGTCATGTGACCGATTTAAAAAAAATATGATTGCCGTTAGAAATTAATATTTTCATTTTTAAAATTTTTATTTTTTATATTTTATATCCAACGCTGAGCTGGGGTAGAAAGGGGGGGGGGTCGAGGAAAAGAAAAAGAGAAGAGAAAGAAAAGGAATAAAAATATAACTGCCATTAGAAAAGTTTAATTTACAGCTATTTATATTTTTATTTTTTATCCAACGCTTGGGTAGGGGGGGGGGGGTGAAGGAAAAAGAAGAAGAGGGGAGAGGGGTAGAGGGATGTTATGGGTGGATGTCTGTAGCCATTTAATATTTGTTGCGGGCTGAGAATGGTTAATGTAAGATTCGAGTTAAATTCATATTTATTTTTATCCAGCGCTGGGCTGGATAAAAAAGGGGGGTCGGGGGAGATGAAACAAGAGAGAAAGGGAAGATAAAGAAAGAGAAGGAGGGGAGGTGTCACATTGTATGTTTTTAGCCGTTTAAGCAAGTTACTGTGTCTGCTTCCTGTATATTGCGTTCTATATATATATATTATTATTATTATGATTATTTAAAAATAAATATTATTTCCAAAATAAACCCATATACACATGTGTTTCGTGCCAAACCTGCAATCGTCAGTATGGGAGGAGACAATCCTTGCCAGTCACACGGTTTGAACACCGATACGGAAGTCATGTTTGACTCAGTAGCCAAGGTGCGTACCAATGATCCAACATGCAGTGTCTAGAAATGGAATGTAAATTAACATTTAAATAGCAAACACGGCGGCTAACCAGCAAGCAGTCGAGAGAACTCAATAGGTGGGGCCCAGAGTTATGCATTACGCAGAATGATGGCTTGTTGTAAACTTAATCTTAAAGTTCTCTATCTTACAAGACCTTTGAATAATTATTTATAAATAAATAAAAATTATTATCGCAATATATATATATATATATATATATATATATATATATATATATATATATATATATATATATATATATATATATATATATATGAATGATTATTTTTATGTACACAGACATGTACAAAATCTGCGACACTGGCATGTCGATGTTATCGATCAACAGTTATTATAAACTGAGATCTCATGAGGCAGAGTGTGAATCCGATCTTAACCTTAGATCATATTTGGAAAGAATGAAATGTAAAAATAAAAGAAGACGAAGAAAAAAATTTCAAATTTCAAAATTTAGGAAGTCACGTGGTTTGAGACCGTTAAGAATCAAAAAGTTAAAATCTATTATATAAAAAGCAGTTGTCTGTGTGTGTCTGTGTGTGTCTGTGTGTGTTTGTTTGTTTGGATGTCCAGCATCTTCTCAAAAACTACATGGCAACATGTCAAAAAGTTGACAACTTCAGGACCGCACATATCCCGAGATCATAATATCTAAAAATCACAAAAAACGATTCACTCGCTGAGAGTCAACCGGACCAGTTTCCGACAAAGGGTAGCAGTTTTTTCGTATTTCTCAGACTTTTTTCAACGTTATTTAGTAGTAAATTGGAAATTATCCGATGTATTATTGTACTAATCCGAAAAAAATGCTGAGTCACTGAAAACATCCCATAATCCCTTGCCGGATATACCCGGTCTTGCCGAAATTCTGTCCAGTTGCATCAGGTCATCCCATAACTTCTGTCCGGATGTATCAATAACAGTGAAAAAAAGGTTGCTCAATCACATCCGCACCTAGCAAACTAAAATAATTCTTTGGGAGAAGGGGGGGAAACTTTTTTTTGGCGGGTGGGGGGTGCTTCTACAATATAGAACATACAGGCTTCTGCAGAATAGGGACCATGGGTGCTTCTCCAGTATAGGGACAAGGGGTGTTTCTACAGTATAGGACCCAGCACTGGAGGTGCTTCTACTATTTAGGACCCGGAGGCTTCTGCAGAATAGGGACATGGGGTGCTTCCCCAGTATAGCGACCAGGGGTGCTTCTACAGTATTGGACCCAGCACCGGGGTGCTTCTACAATATAGAACATAGAGGCTTCGACAGAATAGGGACCATGGGTGCTTCTACAGTATAGGACCCAAAACCGGGGTGCTTCTACAATAAAGAACCCGGAGGCTTCTGCAGAATATGGACCATGGGTGCTTCTCCAGTATAGGGACCAGGGCTGCTTCTACAGTATAGGACCCAGAACCGGGGGTTCTTCTACAATATAGAACCCGGAGGCTTCTGCAGAATAGCGACAATGGGTGCTTCTGCAGTATAAAGGCCAGGAGTGCTTCTACAGTATAGGACCCAGCACCGGGGGTACTTCTACAATATAAGACTCGGAGGCTTCTGCAGAATAAGAACCATGGATGCTTCTACAGTATAGGGGCCAGGGGTGCTTCTACAGTATAGGACCCAGCACTGTGGGTTCTTCTACAATATAGGACCCGGAGGCTTCTGCAGAATATGGACCATGGGTGCTTCTACAGTATAGGGACCAGGGGTGTATCTACAGTATAGGACCCAGCTCCGGGTGTGCTTCTACAATATAGAACTCGGAGGCTTCTGCAGAATAGCAACAATGGGTGCTTCTGCAGTATAGAGGCCAGGGGTGCTTCTACAGTATAGGACTCAGCACCGGGGGTACTTCTACAATATAGGACTCGGATGCTTCTGCAGAATAGCGACCATAGGTGCTTCTGTAGTATAGGGACAAGGGGTTCTTCTACAGTATAGGACCCAGCACTGTGGGTGCTTCTACAATATAGGACCTGGAGGCTTCTGCAGAATAGCGACCATGGGTAAACACCCATGGTCGCTACAGTATAGAGACCAGGTGTGCTTCTACAGTATTGGACCCAGCACCGGGGTGCTTCTACAATATAGAACATAGAGGCTTCAACAGAATAGGGACCATGGGTGCTTCTCCCGTATGGGGACCAGGGGTGCTTCTACAGTATAGGACCCAAAACCGGGGTGGTTCTTACAATAAAGAACCCGGAGGCTTCTGCAGAATATGGACCATGGGTGCTTCTACAGTATAGGGACCAGGGCTGCTTCTACAGTATAGGACCCAGAACCGGGGGTTCTTCTACAATATAGAACCCGGAGGCTTCTGCAGAATAGCGACAATGGGTGCTTCTGCAGTATAGAGGCCAAGGGTGCTTCTACAGTATAGGACTCAGCACCAGGGGTACTTCTACAATATATGAGCCGGAGGCTTCTGCAGAATAGGAACCATGGATGCTTCTACAGTATAGGGACCAGCAGTGCTTATACAGTATAGGACCCTGCACCAGGGGTGCTTCTACAATATAGGACTCGGGGGCTTCTGCAGAATAGCGACCATAGGTGCTTCTGTAGTATAGGGACCAGCGGTGCTTATACAGTATAGGACCCAGCACTGGGGGTGCTTCTACAATATAGGACTCTGAGGCTTCTGCAGAATAGCGACCATAGGTGCTTCTGTAGTATAGGGACAAGGGGTTCTTCTACAGTATAGGACCCAGCACTGTGGGTGCTTCTACAATATAGGACCTGGAGGCTTCTGCAGAATAGCGACAATGGGTGTTTCTACAGTATAGGGACCAGGTGTGCTTCTACAGTATTGGACCCAACACCGAGGGTGCTTCTACAATATAGGACCGGGAGGCTTATGAAGAATAGGGACGATGGGTTGTTCTGCAGTATAAGGGCCAGGGCTGCTTCTACAGTATAGGACCCAGCACCGGGGGTACTTCTACAATATAGAACATAGAGGCTTCGACAGAATAGGGACCATGGGTGCTTCTCCCGTATGGGGACCAGTGGTGCTTATACAGTATAGGACCCAGCACCGGGGGTGCTTCTACAATATAGGACTCGAAGGCTTCTGCAGAATAGCGACCATATGTGCTTCTGCAGTATAGGGACCAGCGGTGCTTATACAGTATAGGACCCAGCACTGGGGGTGCTTCTACAATATAGGACTCGGAGGCTTCTGCAGAATAGCGACCATAGGTGCTTCTGTAGTATAGGGACCAGGGGTGCTTCTACAGTATAGGACCCAGCACTGTCGGTTCTTCTACAATATAGGACCTGGAGGCTTCTGCAGAATAGCGACCATGGGTGCTTCTACAGTATAGGGACCAGGTGTGCTTCTACAGTATTGGACCCAACACCGGAGGTGCTTCTACAATACAGGACCGGCTTATGAAGAATAGGGACGATGGGTTGTTCTGCAGTATAGGGGCCAGGGGTGCTTCTACAGTCTAGGACCCAGCACCGGGGGTGCTTCTACAATATAGGACCCGGAGGCTTCTGCAGTATGGTTCTTTGACATGACCGAGACACCTCGAAATTTTTTTTTCTTTCTTTAACTGAAAATATTTCTATGTATGGGGGAGGGTAAATAAAATTTGGGAGGGGGGCAAGAATTTTTTTTTTTTTTTCTTTTTCTTTTTCATCAAAAATATTAATATGTATGGGGGAGGATGAAAAAAATCTTTTTTCTGGGGGAGGGGGCTAAACATTTTTTTTTTTTTTTTTTTAAACTAAAAATATTTCTATGCATAAAATGTTTTTGGGGGGTGAGGGTAAAAAATTTTTTTTTTCTTTTTTTTCTTTTAAATTAAAAATATTTCTAAGTATGGGAGAGGATGAAAGAAAAATTTTCTTGGGGGGGGGGCAAAAAAATGTCTTTTTTTCTGTTTTTAACTAAAAATATTTATATTTATGATAGTGACAATACATGAATGAACACTATTTTGTTTTTCTGACACAACAGGGGCGCATTAATATGAGTTCTTAGGAATGCGAACTGGGCTGGAGATAGGTACATATATAGTATGTGCACCCTTGCAGAGATAGGTAAGTATATAGTATGTGTACCAGGGCGGCGATAGGTACGAATATAGTATGCGCACCGGGCCGGCGATAGGTATATATATAGTATGTGCACCGGGGTGGCAATAGGTACGTATATAGTGCATAGGGGTGGCAATAGGTACGTATTTAGCATTCGCACCGGGGTGGCGATAGGTATATATTTAGCATTCGCACCGGGGCGGCGATATGTACATATTTAGTATTCGCACTGGGACAGTGATAGGTACATATGTAGTATGCACACGAGGGCGGCAATAGGTACGTATTTAGCATTTGCACCTGGGCGGCGATAGGTACGTATTTAGCATTCAGCGGTGGTGATAGGTACGTATATAGCATGTGCACATGGGCGGCGATAAGTATGTATATAGCATGCGCACCAGGGTGGTGATAGGTATGTATTTAGCATGTGCACCGGGGTGCCGAAAGGTACATATTTAGCATTCGCACCGGGGCGGTGATAGGTACGTATATAGCATGCGCACCGGGGTGCCGAAAGGTACGTATTTAGCATTCGCACTGGGGCGGTGATAGGTATGTATTTAGCATTCGCACCGGGCCGGCCATAGGTACGTATTTAGCATTCGCACCAAGGCAGCAATATGTACATATTAAGTATTCGCACTGGGGCAGCGATAGGTATTTATGTAGTATGCACACCGGGCAACAATAGGTACGTATTTAGCATTTGCACCGGGGCGGCGATAAATACGTATTTAGCATTCACACCGGGGCGACGATAGGTACTTATATAGTATATGAACTGGGGCGGCGATAGGTACGTATATAGTATGCGCACCGGGGTGGCGATAGATACGTATATAGTATGAACACCGGGGCGGAGATAAGTACCTATATAGAAGGCGCAGATAAAGGTGTTACTTTTTATAGAAATATGTCATACTATTGCCCTGGGCAACGTAGGAGGAATGGTGGGGAAGAAACAGCTTTCGCAAAAGACAAAATTAGAAAGTAGCGGTGAAATGGGGCGACCAGGGAAGAGAAAGGTAGAAAGATGAAGAGACGGCTATAGAGAGAGGGGGGAGAAATAGAAGTTTGAATATAAAGATGTTACACACGCGATTTTTCTTCAATTATATGTTTTTATGACCCTGAGCAACACCCGGTAGCCCCGCTAGTTTTATATGAAGGCAAATTAGAAGGCAATACAATGCAGAGGTGTAACGGATAGACACAGACTGAAGTAAATTAAGACATATTATGATAGAATAAGGATATATTTATATACAAATCAATACACATTGCTCTTTATTAACTGAGACAAATTGAGACACATAATGATAGAATGAGTTAGGCAATTTCCACCTTTTTATTAATACAATACATAAAGCCCCTTTAAGAAATAAAAGTTTAGCACTGTTCGGAGATATTAAAAACAGACTGTCACTTAGCTATAAGCAAGGTTTTGGATAACGTTCGTCGAACCCTCTAGACTGCTTGCTGTTTACTGCCCGCTGTATTTAGGCATAAATAGAACTTAATTTCCCCTGTATCACGTGATAATTTCTGATGGCCGTGGGGATAAAGCGAAAGCATGTGGAGTCTTGGTTGACTCTGTGAGCTGCGTTTGCACTCTGTGACCGTCTGAAATTGTCACTTCCTACACTGACGAGAGCATAAACTTGAAACGCTGGTGTATGTAGGTATAAATAATTTAATATTTATTTGTAAATATTATATATATATATATATATATATATATATATATATATATATATATATATATGTATATATATATATATATATATATATATGTATTTCTTATGTTATAATCCTACTTGCTTCAGAGTGGTCTGATGGAAGTTCAATATAGTATGGTATTTCGGGAAAATTTCCCTTTGTCAGATGTGTGTTCAACCTTAATTCAAACATTCATGTGCTAATATGAATTAATATATATTTGTATGGATTAACTTTCTCATTTGTTTCGATATTGCCTTTCCTTCTATAAGCTATTGTAGCAATTATATGATGCAGATCTTTTTTCTGTTGAGCAAGTTTATCTTTACTCGCGGAGTGATTAATACATTATCCAATCAGAACACTTTGCGTGGGAAGCATTTCCGCTGAATTGTTTAATCTTGTTTTCCCACATTTTTCACCAGTCATTTTTTATACGTCAAGGTAAAGAGACAGCCATGGTCCTGTCTCGTCCCAAAGTGAAGACTTGACAAGCACGAAATGAGTGGACTCAGACTCGACAAATGTTTCGGATGTACGCACGCCTGCTGACTCAACATGCTTTCGTATTTCTGTCTCTGTAACTCTTTAAACTCCTTGCCTGTTTGTTGGTTAAACTATGTACGAATAAAAATTGGTTTAAAATGTAAAGGAAGGGTTTGTCCTTATAATCAACCTAACTGTAACCCATTTTTCTTTCTACCAAACGAGGCCTACAGAATAGATATCTATAGGAGCTAATCTTTTCATGGACTGTAAAACCAACTCTTATAATATATTTTTTAAGAAGAAAAAGTGTCGTCAAACGAAAGGAAAACAAAGCCCTTCTATAAATAACAAATCTTCTTCTTCATCTGATTTATTTTAACAGGCCTTTGATTAGCCTCTATAAGAGGTTGGGGCCTGCCTGTAAGTCTTGATCAAAGTCTTCCACTCCAGGCTCGATGGTCACGAGGATGTAAGTTTGTGATCCCAGGGTTGCACGGTCACGTTTACACAGGTCATCTCCAGAAATCCTTCTGGAGCTTCGCTCGACATGGCCAAACCATCTCATCCTACCCAACTTAAGGACATCAGATATTTCTTGTATATATTGATTAGTCCTCTATAAGAGAGTGGGGCCTGTCTGTCAGTCTTGATCGAAGCCTTCCTCTCCAGGCTTGGCGGTCACGAGGATCAAAGTTCACAATCCCCAGGGCCGCATGGTCTTGTTTACACAGCTCATCCCAAGAGCTCTTTGGTCTTTCCATCCTGCTGATTTGATTTAGTGGACATGTTTCTGACCTGCGAGATCCAGCTGGAGCTTCGCTCGACATGGCCAAACCATCTCATCCTGCCCAACTTAAGGACATCAGTTATTTCCCATATATCAAGCCTAGAGAGAAGAGTCTTGAAGAGTGTCGTCTTGAGGCCTGACATAACAGATCAATCTAATCATGGCTCTTTCGTTATGCTGCAGTCTCTTGATAGTGCTCACCGATGCAGGCCATGTTTCAGAGCCATAAAGCATGACAATCCTCACACACCTGTCCTCTAGTTGTGATTGCCAGATGCTTATTTGCCAAGATGGGCAGGAGTTCTCTAAAGACCCTCCAGGCAGACTTGCGTCGGGTAATAGCAGCAGGCTCACAACCATCATCGGCCAGGTAGCAGAACTCAGCTACAGCTTCCAGTTTGCTATCCCCAACCACGATTGGTCTAGCTGTGCCCATACAGCAGTGACACCTGTATTGCTGACTCGGTCGGAGTAGGCCACTGCATCTCTTGTGGACTCAGAAAGAACAGACGGGGCAAAAGATCGAGTTTCTTCCTGTACCACTCAACTTTCCTGATCTTTTCATAGAATTCAGGTTGGAACCAGTAATCATTACCTTTGTCTTAGCCATATTAACTCGGAGGTTCTTGTCCTCCATACTATTCGTCGAGGAGGTGATTCTTTCAACTAGAGCTTCGAGTGAAGTGTCGACAATTGTGAGGTCATCCACGTACAAGGGCATCCGGTTCTCAGTTCGTGTGACGAATAATATATTTATTTCAGTGACCCACACTATTGGGTGTACATAGCCGAAAGTTAAGACGGTGTCACAGTGAAGGAAGTAATAAACTAACAAAGTTTGGCCGGACTCAGGATTACCGAGGAAAACTAAATATATTTAGGAGTCAGAGTTGTTTACGACAGTCTTTTCAGTTTACGACAGCTTTTGAGTTTGTGGCAGTCTTTTGAGTTTGAGACAGTTCGAAATTCAACGACTCTGCGTTAGAAAAACAAGACAATCGCTGCGGGCTGACATGACAAGACAACTATCACTGACAACGTGTTGGGACCTTTTTCCCCGCTGATGATATCACACACACATCCAGAGTTCAACTGAGTTATACCAACAATTTGTGTTGTGTTGTTTTTATCGTTGTGAGACCACGAAGATGATCATTGGGCCACAAATGCATAGACCGTCATCTCGGTAAAGTCTAAATTTATAGAGGCTTGGTCTTTGCATGGACTGTAAGACAAACTCCTATAATATTTTGTAACAACAAAAAGAGTCGTCAAACGAAAGTAAACAAAGCCCTTTTATAAACAACAACACAATATATTTATTTAAGTGATCCGCACCGTTGAGTGTAGGTTGCCGAAAGTTAAGACAGTGTCACAGTGAAGGAAAGAACAAAGTAAGAAAGTTCGGCTGCCGCTTTCCTTCGAGCTGTATGTCTTCTAGTAGAGAATAGCCTTGCTCGGCTGTTCAGTGGACAGAGGAAGGAGAGAGGACGTTGTTAGATAACGGTTATCTCCCCTTATATCTCTAACCATTCCCCTTGACTGCAACCTCCCACCACTACAGTAACCAGTACATACCAGCAGAAGCCTCTCTGTCTACTAAGCGAGCAGTCTCAATAAAGTCTTATAACCGTCCACACGTGTTGCTTTATTCTTTGTTGTAAACCTTTGTAATATGTATCTACACATAATGTAACAGACGTCTTTCTTTGTTGGTGCCAGGAAGCTCTCTGTTCGGCCTGCAAATCCCAAAGGGTCTGGAAGTAGTCCTTCAATAGTTTGGATTAAATTAGTATGCCCTAGAGACTGATTGGTTATCGTGTGACCAAATCACCTCACAGAGGTCACTCTCTCTGTTTTTATTACAATTGGTCCTCCTGCCTTCTCCTTACCAATGGCGAAATTCTCCTATCCATTTCTTTCAAATGTATTCACATTTTAATATTAAAATAAAAATATCCCTGAAGTTATTTTTATTTCATTTTAAAAATGTTAATCTGTAAAGAAAAGTGGAAATGATTCTGAATAATCCAACAGTACCGAAAAGAATAATTAAAATTAAATTAAATTAAATGATCCAATCAATGGCTGCCATTGGTTGCAGCCATTATTGGCCTGTAACGAGACAGCCATCATCATCAAAGTGCTTTAAAAAAAAAAAAGTGATGAATGTAATTCATGCTGATGATGCAAATGTTTATCATATTAAAATATTTTGCCACTGACTCATATCTCATTCAATATTTTTTTTCTCTTTTCATTTTTTCCCCTTCTTTTTTCTGTTTCCTTTTCAGATATTTTTTTTCTCTTTTCACTTTTTCCCCTTCTTTTTTCTGTTTCCTTTTCAGATATTTTTTTTCCTCTTTTCACTTTTCCCCTTCTTTTTTCTGTTTCCTTTTCAGATATTTTTTTTCCTCTTTTCACTTTTCCCCTTCTTTTTTCTGTTTCCTTTTCAGATATTTTTTTTCTCTTTTCACTTTTTCCCCTTCTTTCTTCTTTTTCCTTTTCAGATATTTTTTTTCTCTTTTCACTTTTTCTCCTACTTTTTTCTTTTTCCTTTTCAGATATTTTCTCGGTGCTTCTGTATTGTAAGTTCGGAAAAAAAATTTTTAATCTTTATTTTTGAAAAGTCAAATAAGGGGGAGATAATTCAAAGTTTCCCAAACGATTTATCTATAAATGGATTTTACTATTGTAATTAACTTAAAATAAAGTTTTTAAAATATATACATAAAAGGATTATTTAGGAATCACAACGCTTTATGGTATTTCTTCCTAATGGACATCTTCCTTCTACATTAACCACATGGGTAACGCCACATAAACCCATCAGTTGTTTTTACTGTTGGCAAAAGTCGCATATCATGGCCACAGATGCAGGTTTCCACACCTGAAATTAATCTGTGCGATTTCAAGAAGTCTATTAGTTTGGCATTATCTCTGGTTAAATACAAAATGTCTTCCAAGTTTAGAGTGTTAAAATCCATTTTTTAGATAAATCGTCGGGGAAAACTTTTAATTATCTCCCCCTTATTTGACTCTTCAAAATTAAAGATAAAAACAAAAAAAATTTTCGGCCCTCTAATACAGAAGCACCCAATTTTCTTATTCACAGACATCTGCCCTATACATTAAGAGTACAAATAGTCAGTCAACATTTCTAGCTTGTCACACACTCAAAGTATTTCTAAAACTCTACTCACCCCTGATATCAGAATTTAAGAAATATTTGCATTATCGAAATTTTAAAACTTTATTTTTAGAGAAAAGCACACATACACACACACACCACACCACATCACACATACACACACATACACACACAAATCTCATCTTACCAGGATAGATGAGAAGTTATTATTTTAAAACGAGTGTACACCTCCGTCAAAAATGACCAAAAAAAAGTATCCTTCGCTAGTGTTCGCATTAATATTTATATTAATATGAAATAAGATCTGAATCGGTGAAGTTAAAAAAGAAGGAATACAAAACAAAGAAAACGTCTCAAACTGGAAAGTTTAAAAAAAGAAAAAGGAAAGAAAAAAGAAAAAAACGTTTCATCATGGATATTGATTGAAGGTGGGGGTTGCCTGACTTGTTATTTGCTTTTTCAATTTTCCTAAATGCTTGAAATAGATTTGTCCGGCAGTTTTTTACTTGCAATATATATATATATATATATATATATATATATATATATATATATATATATATATATATATATATATATATATTTCATGATTTTTGGGGAAGTACAAAATGTTATTATCGCAAGCATGAAGGGAAGACGAATTTTATCGTTCATGATTAAAAGTTAATCTGTGACAGAGTAATCAGGACCGACGGGGATCGGGTACCCTAATGGCGCACTAGTATGCATCTTAGTGGTGATGCTAGACCCTACGTAGAAGGAAGTAGAGATATAAGACTAGTACATATACTCAACACGAATCGACTATCCAAGCACGATCCGACCCGGCGTCGGACTGTCTGGCAAAAGTGGTGTTGGGTGTCAATTGCGATTAACCACACACAAAGCCGGTTATAAACCAGATGGAAGATTGGAATTTGGGCAAAATCTTAATCACCAATAGGCTAATAAAATGTCAACACTTGGGAGATCGCGAGCCCTTTTAATGGAGACAAAGAAAGCAATGGTTTTTATAATGGCGATGAAATCTAAAAGAGAAATCCCATTTATCTGTTTAGAGAGGCACGCCCCTCCCAACTCCTGAGAGAGGAAGAAGGATATAGAGAAATATGTTTGGGAAAGGGAGGGTGTGACCATACACAATTTCAGTAAGAGAAAGGACTTTGAGTTGAAACGAGAACAGATCAGACTTGGGCGACCACCGAACGAGAAAGGTCGGGCGTTCGGCCTCTCGTTCGGATGACAGAGCGCGTTGGCTGAAGTATTCTACCCATCGTTTTCCTTAACATAGATTAATGACTTAATTAGTCCAACTTGTGAAAATAATCGTTGTAAATGGATACGCACACACGCACAGAGAGATCACGGAATAGATTAGCGCCAAAGACATTTATCAAAAGATAGACTTTAATTCAACGTTTAAAAACAATTCTTTTATCTTTGTTAATAATTATTTCATAAAAAAAGACCTCGCCAAGTTGTTACATCATTCTATTGTTGATTTGTTATGCTCGAATAACCTTTGCCTTCACAGAATCAATGAGCCATCATCATCATCGCCGTCATCCCGGCTTTGGAGAAATTTCGACCAACATATCTTTTTTTATTGCCACTACGACGATCGTCCAGAGAGTGTTCACGGTCTGGCAAAATCTCTGTGTAGAGAACCAGAGGCGTGAGCACAGAGATAGAGACACGAGTGGAGTAACATGGAGTGACACGGAACAGAGTGGGGTATCTGTTATACGTGGCACCGCGACCAGGATATCAAACACCTGTGCGTGAGTGGCCGACAGGATACCCACGGGGTCATAGAGAGGCGTGTGGGGTCGTATGTTATATCTGATGCCATGACGCAGGATCACGAGTGGGGTACTTTTACAAATCAAGAAAAAAAGAAAAAACAAAAAAAGAGAAAACAAAGAGAAAAAAAAGCCAGCTGACCGGTTTTGCCCTCTCTTAACAAAGGCTGTATCGCGGGATTTAGAAAAAAAGTCTCATAAAGACGTTTTACCCCCCCCCCACTTCCACCCCCCACCCCCACACCATAAAATAATGTAATTTATCATTTTAAATGTAGTTGTAGTGCTGACTACGTGGGTAGGATGACGTTAAGATTGGGTAGTAGAGTCCAACAGCACATTCCGAGTAAGATCAGGAATGGAACCTTCCAGTCAACGAACGTTCAAAATAACACATACGGGTCTTCCATTACAGACCATTTACTTAAAAACCCGCCGTGCGCTAGGAATTTTAGCATGGACTCCTTCACCATTCTCAGTCATGCTCACTCATTATACCATCTAAAAATCTTGGAGACGATCCACGTTCGTCTTAAACGTCCCTTTCTTTGCAAGCAAAGGGAATGTCTATTGGGACTAGATGTGATCAGTCTCTAAGATTCATCATCCATTGTACATATACCATAACGCTATTTTATTTTCTGTACTCTCTCTTTTCACCCTTTTTTTTAAATCCCTCGTTTTTTCAAAAAAAATCCCTCGATACAGCCTTTGTTAAGAGATGGCGAAACCGGTTGGCTGGCTTTTTTTTTTCTCTTTTTTTTTCTTGATTAAATTTTAATCATGAACGATATAATTCGTCTTCCCTTCATGCTTGCGATATATATATATATATATATATATATATATATATATATATATATATAACTTTAAAAAAAATACGCGGAATTCTCTCTAAGGCCCTTTCGACTATCATCTCGTCAGGAGAAAATCGATAGTTTTAATTAATAATAACGTCGAAAGAAAGAGCAAAATGGGGAAATTGAGTGTGCCAAAATTATCGTTAAGCGATTAAAATTCAATTTAATGATTTCGATTAAAAGTCGATTAAAAGGCACTACGTTAGGGGATAAAAAAAAAAAAAAAAAAAAAAATTGGGAAGGAGTTCAAAGTTCCCCAAAGAGATTCAGCGATCTTACAAATTCCTTCTGCCGGCACAAGGAAGGTTTTCGAATGGCAATAGAGACAGATTCCAATATTTTCAAATGGTTCTTGGAATCTGCTCGATGCAAGACCTCAAAACGGTCTATTTTATAGCCACTGGCACAGCTAGGGTTTTCAACCAAATGCTGGCCAATAGCAGAGTCCAAAGAATTAGAGGAGGGGTAACACAAGGACCCTACCCTTCCCTGACGTATTTTCGAAAATCGAAATCATTAAATTGAATTTTAATCGCTTAACGATAATTTTGGCACACTCAATTTCCCCATTTTGCTCTTTCTTTCGACGTTATTATTAATTAAAACTATCGATTTTCTCCTGACGAGATGATAGTCGAAAGGGCCTTAGAGAGATTTCCGCGTATTTTTTTTTTAAAGTTATCTATAAATTTTGTACCTCAAAACATTTATTTAATATATATATATATATATATATATATATATATATATATATATATATATATATATATATATATATATATATATATATATATATATATAAAGGAAATGGTAGTTTGCTTGAAGCATTGCTGGTAAACAAGTAAGTATGAAGGTGAGAATTCCGAGGCAGGAGCAATGCAATGTTGAATAACGGAAAGTGGAATATGGGATGAACAAAAATAAATGACAAGAGACGGTAAATCTCGGATCAATTCATTTATATTTAAAAATAAATAAATATGAAGACAGTAAATTCTAAAATGGTGGGCTTACTGCTATTTAAAGGTCCGGAATGGTAGAGACTTTAATCATTTCGAGGGTAACAACCTCTCTTTTTCAAAAAGAAAACAAAAATTGGACCGGCTGTATCAGGTGAAGAAAGCCAAGATGGCGTGTGGATGTCGCGACTTGGACCTATAGGAGTTAACAACTCTATTAGTATTAACAAAATAAGGATGAGTACGGACTGTAATCCAGGTTTTACTTGCCTGAACATTTCCTTTTTGTTTTTCTTTATTTCTTTGTTTTTCTTTGTTTTCTTTGTTTATATACGAGCACTGAAGATAGCCACCCCCAAGAAATACATGCATAGGATACAGGAGCAGGTTATAAATATCTTGGTAGTAAGTCTAAACAAATGTATGCTGGAAATAAAAACAGTTTTTTTGTGAAATAGTGTGAATCTGTTCTTCGTAACATTTGACGTGGTTTACATTAAATAAAAATACTTTATGCCATAGCTCTAGCCTCACACTATTGTTAGAATCGGGTCGTGTTCCTGACTATAAGCGAGTTCATAAAATCAAGCAATTGTTGCATGCAAAAACAGAGTAATAATTAACAAACAAAAGGAGGTAGTTCAAATAAGGTTTATTGAACGTGTGTATGTGGGATGATGACGTGTGTGGTGTATGTATGTGTGTCGATAGAAAACAGTTCTTGAAAAGAGTATGTGAAGAAATGAGTCTGGCATGGGAAAGTCCTTGAAAACCGTATACAAAGAAAATGAGTTGAGAACTCTTACCGTCGTTCAGCGAGGCCAATTGAATAGAGAAGAGAGTGATTTTCCGTTTACACCGGTTTTTATAATCAGAAGGGCAGATAACTCTGGTGTGGCTTTTCAGCGCCACCTATCGGTGAAAAAGCGAAACCTTACGGCCAACCGGTGCAGTTATGTTTGAAAGGAGGAGGTAACTGCTACAAGCTATTACAATTGCTTTATGTTATAAAATTTATATTTTAAATATAAAAACTAAAAAAATAAGAAAGGAAATTTATAGTAATATATTTAATCGTCGGAAGACATTCGATTAAAAACTTTTAAAAAGAATAAAAAAGATCAACTAAAATTAACAAACTAAATCCCAAGGTACCTTTCAACCGACACATTTTCAAGGGAAACGTCGGCGAATATCGCTTAAAAACGGGGAAAAGAGTAACGTGGAGAGAAAAAACAAAAAAACAAAAAGAAACAAAATAAAAACCCAGAGAGATTGAATATCACCATTATTAACCGAAAACGAATATATGGACGTAATAGGCAAAGTATTTTTTTTCTTTCTTTTTAGAAATAAGTCCAATTTGTGAGACAACTCTTTTTGCCTACAGAGCGATGACTTTTGCATTGTTACACTCGCTGCCTCCAAAACCTTGAGATGGTGTTTGGAACGGGCCTTGTGTACAATGCGAAAACACCCATCAGAGTACGCACTTCAGGCAGTTGGCTATAAACTAACTCCTTCCCAAAGTGAGAAGGCAAGGCCTGGGAAGAAGAGTGTAGCTGAACAGAACAAGCCCACTGACATTACAGTGGTCCAATTTCTGTCGGACTAATTGTCGAGGACAGAACCTCGATTGGTATAATTAGCATAAGAAAGGAGACGGTTTTCTTTGTCTTCCTCCGAATGAAGTGATGAAACAATGAGGCATGGTTAACAAAAACAGCATTTATTTTGCATGTGATGTGCGAGAGATGCTGAACACATGTGTATAAAGAATTGAAAGAGAGAGAATGTTGATTTATTTGCTCATAGCTAAGCAGTGTATAGATATAAAGTGGATTAAGAGTCACTCTAGGTGTTAGTAAAGTGACTGATTGAGAAGACATAAATAATGTTGTATAACGATGTAATCTATTATATAAAGGACAGTTGTGTGTGTGTGTATGTGTGTGTGTGTGTGTGTGTGCGTGTGTCCAGTTAAACGTAAAAAACTACAAAATAAGCACCCACAAAGTTGGTATATTCTTGATCGGCATTGCCCCGGCAAGATATTATCTAATTTTTTTTTTAATTATTCATTCTTTAACCCTAAACTGGTGCAGATTTCGTCAGGGATGGGGTCTGTTTTCTAGCCACTAACTAAAGAGTAACTCTGATTTTTTTTCACAGACTCGTTTAAAATGTGTCCATGTGTGTGTGTCCAGAGAGAGAGGAATGCACTGGGCAGAGAATAAAGAAAGGGTGGGAAGAGGGAAAATGGGGGCGGGGGAAAGACACAGAGATAGAAGTAATGTTACACTGTTGTCCCGGCGGGCAACGCCGGGTAGCCCTGCCAGTCCCTTATAAAATGTAATTCCTATAATTTGTGGTACAACAGTGGAATCAAGAAGAACAGTTGAAAATCTTCACATCGTTAAGTTATTTTGAATGCATCTTCCTGCGGAAATATGAAGCCGGTTGTGTTTATTGATATCTTCTCTGAGAGCCTCTGTCATCAAATGTAAAGTCTTGAGATTGTTTAGCCACATTAAGCATTCCAGTGTAGGTCTATGCAAAATATGCGTTAAAGGTATGATACAAGGAGGCCAGTCTGAAGGTAGACAAAAGAAGAGATGGATAGACAACGTTTGTGAATGGACGAACATGAACATAAACCAAGCAAACACCTTGACTTAAGATCGTAAGGCTTGGATGACACTCAGCCATGTTAGTGCGTATTCTGCCGCTAGCGGAAAAAACGTTTAATAATAAACCATTTTATTTACTTTTTTTTAATGATTTCTATTTAAATTCGGAAAATTATTGTTCACGCTTGTTGATAATGTGTTTCATTGTGTGACATATCATGGCTATTTCATAACGATTTGGAGGCTCATAGAAAGAATATTTGTTCTCCAGAGATCCGTTTAGAGAGATTAGTACGCCACTGAAGTAAATGTACGACACGCACAATGTCGATTGTAAATGCGTTCCTTAATTCTCCTTTATTTGAATGGTTGATAAGGTTAATGAAGGAGACAAAGCCTAGGATTAGATGACAGGCAGTCCATTATGAAAAATCAAATTAATTAGGGTCGTAGGGGAACATGTGGCGGATGACGATGTGTTCAATGAAGCTGTGCTGCATATCTTAGCAGAAATAATTCCCAAACTTTTTACAAGCTCAGATTGAACTTGAGAAAAACAAAACTGAGGCAGACTTAGAGAATAAATAGAGTTAGAAAAAAACATAAATGAAGCAAACAATTCGTTGTTTTTGTTTTTTTAATTTTTATTTTCTGTTTATGGAAGTCGCTCCAGACAAGGCATGAAGCCATTTGATGTAAGGATCTAAAAAAAATACTACTTCAAGATAAAAAACAAACAAACTAGCCAACGATAAGTGTTAGATGGATAGATTCCAGCCTAGAAAACAGCAATTCTTCCCTCTTTGTCAGACACATCGTTCATGGAATGTGAGGACTAAAGGACAAAAAAGGGAAGCGAGAGTTACGAGGCTGCCGAAAGTAAACCCAAGGTCCATGAGACGAATGTTCCAGGAAAGTAGAAGGGACGATTTCAACCTGGAAAAACAAGTTCGTCTTGCTCCACCCCTTCTATGAGGCAGATTTTGGGAGGTATTTCACACATTTTCACAGATTACCTTGAGTGGAATGGCATGAGAAATCATCGTCAATGCTTTTGTAACCTGCATTAAAGGGAAATGCACAATAGACCTATGCAGCATTATCGATTACTGATTGCGCAGACTATAATGTCATCTAATATACTGGACGCCAGAATCCAAAGATTAATCAGAATGAGTCGGGGATAAGTCTGCTAATTTATCACACATTAGGTTTTTAAAGAGTAATAAAAGGTCTTACATACTACAGTCAATATATATGTATACATATGTATGTATATACATATATACATACATATGTATGCATGGGGTGAGATACATGATAATTCGTGAAAATGAAGTGCCGTGGTGGACAAAACGTGTGAAAAATGAAACAAACGGAAACGTAGGTTAGAAGAGTAGGAGAAAAGCAAAAATATATATAGATTTCGAAAAAATAGAAAATAAGGGTTAAGTTTGAGAGAGATGTATTAAAATGATTTGATTATTCTGGCGTCCAGTATATCAATTTCATGCCCCCCCCCCCCACTTGTTCACCCTGGTCAGCTACTCGTACTATCTCCCCTCTTGTCGCCTCTCTCCCTCTCCCACCACCTTCTCCAAACTAGCTCATTAGGTGTGGAAGTAAAAAAAAAGAGAAAGAAAATAAATAGAAATATAAACAGAAGAATAAGAAACATAGAAGAATGTGCCACCCACCCGTCATATTTCAACATCACCTAATGTCTTCTCATATGGTCCAATCAGATCATCCTCCCCTCATCCCATGTATGTGCCTTCAAAATAAAACTATTTTATTACCTTCATTTCTGAAGACGTTTTCCAACAGAACGAAACCGGTAAAAAATCTTTTGTTTTTCTCCTGCATTTTTACTTGTTTTTCCGTTTGTCATTTTTTCATATATATATATATATATATATATATATATATATATATATATATATATATATATATATATATATATATATATATATATATAGAGAGAGAGAGAGAGAGAGAGAGAGATGAAAGAAGAGGGATAAACATGTACGAATGACAACTTTATTTCAACTTCGATTGTTCAATGCAAGGTATACTCGGCAATAAAGTTATGTTTATTATTTTTCCTTAAGCCATTCGTACATGTTTATCTTCTTTCATCTATCTTTATAATTGCTATCTCGTATATTGAGCTTAAACCATTTCACTATAGGTTCTACCTACTAAAAGTATACTTTTAGTTTCATATTTTATTTTATTTTATATATATATATATATATATATATATATATATATATACTAGCAAAAACTACCCATCCTCCGGGCAACAATTACTGAGACAGTAGTTTTTTTACAGAAAAAAGAAATAATTTCTATTTGATATTTTGGTAATTTGGAGGAAAACAACAAAAATATGACTGTCGTAGTGTTATTTGATATATTCCAATGTTGGGGAAATTTACTGTGCATGAACATAGTCAAATTTTATTTATTAGAAAAAAAAAGAAGAGGAATTTAATTTTGTTTCAGCATAAAAATGAAAATAAATTCCCCATTAAAAACTGGTTATATAATGAAATGAACAAATGAAAGAGTGGAACATCAATTGATCAAATGCAACAATTTCATATTACTGAGTTATTCAAACTGGTTACTTTGTGCCTTTTGCCTTTATTATTAAAGACAGAAAAAAAGACTTAAGGAATAGTAAAAAAAAAAGTTATCATCATCATCATCATCATCATCATCATCATCATCATCATCATGTTTTTTTAGGATATTCACATGTAATTGGCTAAAAAGTAGAATCTCATTTTTTAGAGGAGAGGTGGGCTAAAGAGTGAACACTGGAAAACGAAAAGTCGAGAAAAAACAAACAATTATTATAGAATTTAGAGTGGGCGACCAGTTTCATATACAGTGTAACCCGAATATAAGAGCACCGGATATAAGAGAAACCCGAATATAAGAGACATTGTCTCTGGTCCCAAATTACAGTGTTAATGTCTATAAATTAGACCCGGATATAAGAGAAACCCGGCTATAAGATATTTCTTCTCCGGTCCCGTCCTCCCAAATATAAGAGAGTTCGTTTTGAGTGACAGTGTGATGTCGTAAATCAGTCAAAAGATGTTGCTAAATTTTCTCACCTCATTGGTGAGTCTTTCTATGACCTTCACTATAGCCATATCCATTAGTAGCTGTGTAGCCTCCATTATTGGAGATGGGTAAGCTCCTGCCAGTAACATGCTAACTATATATGTAGACAACAGACAAAAAAAATCCATCATTAAAAAAATGTAAAAAACATTGTTGTGGAAACACATTCTAAAAAGAAAAAAACGATTTGGAAAACATGTGTTTTGAGAGCCAGTAACGAATAAATAAAAGTCAAAAGTTGACGTTGTTTTCAGTTTTAAACTCTTTCGCTGTTGAAATACTTCGAAGGTTTTTTGTTCAACTCAATTTCGTTTCTTTTAAAGGTCTGTTTTCCTTTTACGTCGGGTCACCATTTGAAATAGTTCATGAGGGGGACAGCTTGAAATTCATACACCCTGTAAACTGATTGGTCAGTGTATGACCAAATTGCCTACAGGGGACAAGAAGAAATAGGTCCTATTTCCGACCGCCACTCTGCCCATAAATAGCTAGGCGCGACAACAGGCAGCAACACTTGGCCACTTGACACTACCAGACACCCGCTCACCACCGGACTCGTCGCACTCATCACAGCAACAACAACAGAGACGCTCGACTCATCAAGCAACGACATCAACAACTATCGGCTGCTACTACATACGCTTAGTGATGTCGGCGTCTCAACGAAAAACTCTGAGCATTTCTGAACAGTTGGAGCTCATTGACGATGTCAAAGTGAAGAAGCTCAGTGACACGGACATCACACGTGGTAAAAAATTGGATGATCAAGATTTTGACGAAGATGATGATGCTGAAAGCGTAAGTTCTGAAGTTTCTGAAAGTGACAAACCAGAGCCAAATTCTCTGGCTGCATTGAATGCGCTTGAAACTCTGACAGCCTACGTTGAAACAAAAAGCGGTAATCCTGATGGCGCATTGAAAATGATTTACGGACTGTATGAAAGTGTTCATGATATTAACAAAGAGATTTCTGTACAATCAAAAATGACTGCCTTTTTCAAGAAAAAGTAATTTTTGACTGAATTATTTGTGAAAACTGATTGAAAATGTATTTTTGTCTGTATGTTTGTGTTTTTTTATGTCTATAACTGTTAAATAAACTAGTGTTCTGTGCGTAAAAAGCGTTATATGTGGTGTTTCCATACTTACATAAACAAAATGGACCATACCCGGATAAAAGAGGAACCCGGATATAAGAGACTTATTCTCCGGTCCCGACAGCTCTCTTATATCCGGGTTACACTGTATATTTAACGTAAAATGATCCTCCATCTCCGAGCGATTCTAACTTGTCAGGAGAATCAATCAAATTTTTTTAACCACTAACCTTATGTCCGAGTGGCAAGATCACAAAACCACATGTAAAGTAGACACATCCCCCCTCCCCAAGAAAATGCTACGCTTTAAAATAAAGGTATATAAAAATAATTAGTAAGTTAAAAAAACAAACTTGTTTTGCTTGTCAATTGTTGTGGAGGAGGAGGATGAGAATTAGAAATAAATGATTTGTCAAAAGAAATTATTCCCCTTGCAGAAGGGAAGGGGTGCACGTCCTTTGAAAAAGAATGAACATTGTTTCGATTTTTTGTCATTTTTTGTTATCACTTTAAGTAATTACTAGTAATATCAACAAAACCATTCCATATATAAAAGCAAATAGGACAATCAAATTATAATCGAATAACAGCAAACAATTATTTATTTTGAACTGTTTAAAAATATAATTGTGAAAATTAGGTAAACAAAACATTGCATTTGCAACTTTGCTTGAGTATTGATTTACTCCTCTCCGGGAGTTAGGCACAAGGCCAGTTTTTATCTTACTCCCACAAGGTAAGATGTGACCCAAGGTCGAGTCGGGAAAGTGGGGTTTGAAAAGCCAGCACCCAAGAAGGTGAGCACTCTGGCCATTAACAATTACCTGGGCAGCCCCGTCGGCATTCCCCGGTAGGGACGCCTCAGGCAATAAACTTACTTCTCCCCAAAGAGGGGAGGCGAAGCCTGGGAGGGTGGGCCTCCTAAAACTACACAGGACAGACCCATAGACCGGCGTAAATCAAGCCCCGAAAGCCAAAACAATACCAGTCTATGGGGTGCAGTATCCATCGGAACAGATACTACACTTTGATCTTAGCCAAAAGGCCAAGAGTGTATTTTATTTACTCCGCTACAGGAGTTAGGCACAAGGCCAGTTTTATCTTACTCCCACAAGGTAAGATGTGACCCAAGGTCGGGTCGGGAAAGCGGGGTTTGAAAAGCCAGCGCCCAAGAAGGTGAGCACTCTGGCCATTAAAAATTGCTTGGGCAGCCCCGTCGGCATTCCCCGGTAGGGGCGCCTCAGGCAGTAAGCAATAAACTTACTCCTCCCCAAAGAGGGGAGGCGAAGCCTGGGAGGGTAGGCCTCCTAAAACTACACAGGACAGACCCATAGACCGGTGTAAATCAAGCCCCGAAAGCCAAGACAATACCAGTCTATGGGGTGCAGTATCCATCGGAACAGATACTACACTTTGATCTTAGCCAAAAGGCCAAGAGTGTATTAATTATTTGAATTAGAGTAACCTGTTTTGATTGTAATATAGTTCAGATAAATAAGAAAATATTTCTCATTTATTTATTTAGATATATTGCCACATATAACGAGTAAGCGAGTTAGGATTATAGAAGCTGAAACGAGCAGAAATCAGTTTGTCATATTTCATCTTTTCTTAACCAGACAGTCTGTGAGGAAAGACTTCCTGAGCTGAGGAAATGGTTCATGCCATTTCCTGTGAAATCTCTCTACACTATTTCTGCCCCGAGGCAACATATGTCATGACCTTGATTAAAAGTACTTATCATCTGTCGCGGCAAGTTCAATTCCCTGTCAAGCACCTACGCAATCGGTCACGTGACCGTCATGCATATATGGCCGACGAAAGTGAGGAGACAAATTTTGCCATAATCTGCTCAACGCATGGTCAGTTGTGACTGATGAAAAAGAAAATGAAAGAAGAAAAGGGTGAAAAGAAGGAAAAGAAGAAAGTGTCCTTACCCATCTTTCATCTCTTAGTCAGGTGAGCATAAAAGAAAAATAATGCCAAATATGATTTCTATATGCTACGAATCCGAATTCTATCTTTGGATATCTTATCGCTACCAAGAACAATTGGATTTTAAACTGTGAAAACATACTCTCCGACCATCAGAAGTCTGAACCTGTCATCGACACTTTTATCGGGAGATTACACTTTTGATACCTGATCAGAGGATTGTATAGCGCCAACTCTTTAATCATAACTCCCCACCCCGCTGTGCTTGATACTTGCCAGATCTATTTTCTTACCCTTATTGACTCTCTTTAAGAATATGGTTTTCCTGATTGTTGAACTTTTACACTTTCTGGTGTACTCCTTGTGCCACCCATCAATGTTCTATAAGTTACATCCTATTTTCTTCCATAGAATATCTTAATATTATTCAATGCTATCTTTGCTCATCGTAAGATAATAGTGACTTTGCCATATAATATCTCATCTTTCTTTTTCTTTGCATGTTTCTTTATTTTAGGTACGTGCAAAAATGGCGGCTTCTTGTACGAACTATGCTTATTAAAAAGCGCTTATCATTAATTATTTAATTAGTTTCCGTGTAAACTTTGATTGTGTTTGAAAGATAAAAGCCTAAACTTAATCTCTAAACGAAAAAAACTGCATATTTACGTGTGAAAAATAAATTATAATAAAATATGTGATTACGACGGTCAAAAACCCCAAAAATTCAATGAATTTTGAACTTTGAAAAAATTACTTGTAAAAATCCCTTAAAAGATAAATATAAGTTTTTGGGAACTATTTCAAAGATAATTATTAAATTAAAGTCATAAGACACTGAATTAAAAAAAAAAAAATCCCACGTTTGACTAAAAATTAGCAAAATTATCCCTTCAAATGTGATAAATGAGTAAAATCCGCCATAACTTCATCGGAAAAGGACGTTGTTTACAAATTGATTATTGCTATGCAAAATATATGGAAGACAACAAATGTCATAATTTATCATTTTTAACTTTATATATAAAAATTTAATAATAGTTTATAGAAGTTGAAAAATTATTATCCATTAATTTCTTTATTCTTTTTAAGGTTATAAACAAATTTAAGCACCCTTATTTTGTTATAATAAAAAAGGAAATGCTTATTTAATTATTTGTGAGTGTACGCAATTATTTTTAACTGAAAAGGTTCAGTTTTTAATTTCGTAATACTCTGAAATTATTGATGACGTCTGTTTACCAATGTTTTTCCTTAGAATTTGAAATAAAACTATTTTTTAAATGTTAAAAATATTTTTACGTTACGAACTGCGTCAATTTTATCAATTTTTTTTACATGATTTAAAACTTTAGTTACTCGATTTATTCTTAACGTGTCGTAACGATAAATTACATTGATTCTTTTAAAAATAAAGTGTTTTTATTTTTTTATTTCAAGTGTGAAAAAGTAAATTAAAGTCAATGACTACACTGACAATTTATTCATTGAAAAAAAAGTTAAAACAGTTATTTATTGATAAACAGAATTCAATTTTGAAAGAAAATGTCATGTTTGAATTCTCTTTATTTATTAATAAATAATTGTTTTTAACTTAAATATTTATTAATGAAAAAAAGACAAAACAAATACAAATCTTTCCAAATAATTGACGATGAATTGTGAAATGAACGAAATTGTTGAATCTCTAAAAAAAAAAAATTTGCGCTGTAAAAGTGAGTGATTGTTGGTTATTACAGAACGGGGCTACCATACTAATGAAAGTTCATCGTTAGTAGAAATTATTCAATTTTTTAAATTCTTTTGTTCGTTAAGTTCCTGGATCTCAAATTTGTCAATTTTTGGTTTATTTTCAAGATTATAAAAAAAATTCTTGCGCTGTGAAAGAGAAATATAATTATGTCGCATTTTTTATTTTTCCAAAAACTCTAATCATTAAAATCACATGAAATATTTTTTGCAATTATATTATTTTTTTGGTGAAAATATTGATTAAACAATGCTTTATTAAAAAATAATATCGCTAATTCAAAAAATTAATTTTTCTTCGAGTTATAGTGATTTTATTAATACGGTATTTACTGGCCTTTTTCGTAATATATACGAAATATTTTTTTTTTTTAATTTAATTAACATCTACGATCCTTTATTTACATAAGCAACAGTTAAAAAATCATGCATTTTTTTTTTATTAATATATAAAAATATAACTTTAGTAAAGGTGTATTTTCTTTTTAAAAAATAATACATTTTCACTAAGATTTAAAAAAAAATAATGGTTTCATTATATTCCGTGATTGTTGATTAATAAATATTGAAAATTTCAGTAAAATTGGTTGATTTCCTGAATTTTAGTGTATTTTTAAGTAAAGGGGGGGGGGGGTCAAAATGTTTTTTCATTTTGGGAATCGGCCATTGATTTTGCACGTACCTACTTTATTTGATGTAAATAAATATTTATTTTAAATCATGACTTGGTTGTTTCGTGTTGTTTCTTGCTTGCTTGTTTTGTTCCTTATCTCTATATTTGGTGTCTTGAACTGGAGAATCCCCCCCCCCCTGTTCTGTTGCTGATATCAGGCCCAGAGACCAACGAGATGATTCCATATTCTTATCATCATTGTCACATGTATGTGGCTGTAGTCCCAATGAAGGCTGAGCGTGACTATATATATAATGGGAGGCATATCTTTTAGAAAACATTTTTTTAGGGTTTTTTGGAGAATTTAGAAGTGACGAAATGTTTTTTTTTCTTATATATTTAATAATGAATAAAATCTTTTTTTTTATATATATTTCTGAGACTTTCAGTGTTATAACACCCTTTATGAAGATAATTTTTTTTTGATATAAGCAAAATGTTGCCAGGTCTTGTTGACGTTTTTTGGGAAGTGAAGTTTGATGCAAGGTGCATGGTGGGCGCTAATTTTAGAAAACATTTTTATTAAGGTTATTTGGAGAATTTAGAAATCACGAAATGCCATTTTTTTTCTTATATATTTAACTAGAAGGGGTACCCGGCGTTGCCCTTCCCCTTTCTCCGTAGGCAAAAGTGTAACAATCTCTCTTCCTTGGTTGCCTGGGGCAAAAGCTGTCTCTGTCTGAGTGGCCCCCCTCCCTTGCCCCACTGTCTTCCTGCCCGCTCCCTCATCTCCCCCTCTCTCGTAGGTAAAAGTGTGACAATCTCGCTCTTCCCCAGTTGCCTGGGGCAAAAGCTGTCTCTTCCTCGGTCACCTCCTTCGATGTATATTTAGGTTACCGTAAAAAAAAAACTGAGTCGACTTGGATCAAACCATAAACCTCGCAGGCAATAACCACAGAAGCGAGTATAAAATCTCCCCAAAAATAGGTCACTTGAACAAAGTCTGAAGCTGGCATGTGTTTTACGGGCACATGCGCAGATCCTACTATCCGCCAGAAGGCAACCAAAATTTTGGGTCATTTTTATACGAAGAAATCAATGTTTTATTCCAATTTTTTGATATTATGCGTCCAACAGCTGGAGGATTCAGAAAATGCCAACTTTATGGTGCTGTCGAGTATCTTGTGAGCATTTTTCAGACATACATACAGACGTTTGCCCTTTATATTTTAGATAATGAATAAAATCATTTTTTTATATATATATATCTCTGAGACTTTTGGTATTATAACACCCTTTATGTAGAGAACTTCTTTTTTCTTTTCATTTTGTTTGTTTTAATCGCACAAGGTTGTTACCTTGTGGATATAAGCATAATATATATATGTGCAACCACCACTCCTACACTGATGAGGGTAAGAGAGCCCAAAACGTCATCTGTAGGTGAAAAAACACTTTAACATTTAAAAAATATTTATAGTTAAAAGCATCTTTAAAGATGTAAGTCTTAAAAGTAGAGCCCTGTTTAAAAGTGAAAAGATTGTTGTCAATTCTGCGATAAGCAAGTTCTGCTCAAGCGTTAAACACTGTAGATGACAAGACATTTACCCCGCCTCCTGGGTAAGTGTATCTTGATTTCAATTACTGTCGATTTCTCATGGCTGTGTGGTCCTGAGCGTATGTCTCGTGACTCTAGGCTGAATCTACGAACTGCGTTTCATGGTAAACAATTTGGCAGAAATCAGCCTTTTTCTTATATATAATTTAAAAAAAAAAAAGCAAATTTCTACCAAAAATGTTTTATTCTGGATTTAAAAAAAAAAACAATTTTGCTAAAAGGCAGAAACTCACATCCCTGATATACACAAAGATATTGGCATTTGAAGTTTGAATTCTGCCAGTGATCATTTCAACCAGTTAAATATTTCATCTTCTTTAATCGTTTTGACAGAATGTTTGTTCATTTCACACCAAAATCTTAACACGTTTTAACATTTTGAAGTTATGTTGCTCCGAAGAACACTATCCTTCCCACCAACATTGTCTTGTCTATTGTGCCTGTTTTCTTAATATCACTATTAATAAATTTGATAGTTTTATACAATCTTGTGTCACTGTTATTTCTTCAGCATGTAGTATTTCTTGATATTTTCTGCGATCCAAAGCGAAGTAAGGGATGGGTAACCACTTACAAACTAACAGGTCATTATTTAAACTATGTAACCGGAAATGCAATGTATTTCTTTCAAAGTCATTTCTGTAGTTGAAGCAAGATTTTTATAGACCGAACGCCCGTACTGGCGCCTAAAAAAGTTTCAGCCACAAGTGTGGAATGCAACATGGTATGAAGACACGTGATCACGAGTTATAGAAGGAAAACATTGACAATCACAAGAGAATATGCAGCACTACGATAGCACCAAGAAAATTTATTTGCCGAGTAAAAAAATCTTCAGTGGTCAGATTTAAATTGTATAATAGAACTGATATAAAAAACAAAAAAAGTTTCTACATGGGAGATTTTTCCCCTAAACGAAATTGAATCCTATACTGAACCTGGCTATGAAAATGCACAAGTGCATTCACTGCACTGCCCGTGATCGTCCACTCGTGCCGATCCAAAGTTGTGGTTCCATTCAGTCAGTGCTGCCACAAAGAACCCTAACCCTCCCAACTCCAGTTTTAAAACAAGTAACAAGTTTATTTATTTAAGGTTACAAATGATACTCGTGTTCTTAGGTTGAATGTTGATTTACTCCTCTCGAGGAGTTAGACACAAGGCCAGTTTTTATCTTACTCCCACAAGATGTGACAAGGTTGGGTCGGGAAAGTGGGGTTTGAAAAGCCAGCGCCCGAGAAGGTGAGCACTCTGGCCATTAAAAATTGCCTGGGCAGCCCCGTCAGCATTCCCCGGTAGGGACGCCTCAGGCAGTAAGCAATAAACTAACTCCTCCCCAAAGAGGGAAGGTGGACCTCCTAGAACTGCACAGGACAGACCCATAGACCGGCGTAAATCAATCCCCAAAGGCCAAGACAATACCGGTCTATGGGGTGCAGTATCCATACTACACTTTGATCTTGGCCAAGATTGAATAGCAAACTTACAAAATGAGAATTTTGCCTGACCAAATCGAAACATGAGTCCAATAAAAAAATCCTTTAGCTTTGGCGTACGGCCCAAATGACCGCCAGCCCTCAAATAAATCAACTGCTGCTGTCACGCCAAGTCTAACTGCCTGTAGGCTGGAATATATGTACCTTTGATTGGAAATCCGAAATGTCAGGTTCACATTCAACCATCCAAGACAATAGCTACTGGAGATAACTGCCAGACAGTGTTCACTTGAAGGAGGATTATCATGGAGCTTATCTAAGAACACTGCTTCTCTCAAGTAGGCCGTTCTCAGCATGACTCCCTGTTTAATGAGGTACTTTTTTTTTTCTTAAATAGAAATGATTCTGGGTGGCCTGATATAAAAAGCAAAAATATTTTTTTTTTTTTTTTTTTAAAACATTGATAATTGAATTAAAAGTAAAATATTTTTCAATTCATTTTATATTATGGCCTTTTGTCCGGTTCCTCAGCATGGGCAAACGACCTTACAAGAAGTGACCAAAAAAGTGGAAAAAAAACCAAACCTTTGAACTTCAAACATAAAAGGCTTGAATTGAATTAGGTATAAAGGAATTAGTAAATGTAAATATTTTCACAGCTGTGTTAGAACATACTTTGGCATCAGAAATTCAAAATTAAAGATGTCTGTGTGGTTGTAAAACCAAATTTCTAAAGTTATAAAAAGGTGGATCAGGGTGGAGATAGAAGGCAATAAAATCAAAGACTAATAAAATGATTATTAATATTATTGAAACAGTTTGGCAATTCAGTTGTTACATTCATCTGCCATCGAGACGTGAAAGACAGTGAAAATTTGCCAACATAAAAATAATATATTCCCCACTGTATTCAATTCTAAAATAATTGTTTTTTTTCTGCCATGTTTTTCAGGATATTTACATGTAATCGGCTAAGAAAGTAGAATCTGATTTAGAGAATGATTTTTTTTTCTAGACTTCGTTTTTTTCTCTATTGTCATTCTTTGTAAAATACGTACAATAGTTAAAGTCGTAAAACAAAAACATTTTTTTTAATGTTTAGTTAACTAAAATAATTTGTATTTCTTTTCAAACAAATATATTTTAAATTTAAGCATTATAATTTTGTTTCTCTTTTTGAAAAGAAATGTTTGCTTCTTTAAAATGAAAAAAACATTAATGTATCTTTTTTTTTTAGCCAGAAAAAGTTTAATACGCTTAAAAAAAAAAAATTTTTTTTTTTTTCAAATACAGGGTGGGCAAAAATAAGGGTCCTATTTTTAAAAATTCATAACTTTTTTATTTATTCATTTTTTTTATTTTTTATTTTTTATAGAATAAGTAAAGGACCCCTTCTGAAGCAAGCATGAGCCGTATTAGCCCTAAGGAACGTACCCTCATTTAGAAAACATTATTTTTGCTTAAAAAACCCAAAACAGTGTAAAAAACAATACTTTAGTTTTTGTAAGTTTTAAGAAGTGTTTTTCGGCTAAAATTTGTTTTGTTTATTTCAAAAAATCTCGGAAGGGTCAGTCTACACACACATAAAGTTTGGTGAGTTTAACTTTTATTTTGTGGAAGTTATTCAAATTTAAAGATAGGACCCTTATTTTGGCCCACCCTGTATAACTTTGGTATATTTATTGGAATCGGGAATTTAGAACAGAATTTAACTTTATTGGAAATGGTAAAAATATTAGAATCGTCCAATCACTAGTTAAAATAAGGTTCATCTGCAATCTCATCATATTCGGTTTAATATGCGTTTTGTTAAATGGCTTTTAGAAATTGACTTCGAAACTTACCTATCTCCGGCGAGTTCTTTATTCCTTTCTCGCATCCATTCTGGGACAGACTTTTTAAAAGTTACAATCTATTTATACAAATTGCAAGTGAAAAGCAAAATTGATTTTAAAAGGTAAATAAATTTGTATTGAAATTACCAAAATCTTAATCTATCTATATGAATTAGAAAGGTTTTGTTTTGTACTTACATAAAGTTATGAATGAAATGTTTATTTAAAATTAACGTTTAAAGTATTTAAAATTATGAACTTTATAAACCAGCTAGTAAAAAAAGAAAAAAAAAAAAGACACCTTTTGCATTTCAAACCTCACATGCATGAGATATTAAGGCAATCTGTAACATGTTATAGTAAGCATAAGGTTCCTAATATAAAAAAAAGCAAAAATCTTTTGCCATTCAAGACAGTTAATATTCCAACTAGCCAATGACAACCCCACCCCAAAAAAACTGAAATCACGATTAATCTTCGAATCAGGAGAACATGGGACCTGTGCATGGAGAGAAGGCAGCACTAAAAACAACTCCAATCAGTTTCAACTAAAAGAAAATACAAATAAAAAGACATGGAGTGCATATGGAGGGGTCGGGAGGCACATTCTTTGATGAAACAAGTCATCTAACTCACTTAGCCCAATCATGAATTGCTTGAGTTTTAGCAGTCACTGCAAAATTAACATTTTTAGTTTTCAGAGAACTGTCATGAGAGAAATCTATCTTTCATTAACAAAAAAAAAAAAAGCGGATTTTGATCAAAAAACTTAAAACTAACATCTATGAAAGGTCCTCACGATTTAAGTGGAAATCCGCCTTTTATGGATAAAAAAAAGCTGAGAACTCACATCCCTGAAATTAATGAACGTTTTTGGCGTCTACAACATCAGACCGTGTTTAGGGAGGGACCCAATCATATCCCACTTCTCCTTTATGAAAAGGTTTGCTTTGCTGTTCATATCTTACAGTAAATTTAGATTCTGGAGCTGATTATACTTTGCTGTATGAATTTTAACAAATACATGAAGCGCAAAACTTCTCCAAATTGAAAAAAAAAGAATAAGAAAAAAAACAAAGGTTTTAGATATTATTTTTTATTAGCCAAATTTATAAGATTCTAAAGACATAAAGAGATTTAAATATGTACAATTACATAATATAATTGTAACAGTTTAGTTTTATCAACTGAAGGAGTGAACATACTCTTAGCCATGTAGGCTAGGAGCAAAGACGTGTACATATATTAAAAAAAAAAACAAACAAAAAAAAACATTGGCTAAAAGTGACACAGGACATTTTACTGCAGCCTCTGCATCTTGTTTGTAAATAGAAGTTTACAAAGAGCTGATTAGGTTATAATCAAAGATTATCAGTTCAGAGATTTAATTCTCAGTATTTCCTTATTTCAGTAATCTAGAGATTTTATAGCAATTTGTTACCCCACTATAGCTACTCTAGAAGAGTTTCAGATAAACCAGTCATCCCACTGATATTCATAAAGTATCATTCAGATGCCATTTGCCTTCAGCACCATTTAACAGCGAAAATATCCAGACAAAACATCCGAGTAATTTATTTAATGCTAAAACTTGCAATTTCTAGCACTAATCTAATACCCCACCTTTGTTTTACAACTAGTGGCACATCATTTGTAAAAAGCAGCAAGAATTGTTCTTGCTTAAAATAAAATATAAATAATCCCACACGATTAATAGAAATGCTCTGAGAAAGCATTCACACGTTATCCTTTTTTAGGGAGTTGGGCGGAAGGGTACCTTATAGGTAATTGCCGGCTCCCACTAACATTTGTACATTTTTGTGTTTGAAAATTAAATCAAGATTTTATTATTATCCTGCCTGTAAAGGACATTAATTCTTGTAGAAATTGTTCCACAGCTTAAAAAAAAAAAGTTTATTTAGTAAAATTTACCTGTCTTAAAGTTTACATTTTAAATTAAGTAAAAACAATAAGTGAAGGCTAATTGTTATTTATAATAAAAAAAAAAAACAAACAGTTTAAGTAATCTTAAGTAAGAATGTCAAGAAAGAGCATGAATGAGTTTATCCTACAGCTACATATAGATGGCACTGAAAAAAAACAAAAAAAAAAACAACGCAGTCAACTTCAATTTGGATCAGGATCTGTTATCTAGATTAAATAGCTTAACCTGGTTGGAAAAATATTTTATGAGGCGATACCCAGAATGGGGGTCGGCAGCAGTCAAGGGGGGAGGGGGGTTCTTTTAGCGACCAGCCCTAACAGGGTCTGGTAACAATAAGTAATGGTGTAGAGAACAGATTTCTATGCTGGAGCAACAAGTCTCACATTAGTCAAAGAATGCACTACTCCATTCCCAACCATAAACCCTAACCCGTCTATCATTCCACCACCCCTCACAATCAGCGAGTACCTCTCTCACCCACTTTTTTTTTCTCACAACCTTAAGTAGAAAAATAGTATTTTTTCTTCTTCTTTCAAGTTATGTAGACATTTTTCCGCAAACATGTTAAGTCGACATGTCTTAACAGTTTGCTAATATGCGCAAGGAGAACGATTTAACGCACAGCTCAATAGGCATTAAGCAAATTTAATAAGTTTACTGTATTCAATGTGAATAAATTAAAAGGAATTGTATAAAAAGCAGTTTAAGAGACTTTCAGAAACAAGTTTAATCAGGAAAGAATTTTTTTTTTTTTTTTTTTTAGTCTTGGCTTGTATGTGAATGATTATCTATTGTAGAATACAGACATTCTAATAACGATAGAATAGAATTAAATAGCTTTTTAGCAACAAAATGTATATAGCTTTTTTGGTTTAAAAAGTTGACGATAGAACAGGTTATTACAATTTTTTTTTTTTTTAAATACAGATTGCTTAAAAATAATAAAAAATATATAAGCATATTTTGAATAGAGTAAAATCAACTTTTAACTGGTCGTCGATGTTTATTCATAACAATCTTAAATTTTGCATATATCTTCGAACAGAAGGAAAGGATTCCATTTGTAATAATGAAATACTAATTGAAAAGATTTATTTGAATTTCTTTAAGTCAGTGGCTTAGATAGCATCAATGTCAATGTCTTCGGTTTCACTCTCATCTTTCTGGGAATCACTAGTATTTTGCAATCCGACCTTTTGAGTGTCAGAATAGGTTATCTGCAAAGACAAAAACAAGAATTTTATTAGAATGATTGCTGGCACAATGTTTGTGTAGAAATTTTAAAATTGACAAAAGACGAGCAAGATAAGGGGGAGGGGGGCAACTTCATTCTAATATATATATATACAGGGTCGGGCAGATAAATTGGAACTAATTTAAAATGCTAATATCTTTTTTATTTTTGATCATATGATTACGGTTTTTTTTACTAAGGATCCTTAAACACTTTATTGCAAGATAGCATAATTATATTTACTCAAATTTGTTTTAATATGGCGGAATTAGCACGAAGAATAACTATATGCGAAATGAGACGCGCCGGGAGTTCTCCTTCGGACATTGTTAAGAGCACTGGCTATGCAAAAACGACAGTCTATCGGGTTGTGGCTAATTTCGATGTCGAGTGTAAGGTTGAGAGAAGTCAGCACAGTACTCGTAGTGATCGAAAGCGTACAAACACTTTCCTGGTGGGGCTAAAAAGGTCGATAAAGGAAGACCCAAGTCAGTCGATGTCGAAACTGGCAAAAAGCGCAATGTAAGTCGCAGAACTATCAGCAGAGCAATCAACGAAGACCTTGGGATGAAGTCCTACGTTAGGAGACGCCATAATCTCCTCACTGCCCGTTCAAAAGCTATCAGAGTTGAAAGATTCCCCAAGCTTATCAACCATCTGAAACACAAAGGAGGACATGTGCGCATTTTTATTGATGAGAAAAATTTCATCGTGGATGAGGTTCCAAATCGCCAGAACACTCGAGTTATTGCCCGTGACCCTTCGGAAGTTCCTCCTGTGATGCAGAGCAAAAATCCTGCTTCTGTGATGGTTTTTGCAGCTGTGGCAAGTGATGGAAAGGTGAAGCCTCCTCATTCCATCGAAGCGGGTCTTAAAATCAACACAGCGGAGTATTTGAACATTCTTAATAATGTTTTATTGCCTTGGATCCGTAGAAACTACAACCCTACGAAAGTCATGCTCATCCAAGACTCGGCACCAGTGCATGGATACAGGAAAGTCCAAGATTTCATGAAGGAGAATCTTCCCTTGTTTGTTCCGAAGGATATTTGGCCCAGCAGCTCTCCAGATCTAAATGTTTGCGACTATTATCTATTCGGCGTCGTCGAGGGACAGACTAATGTCAATCCACACCCAAATACAAACTCATCGAAGACAGCCATTCAACGAGCATTTCGCAATCTCGATCCCAATAAAATAAAGAGGAGCTGTTCACGGTTTTGTCAAAGAATCTCCAAAATAATTGATGCAAAAAGTGCTCATATTGAATAATTTTGTTCAATAGACTGTAATAATTAAATAAATAAATGTTAAAATGATATTTTTCCATATTTAATCCTTTAAATTATGAATTTTGTAAAAATAAAAAAAAGTACCAATTTAGCTGCCCGACCCTGTATATATATTCATATACACTAACTGTACAAAAGCATGGAAAGTCCCAAATTTTTACACTTTTATTGTCATTAAGGGTATGCGAGCACAACAGGGTATGTATTTTACTGGTAGGAATTTTTCTTCAGCGCATCTCACACACTTCATCCACAGAGATTTATACTGTAGTGATGTGATAATGAAATGGTTTGGTTGATATGTAGTCATACCCTTAATGACAATAAAAGTGTAAAAATTTGGGAATTTCCTTGCTTTTGTACATTTAGTGTATATGAATTTTCATCTTAACCCTATTAAGGGCATACGATTTCAGTATACTGGCAATTTTTCATGGAATTAATATATAATAGGAATTTTCTTTGCAATACAAATCATTTAGCACTAAACAAAAAGTAAAATAAATTTATTCTTCACGTAAACTACCAATTTCATTGTCAACGATACATACTTAGTATGTGTATGTATCTATGTGTATGCCGCCTTCACGTGTCCGGAGTGTGGAAGAGTCTGCCGAGCACGGATTGGCCTCATCAGCCATCTCATGACCCACCGACGCCAAACTGATTGATACCTTGGTCATCGTCGACTTCGACGGACGAGCAAGATGTAATATATATATATATATATATATATATATATATATATTACAGAAGATTAGTACAGTTGGTTTCAAATCCTAACAAATTACCAAACTCTTCAGCATCTGTTTATGCCTGACTGGAAAATGTCCACTCACGTGTTATGCGACTTTACTTTTCTTAATAACCGAGTACTCTGCTGGGGTTCTCTCCCACGAACCTTACACGTTACTATTTCATGTATATACAAATATAAAGAATTATTGTGCATATATATTTTGAGTATTTACTTTGGTGCTCAATACTTTCGTAGACCTTAGTAATAAGAAAATATTTATAGCAAGTAAGCTACACAGAAACGTTCCTATTTCAGTCTCAGAAATTATTTCTCAGACTTATTTCCTGCAAAAACGAAACAGGTAAAAAAACGTACAAAATTGTTTAAAAGTCTAACCTGTTCATCGTCTTCATCTGACTCAGCACTGTCTTCCACTTCAGCCTCTTGAAGCCATTTGACAAATGGCTTTGCTTTCGCATGTAATTCTTCCGAAACAGACTTAGGAAGGTGTTTCTTGTTAGGCTAGAATTAAAAAAATAATTTTTTTAAATAGTTAAATGTAAGAAAAATATTGAAGAAAGAGAAAAGTTAAAATACCGATAAGAATAAATGCTTACTTTTCCTGCCCATTTCAAGATGACTTCTTCATCAAGTATGTCTTCATCATATAGCAACTTCAGAATATGGGGTACCTTTGGCATCAGAACATCTTTATGGACCTTACCAACAAGGATTTCAATACCTGACAACAGATACTTCTGTGCTTTTGGGCTGTTGTGGCAGAACTGGAAGAAAAGTAAATACATTATTTTAAAAGAAATATATTGCATGCCAAGAAATACAAATAGATTTCAGAAAAAAATAAACTAAACTAATTATAAGATATAAAAAAGATATTTTTTTAAATTTAATGATTCTACAGAAAATTTTTTCTCCCCCCCCCCATAGAAAAGATGTATATACACTGAATTAGTTTAAAAATTAGAATTGTTCAAATTTACCCTGAGAAGAAGTTTCTTGTGTTCTTTAATCTGCTTCAATATCTTTGCATCAAACAGCAACTCAACAAGAACCATTGGGCATTTTTCCTTGAGCTCAAGACGTTCCGCTTCAGCAACCACATCCTTGTCTGCACCAACAAGACTATCAGAATCAATCTTTTGCTGGAAAAAAAAAAAAAAAAAAAAAAAAAAAAATTAAATTTTTATTTTTTAAAGAATCTTCCTCAATAATTATTATTCTATTCTTAATTGTGCATAATGTTCTTGTATGGGTTCACAGGTCAAATCCAAAGTGCATACCATACTAGAAAAAGGGTGAGAGTCGAAAGGTGTTAAATGATTGATTGTTTTTAGGATCTATCAACCCTTTTGGGTTTATTTAATGTTGACTACATTTATTTTCGTAAAAGAATTTTATGCTTGACATTATTAATATTTCCAAACATTCAATAGCTTTTATTTTTGTAAACAAATCATTTTTGTTGGTTAATTTGTTTTGCATGTATGGATTTTGTAAATAGTCTGCAATCAATAAATTCTATTTAATTTATAAAGTAGTTTGGCATGGTTTATTGATCTTATCAATATTAGATTTTTGAGTATAAGCCCAGTCTTTAAAAAGGACCCTATAAGTTCCACCTGGATATCACGGTATCTTTGTCGCGTAGGGTCAAAATCAGCAGATTCTAACATAAAGTGTCTCACTGTATGGGACACGACAAACACGAATCATAGTGGCTTCCTCTGCTTAAACAGGAATACATGCGTGACTTTTGTATCGCCAATATGGAGTCGGGAGGACGATCTCCTACAGCCCTGTTTCTATTCCACCAGATCAGATTGTATTGGAGGTGTCAGATTTCTTAGAAATATGAGTGGATATTTATCTTAACATCTGTGTATGGAACCATAAGTTTATTGAGGGGGCTCCTTTTGGGCAGTTTTGGCTGCTGTACCAGCCACATTTCCTCGAATTCCTATATGACTTGCGATCCAACAAAGATGTCAATCTTTGTAATAGTTTAATCAGCAGTGGGTTATCCAACTTTCTATTTTTCAATGTTGTTAATACAGACAATGATTTGGAAGAAAAAGAAGAAAAAAAAGGACATTTTTTTTCCTTTTAGTTCATAAGATGATATCGAGTGCTAAATCTATGCCACTGGATTAGGGACATGTATAGCTGCACGTTCTGTTGTATCCTTGTCCTTAGTTTTATTGAGTTCGTTCCTTTCAGGCCTACAGGGTTATGCCTCTAGTTACCAGTTTCACATTTAGAATGCGCTGATGTTGCACATATGTCCGCAGCACTTTACAACAAAAGAGGGAAATCAAGTAGTATTCTAAGAGAACCAGTTTTTAGTTTGTTTCATAACTAATGAGTCATCACATTAAGACCAAAAGCCACTTGCGGATAAGGGTTAATAAGTTTTGTTAGACTGTCAATTGTATGATGATGAAATCAACAAAATTTTATTTTATATGAGGACAGTTTATGAACAGCATTCGTTGACATTCGACGACCATGTTGTAGCTTGCAGGGAAACAGTCACATGATAACGTCTTCCACAGATGAGAGAGAAGTTCTTGGAAAGAAACTAGATTCATGTCATTTCTGTTTGATGTTGGGCACACGGAGAAAAATAAATGAAGTTTTTGCTTCACATATGCAAGAACCTTAGTCTAAAAGATCTCTTATTGTGTGTCCCCCCCAAAAAAAATATTGAGCAAAATATTTTACCGGAAAAAAAAAAAAAAAAAAAAAAAAAATGCTACAAGGGTAAGTAAAGTGCTCGACCTGAAGGCTCCCTTTTCATTGGCTGCTAAGTGTAGGGGAGGGCACCACTACTTTCCCAGGATTACTCCACTTACCCTTGATCCTTCATCTTATACTGCTGAGTATTTAGCAAGTACCATTTTTTAAGGCTTTGGTACAACTCAACAGAAGATTGAACCCCAGTCTCCCAGCCCATAAGCGAACACTAATCATTATGCTAAATGGATCAGGTAAAAAGAGCAAATATACTACGGAGAAAATAAACATCTTATTAACTTTCCTCGCTGAATGTGAAGGTCTCCTTGAGATTCCTTTACGAGCAACACTGAGATCCAGACTTATTGCATTTTGACAGATGTTTGAAGGACACCAGCTACTCGCAGTGGTACTATTTTATAGACAATCTATTCTATTTCACCCATAGCTTTATGGAGAAGGGGATAGAAAGAGGAGAGATGGATTTTCCCCATACCTAAGAGGGTTAAATAGTTTCTTCACAGGCAATAATAATCTATATAAATAATATATATATAAGATTGACATAAGAACGTTTTGGAATTGAAATCAATTTAGTATTACGTAGTAATTGAGACTCACTCCCCTACAAAAATTTTTTTAAAAAAAATCGTTTTAATACTTTTTTCATCTTGAGCGATACACAAAACATAGCAGCATCCTGTAAGACTCCATTTTGTGAAAATCATGCTTCTTGTAGTATATTTACACATTTCAAACGGGGGTTTTCTCCAGATTACATATGTGATACTAAATAGATTTTTTTAGTCAAAATGGTTCCTCATTAAAAAATTATTTAAAAAGACAAAAACAAAACCATTATAGTTTATACAAAAAATTTTTTTTTTAAAACAAAAAAAAAACACTGCATCATTTACTCCTAAGAGTAGTTATTCTTTAACGATGACAGGTCAAACACATGTAGTCCTCAGATAATACGTGTAGTTACAATCATAGTATATAAGTCACATAGAAACAAAAAAATATATATCCATTCTATATAAAAAAAAAACTCCAAATATAACAACCCTTTTGTTTTCTCATTAAAAGTTTCTGACAAAACTAAGCTACTTAAAATCTTATCATTTTATGTTCACTCCCACTGTTCCAATTAAATTGACAGAATGAATAAAAGAATTTTAAAAATAAAATAATACATTTAACTTGTTCTAGACAAATTTGATTAAAACATTTTAACTTGAGCATTTTCAAAAATTTAGATGAAGAAAAAAATCATCTTGAAATTGCTCATTTAAATTCATATTTTATCACTGGGTAGAGTCACACCTAACAAAGACTGGAAGAAAGAAAAGAAAAACAAAACAAAAAGGTACTTGATGACCCTTGTAAAACACTCAGCATTATAAGATGAGAAAGGAGTATTGATTTACTCCTCTCCAGGAGTTAGGCACAAGGCCAGTTTTTATCTTACTCCAAGTAAGATGTGACCCAAGGTCGGGTTTAAAAATTGCCTAGGCAGCCCCGTCGGCATTCCCTGGTCTATGGGGTGCAGTATACATCAGAACAGATACTACACTTTGATCTTAAGCTAAGGAGTAATGCTCTCAATTACATCTCGATATAGTAGCTAATAAAAAAAAAGCTTTCATGTCACCCACTATATAAATTATATACATATGGGGATAAAATAATTTGACGTAATGTAAAATGAAAGCCGAAAACTTATTTATGCATTCATCAACGTTTTGTTTTTATTGAAAGACTTCCTCAGGATGAAGAAAACAATGTAGAAAAAAATCATACAGAATATTAATTTTGATTCGTCGGAAATGAGACATAACCAAAAATCATAATTTTCATTATCTGCGTGTTCACGTCTACAACCATGCCGGAGGCTGGACACTTTCTGAGAAATGAAAATTAATATTCCGTATGATTTTTCGACATTGTTTTCTTCATTCTAAAGAAGTCTTTCAATAAAGATGAAACGTTGATGAATATATAAATAACAGTTTTGCTTTCCTTTTTCATTATATATATATATATATATATTCACACGAGTACATATATAACTTTTTTTTTTTTTTTAAAAGATACAATTGTAGTGTTACATTTTTTTTATATCATATTAGACACAGAAAATAAATAATTCTAATATAATATTAAGTCGGTTAGATTTTTTTAGTTTTAATAAAAAACTATCAAGAACACTTTGCAACGATTGCTTACTCCCAGCGGAACATGCAATTAGATATTTTATACTTAGGATAATTTCCTCTTACCTTAATATAGCTGTACAGAATGTTCATACGCTCTTCTTGGGTTTTATCAAGATCGTCAGACAAAGTTAAGCCTTTCGCAGCCGACGTCAGATCTTTCATACGATCTCTTACAGCATCTGCACTTACATCTTCGGTCCAGTTATCATCATCATCATCAGCATCTTGAGCCTACAAAATAGATTTTTTTTTGAGAGATAAATACAAGTATTCATCAATTTATTAGTTGCACTTTCATCCCCACAATTTAAAAATAAATAGAATTATTGGCAGCAATGGTTTGGTTTACGGCATAACCCTTTTCGGGTTATTTAATGCTGAGTATGGTCAAGTTGGTAAAAGTTTTTATGTTTCGTGTTCTATATATATATATATATTCATTGTTTGGTTGTTTAGAGGAAAATTGTTTTTGGTTTTGCAAAACATGATTGAATTTTGCAAAGGAAAAGGAAAAAGAAAAAGAAAAAAAACAATGTTTGGTGCATTTATTGGTCAGGTAGCCAATATCTTCATGGCGACAAAGCTCCCAAAGCATGAGGATTTGCTAAGAATTTTAAAGCCAGTTTAAATGACTTTCAAATTTTAAATGTGTGATACTGTGGCCCCCTTCCTCTCCAGAGCCAAGGAAATGATTCACAAAAAAGAGGGAGACCTGTCAAAAGTATGATAGGTTATAAAAAAAAAGATGCGTTTGGCTGATAAGGCGAGCACGGAAGTAGTAAGTTTGTATTATTCAGACGGTGAATCATTTCCGCTTGTTGGTGACTAAAAAGACCAGACATGGGATTGAGTTAAGAGTGAAAGTTGTTTGCGACAGTTCAGTTCTACGGCGATTTAGTTTACGGGAGTTGACAAATTTTGCAAGTTTGTGACTGAATTTATTTATCTACCTCCCACAAGGTAAGATGTGACACAAGGTCGGGAAAGTGGGATTAGATAAGCCAGCGCTCGAGAGGTGAGCACTCTGGCCATTTAAAAATTGCCTGGGCAGCCTCGTCGGCATTCCCGGTAGGGCGCCTCAGACAGTAAGCAATAAACTTACTCTTCCTGAAAAAGGGGAGGCGAAGCCTGGGAGGGTGCACCTCCTAGAACTGCACAGGACCAGACAACCCCCAATAGACCGGCGTAAATCCAGACCCAAAGGCCCGGACAATACCAGTCTATTAGGCGGGGTAAAAACCCCTGGTTGAACTGGTGAGTTTGACTGAAAGCAGACGATCAGATGGGATTAGATCGGGCAGAGCCTTAGCAGATGAGTTGACGGCTTTGAGTACGGACAATGGGGACGTCAACAGTCCACGACGGTGTCACATGCAACCAGAGTACAACTGCTTTATACACAATGGCTCAGAGTTTCTGTTCTTTCTTGTGAGTGCCTTTGCTTTTATTTTAGTATACTTGTAAACCAGCGATCTCCAAGACAATGTCACAGCCAGAACGAATCTCCAAGACAATGTCACAGCCAGAACGAAGAAGGAGAGATGAAAGATAAGAAAACAATGGCACACAGCGTTGGGGGCAGCGATTATCGAGAAAGACGTACATGTTCTTACAGTAATGTAATACATTTTCCCCCCCCCAACTATTAAGAGATTTAAATGACCGATTTCTTTAGAAAATAAATCAAGTTTTCTGATGAATTTAATTTTGTAATTTCACAATTAAAAATTTTTTTTTTTTTTAAATTTAAAGCTATTGCATTTTTGATATAAATAAATCAATAGCAAAAATGAATTCAATTCTTGTAGTCATGAAAAAAGAAATTGTTTTATAAGATTTCAAGAGATAATACCAGTATTCATGAACATTTCACACTACTCCGTAAAAGGTTTGATTTAAAGATAAGTAAACAATTGATAGTTAGAAGCCCCCCCACACCCGTTTAATCCGTGCAAAATGTTGGTTCGTATTGTGGTGTGACATACAAAGAAAATTCTTATTTTTAAGTTTTAACATCCCAAAAAGACATCGGCTACTGTCAGACACCAACTTTCATAAAGCTGGACGGACACACACATATATATATATATATCTGATTAACTCTGCTGGGAAGCCATGAAATTAAATACTGTCTTGTTTTTAAATTCCCGAAACAGTTTTTCACAGTAAACAACTGATGATCCCTTAAAATAGTGTTAGAAACTAACTAATATAATAACTGTAAAAAATAAATTGACTTACATGAGTGATTTTCCACTGGAAGACTTGAGACTATAAGTTTTTTATATATATATTTTTTTGTTTTGTTTATATAGTTTTAATGGTTGAGAAACTTCCGAGACTATATATATAGGTAGTATTCTTTCATTAAAGCAACGTTTAACAGAATTCTATTTAATATCTATCTTGATTTAGTTTTAACACGAAATCTTGATTTTGAAACTAAAACGATTAAAATAAAAAAAATGGTATAATTAAATGGAAGAATTTGTTGTGTTAAAGGATGTTTGCTTATATATGAGAAAAAAATCTTAAGTTACAGAAAAAATTTTTTCTTTAAAACAAGCTTTCCCCACCATCTAAATTTTTTTATTTTTATTTTTTTAAAATCCAACCATTTTGATGTCATATCAGAAGAAAATGTTTACCTGAGGAGGTGCCACAATATCTCCGCCGATTGCACGTTGAGCAGCCATTTGCTCTTGTGCATTTGCTTCCGGACTGTTCCGATCACCGTTAACTCCCTCTTTCTTTGACTTCTTAGATTTTTTGGTTTTACCACATGCTTGAGCAGAATTCTCCTGGAAGAAAAAAAAAGAAGAGCCACAATATAAATACAATGCATTTCTAATATACTTTTGTTTCACGGCATATCAACTCTTTCCAGGTCATTTAATGCTGAATCCGGTCATCTTCTTTATATCTCTAAGTATTTATTCATGGGGTTTGGTTGAGTGAAAGGGGGAGAAAGAGGGAAGAAGAGGGGAGAGTTTTTTTATTTTTTTTTTTTTTATTTTATTTTGCAGAACATGATTGAGTTTTGCAAAGAAAAAAAAAACATCAATGTTTGGTGCATTTTGAGTCAGGAAGTCAATAACTTCAGACAGCCTGATTTGGTAGTGCCAGTAGGTTCTATTTGACCCTTACAGGTACTACAACTCCGGGCCAGAGTGAACCTGGGAGCAATGGCAACTAAGGGGCAACTTCACATTTCCCACAGCTCCCAAATGGAGGCCTCACCACTGGATGTCTTTTATGATCATAGCCAGGACTTATACTTTTCGAATAAATTACGTAATCAGGTGAAAAAAAACTTGTGTAAAACCATTTTAATAAACTGTATGAATTCAGAAATTGAGAGTTTATATATGAAATATAAGTCTAGATTTTATTACATTTAGTAAATTAAAAAAAAAAAAATTAAATGTGTTACAGTGATGTGACAAATACACTTGAAGTGGTTTCATAATTTTATTTGAGATTAACATTTTTACAATCTTTAAAATTGTTTAATTCATATAAAGATTTTTTAAATTAAGAGACACTTGCAATGTATTAACTAGACATTTAAATAAATATTAATAAAACGTTTCATCTCTATATTACAGGGATGTGAGTTGCCTTGTGCCTAATTCGTTTTGAATGTAAATTTTCTATATTTTCTGCAAATAAATAATTCAAAGTGTAGTATCTGTTATCAGCATTTTAGTGAGACATTTTACTATAGACGAAAATATTGCGCATATAAAAAATATGGCAATGCAAAATTACAGCATCATATTATAGAATATTGATTTTTTAGAAGCTATTTATAAAATAAATATGCAAATTAAGTAGACCTAAAAATGCTTGTGGGTGTTTGCAGTGTACTAATATATAATTATATATACACACACACACAGTACTACGAAATATGTATCAAAGTTAAATAAGTACCTATTTTGATGTGAATATATTTAGGATGGATGAAAAAGAAAAATTTTTTTTCTCCATTTATTCATTTACATATACTATTTATTAAAAAAAACTAGAATATCCAGTTCAATTTTAAAGACAACTCACTTATGTTATGAAAGGTTTTCAATTTCATCTATTAGCATCAGAAAGCCAAGAGAAATACAAACAATTTGGATCCCTCCAGTTAGGGGTGATTATCGATAAATTCTTAGCAATTTAATTTATTTGCTATTGAAATAAATTTCACAGGTATTATATAAAAGAAACTGGTATTTTTTGTTTTATGAAGGAATGAAAATGAAATAAATGGGTAATTTCCAGAAAAGCATGTTTAACTTGAATGACAACTTTAGAGTTTTTTTTCTCCATATTTTCATAAGAGCTGTCTCTTTAATTGTGTTTTTATTTTTACCGTTAGATTAATTGAATAAAAGGTACTCCTGTAGTTACAGGGGGGAGGGGGCTACGTTAATTATTCTGTACTTTCAACCAACAATTTAATTAACAAAAGACACCATAAAAATTTAACTTTAAAATCCTGTTTGGTTTGGTTGTCTTGTTTAATGGCATATCAACCCATTTCGGATTATTTAATGCTGAATCAGGTCATTTTGGTAAAAGTTTTTATGCATCAAGTTCTTTATATGTTTAAGTATTTATTCATGGTGTTTGGTTTGGCTATTTGTAGACGAAAATTGTTATTTTTGGCTTTTCAGAATACATTGAGTTTTGCAAAGGGAAAGGAAAAAAAGACAATAACATCAATGTTTGGTGAATTTAAGATCAGGAAGCCAGTATTTTCAGACAGCCTGATCTGGTAGCACCAGTGAAAATCCTATCTAAAAAATAGTATGGTCCATAAACTGCAGAAGTACTGAATAAAATTATAAGATCACATTGTTTATTTCTAACATTAGATATTCTTTTTTTTTTTTTGCAAATATCATTCACAAATATAATTTGTAAAAAGATTTGCTATGAAAATTCAAATTATATGCATACGTATATAGTGTACATACTAGAAAAGAAACAAAAACGCCAACCACTGCATCGTTTATTAATCTCTGATCATTTGATTAGACTAGAAGCACATTAGTTTAACTTTTTTATGATCCCGCCTCCTCTTGATAGAAATTCATGCGAGTTTCAAACTCCTATACAAGTTTTAAACGTTTCTTTCCAGTCAAAATTTGTAGTCTGTCCGCCAAAATCAATTTTATAGTAAAGCATATGTGGATACTTTACTCGAGTTAAATTGTTTGCATCAGGAAAAGGGAGCTTGGAAAGCCAGTTAAATATAACATTCCAAGATTAGCCTCTTTCTGTTTACTATCTTACCTCTCCAACTATCGGTTAAATAGTATTACTACCTGTAGTAATATTCCCGTTTTGTTTATAATGAACTATTCCATTCTTTTCATTCTTTGGGCATTACTTTCAACTTGAGAAAGGTTAGTAAGAGTTATTTGCAAAATTAAAATAAGGTTATTCAAACATAACTCAATTTTTTTTTAACAGTTCACCACAAGGCAAGCCATCACTGTAGACGTAAAGAACTACTGAGAAAAAGGGTGAAAGTTTTTTTGTTTTTTTTTTTGGGGGGGGGGGGGGGGGGGGCACGAGATGTCTGTTTACATTAGTTTTAAATTTCTGCATGTCAGTACCGTCAGGAAAACAGGGAGTGAGTTCCAGAGTTCAGCAGCACGAGGAAAGAAGCTTTTGGAGTAGAAAGCTCTTCGGCATCTGGGAACCTCCACAGTGAATAGATGGGATTTGGCAGATTGTCGGGTTGGTCTAGTGAATTTACATTGTGGGGGTACCAGAGCAGCAAGCTCATGAGAACACAATCCATTGAAGTACTTGTAAAACAGGCACAAGGAAGCAACATTGCGACGATGGGATAGGGGTTGGAGCTTGGTGGATAGTGAGGGACTTATTAAGTTGGCGACTTTTTTTTGGACCTTGTCTAAGAGGGAGAGACTAATGGATGATACCCAAGCCCAGATGTGGCAATATTCCATGCATGGGCGGATGGTGGCTTTGTAGAGATATAAGATAATGTCAGGTGTGAGAAGTTTACTAACACGGTAGAGGGAGCCCACCTTTGCAGCAGTCCTGGCAATGTCTTCAATGTAGTTATTCCAATTTATGTTATCTGTGAAAGTTAGGCCAAGGAGTTTGAATGTTGAACTCTCAGGTAGGATTTTATTTGCCATGACAATCGATGGTTGAAGAGGTTTCTTGTAGTTATTGAAGGAAAGTAGCTTAGTCTTTGTAGCATTAAAAGTTACCATCCATTTTTTACCCCAATCCACTACAGACTGGAGGTTATTTTAAAGATTCAGCCATTGCCTCAGATATGTGCACGTCGGTTTTGTCATGTTGCTTAGATAAATGGCCATCGAGGACAACCTGGATCTTTCTTTTAAAAAATTTGCAAATATTTTAGAATATATGCTGTATTATTAAAATAGAGACAAGATTTTTTTAGAAAAACAAACCTTGACTTTAGTATAATAGGTTATATATCAATGAATACATTTTTTTTTTTTTTATTACTCAGTTTTAATCAGTTTCATGGCCTTCAGCAATCATTAGAAGTATTACATGTTATTTGGTATCAAACAAGGTGAGACAGGGAGAGATCAGAGTTATCTACCCATGTTTTTTTTTTGTTTTTTTTATTAATTATTATTTTTTTTTAAATCTTAAGTATTTTTTTTTAATATTTGATCACTAATAAACTTTTTCTTTTTTATTCTACAATTTTATTTTTATTTTATACTATTTGTTCATTTATGAACAATTGTTTTATTTTTATAAAGTGGAACTATGTCTCACTTTGACAGTAAGATTAAAACACCAACTTCATATTCATGTGATTTTATTTAGACAAAAATAAACGTTAGTGTTTAAAAAAATTTTTTTTTTTTTTAACAAAAACAATGAAAATAAAGTTGTTTTTTAGGGGGGGGGGCATACATTTTTGCCTAACTTTCAGACTTATCTTACACTAGACATTCAACAAAATACCACATTCACTCTAGGGGTTGATCCTACTTTAAAAAATCCACAAGTGGTTTCAACAAATTTTTTATTTACAAAAGGAAAATGTAGAATGCGACGTGCAAAGGTTAACTAATTTTCATACTGCTTTTTAAAAGAACATGTTATTAAACTAGTTATAAACATTTTCTATATTGTAGGCATATGTTTAGCATTTTTGAGATTTAAGCAGTTTTAAATTGTAATTTTAATACAATTTTCCTAGGGAACACAGAGAACAGTTCTATTAGTATATAATATTGATTGTTAATTATTTGGACAAGTGTTTTTATTCTACACTTGAGAACTTATCCCAATCCTAACATCCCTATTATTACTAGGTCTATGATAGCTGTGTAAGAAGTGTGATGTTGTACGGCAGTGAGTGTTGGGCCCTGACTTGCTCGACTTCAGAGAAATGACAGGGCAATGATTAGGTAGATATGCAATGTAATGCTGAACCAAATCCAGAACATTAGGCCAGGCACTACTTGAGAGAAATTGTCCATTCCAAAACTTGATGTCCTAATAAGGGTAAACCGTCTTCACTGGTTCGAGCACGTTGAAAGAAGCAAGGGGTATATCAGCACATGCAGAGACCTAAGGCTGGACAGCAAAAGAAAGTTGGGCGCCTTAGGAAGACATGGAAAGAAACCATCAGGCAGGACCGTAAACAGTGGCAAACAGGCACAGTCAATCCCCACAATCATGATCACTGGAGACTTAGCATAAGGACAGCCAGACAATGTTGAACTTCTTGTCAAAGGAAAATAGACGATAAACCTCGATAGTGAGCGAGTCAGGGCTTAAATTTAAATCAAGCAAGTATTTGTTTTTGTGTGTCTGCATTTAGCAATAAATTCTTGTTTTTTGAAGTTTATGATTGGATATTTTCCCTATAAGTATAATTTACAGTTTCTATTTATATCGCAATGGGGGAGTTAATTTAAGATTCCCTTAATTTATACTCACATTTTCTAGGTCTAAATATTCAAGGTTGGAAGTTTTAGCCAGACACTAAAGAATAGCTATAAAAATATCAGGGCTTTTCGGAAAGTTTGTGCCAAATTTTAATCATGTGGTACCCTAATATCAAATTGATTTGTTCACCCAAGTTTCACTAAATGTTCATGAAGCTGATTTTTGATATGTTACACCTTTCTGCTAGTTCCCGGATTGTGTAATGTGGATTATCATCAATTAATGTCTTCATTTGGTCGTCATCTGTAGAGGGTGGTCTGTAAATGTTTATCATTAAGGCTAAAATCTCCCGCATAAATTTTGTGAACAACTATAGTTATGTCAGCGAAAATATCTTCACCGTACATATCTTGTGTTTGCTAGGCATTTTTGCGTTTATGGAAATAAAAACAACATCAAGTGCCTAAAAAATGGTCTTACAATTTTTCAAGGGCTCTACAATTAAGATAAATAATTAACTTTATTTAAAAAGATAGCTTGAAGGGTTAAAACGTAGTTTAGAGTCCTGAACACAATATGATAAAAATTGTGTATAGATAATAGTTTCCTGTTTTTGCTAATTATTAGTAAATGAGGAACCAGAGTTAAAATCTAATTACTTTTACGCATGTAATCTTAAAAAAAAAAAAAACGCACTTCTAATGTGTAAATAAGCGCTGGGGGGGGGGGGGGGGGGAAAGGGGGGAGAGAAAAGTCTTCATAGTAACAGAAGTAATGGTTTGAAGACGCGATTTTTCTTTTCTAGCAATTATTTACACATTTCAAGCGTGCTTTTCTTAAATATATTTAACAAAAATGGCAAGAAACAATATTTATCGCCTATACATAATTTTTTATAGCATTATGTTCAAGACTAAACTACGTTTTAACTGCTTAAAGTATGCTCTAACCAGAAATGTAGGTATACCATATCTGTCAATAATTTGACATTCTAACATTGAAACATGAACTAAAAATCAGCAAAAACTTTCCAGACAACCTGATATAAAGATAAATCCAAATACCTGATCAGGTGGATTCTTTAAGATGAAAGTAGTTAGTTTATGGTTCATGTCAACAGGACCTTGATACCCACAAGCAATACACCGTTGCAATATCAACTGCTTCCTAGACAATATAACCTGGGGGAAAAAAAAAAAAAAAAAAAAAAAAAAAAAAAAAATTAAAAACTTAAAACACAATACTATGCTCATCAATAAATGTTCATAAATAGGTGTCAAAATTCTAAATTTTCTACACAGATGCTTAAATGTTTTCGCTTACCAAATTTGTTTCTGGATTGGAGCATTGTGGACAAAGCACAAATTTTTTTATGAATCCATCCAACAACCCCTGAAGTTTAATAGCATCATGTGCACCATTAACAATGTATCGATCATTCTTCAAGTCAAATTGAGTTTGGGCACCAAGCTCACAGCCAAAGAACTTGGTGGGATCTGTAAATACAATAAATTTAGACATGAAAATAAAACAAAGTTGATTTTGTTGAATATAAATCCTAAAGTTCTAAAGTCTAATTAAGAATCCAATAATTATTTTTTTGCCCACAAATCTTTAAGGAATGCTTTGCTGTTGCCAGTCAGACTTTAGTTTAAGAAAAAAAAAAAAAAAAAAAAAAAAAAAGGGATTTTAGACTAACTGTATCTACTCAGCATTGCAGCAAAATCATTTCTTTGCACATTTTTAAACTTGAATTTTTAAACTGAAAAAAAGAAAAGATATTTTAGTAAGGTAGATAACTGATGTTCATTAAAGCTTTCGTTCAACTGCTGATCTTTTAACTTGTAACTGGGCGAATCTGTCGATTTATGAATAATTCAGGAGAAGGTAGAGCCATAGCGCTTGACATTTCAAAGGCGTTCAACAGAATGTAGCATTCTGGTCTCCTAAACAAACTTCAAGGTTATAGTATTGGTGGTGAGGTTCTTGACAATATTAGGCCTTTTCTTTCTAATTAAAGCTTGCAAGTAACTTTGGACAGTCTCTTCATTCTTTCCTATCAATGCTTGTTTTCCTCAGGGCTCTTTTTTCGGCCCAACACTGTTTCTTCTCTATATAAATGATCTTCCAGAGAATATTATTCAGAAAATTAACATCTATGCTGATGATACCATTCTCTATTCTGGTGTTGCTTCTCGGCCATCTCCGTTGTTGTGGATTGGGGTAAGAAATGGCTTTTTTCATTTAATTTTTGCATCTTTTAATCGTAGCCTTGTCCCTTTTCTTTTTGAGATTCTTATGAATGGCTCTGCTCTTGAGAAGAAATAAACTCTGAAACTTTTTGGTATTTCTCTTTCAAACTTTTATTGGAGTTCATACATTAGATTCATTGCTCTTTCTGCTTCTCGTAAAGTCGGTTCTCTCTATCGCTCTAATCACTTTCTCACACCTGAGGCTATTCTACAAATCATCAATCAGACCATGTATGGAGTACTGGTCTCATTTGGTCTGGTGAATTTCTGTCCCATTTGAGGTTTCTTGATAAGGTGCAGAAACATATCTAATTTGATTGGCCCTACCCTTCTCCTCTCTCATAGAAATGATGTTGCTAGTCTGTCTTTTCTATAAATACTATTATAGCATGTGTTCTTCAGAATTATGTGATCTATTCCCTGCTTCTTTTGTTCCAGCTTGTTTGTCTAGTGGTCTCCATCAATTCGCTTATTTGATACCTCATTGTAATACAGCTTCCTATTCCAATAGCTTTTTTCAGAGAAGCTCAGGCTTGTGGAACTCCCTTCCTGCTGACGGTTTTCCTCCTAATTATATAGCCTCGGTCTTCTCAAGATTAATAGGCATCTCCTGTCTTTGTGATAATCATTTTTTCTTGTTAGTTCCTTACATCAAGTGGCTTCATGCCTTGTCTGGAGCGATTTCCATAAAAATAAAAAACGAGGGTACTTCTGCAGTATTGTGTACATATGAAATATTTCCGTCTTTGATTTCTTGAAAAGAGGAGAAATGCAAACATTTGTCAAATCTGATTTGTCCAAAAATGGAAGTTCGAAATAATCAGTTTTGATACACGACTTGCATGCACACACAATGCTCGGTGCTGTTCAGCACTGACGTTTTAATACAAAATCAAATAAAAATTCATAGGATACGTTTAAGTCAAATATTAATTCAGATGATACGTTAAAATTGAAGATCTATTGAAATAAATTAATCAAATAAACCAGTTAAAAAAAAAAAGAAAAGTAATTGAAATGAAGTTTAAATGCACAAAACATGTGGAAAAAAAAGGTTATATTGGGTACAATTCTGCAATCTGTGAAAATAATAAATCAGATTTGACAAAAAAGTTTCACTTAACTCCTCCTTTCAAGTTAATTTTTTTTTAAATGAAAGAAATATTTCATATGTACACAATACTGCAGAAACACCAAAATGAGTTATCCTCCTTGATTCTCTTTAATAATGTCTCATTACCAGTCATCTGGGCTGGACTAACTAATTTCCAAAAGAAATTGTAGCAAACTATGTTATATTGTGAATAACGTGGTACAACGACGAGCAGAAAAGTTTGATTTGTCAGCTTAAATGCTATTTGTGTCCAACTTCGAAATTACGGCTTGATCACTTGGTTAATATGGCTGAATAGATTAGAAACTTCAAAAGACTAGAGAAATAGAATGTGAATTGAGCACTTACACTTTGGAGGTCTTGATAGTGCCTTAGCAATCTCTGGCATGTTGACAACAACGGTTTTGATTCCATTTCCTTTGCCCTCCACCTAGGAGAGGAAAAAACAATAATTTTAGCAACAAGTTAAACCACTAAAATTTTTTTAAGTAACAGGATATTTATAATTGATCTAAAAAATGTAACTGAAATCAAATTTTTTTTTTTTTTTTTTATAAATGTGTTATTACTATTCTCATCTTGGTTGTTACTTTAATTTAAAAAAACACTTCTTTTTTTTTTTAATGGAAGCCACTCCAGACAAAGCATGAAGCCACTTGATGTTAGGCGCTAAAAAACAAAAAAAACTACTCCAAGATCAAAAACTAGCCAACAATAAGTATTAGATGAATAGATTCCGACCCAGAAAACAGCAATTCTTCCCCCTTTGTCAGAAACATCACTCATGGAATGTGAGGACTAAAGGACAAAATAAAATTTAACTATCGATCTTCTTTCAATGCATCTTTTCGAAGTCTGGAATCTGGACGAAACGTTGAACTGAATCATTTATCCATGTGGGTAGATTAGTCTCATCCCGTCAACCATGTTAAGATATTATTCTTTGTTATCGCCTATAGTAGGGATTGAACCAAAGATTGTCATTTAGAACCAATTCTTAAACACGGCTTTGAAGCATGAGGTCAAATGGACCAAGATAAACTAAAATTTCTACCCAGCCATGATTGATAGAGAAAAAGCTTTCTGTGGATTAAAGAAAGGTTCTCCAAAGTTCAAAAAGAGACACCTGAAGGTCGTTGGTTACATTAGTTGAAATTTTGAGGAGACGAGAACAGTAATCTTAATAATCCAAACCATACAAATCAATCTTCATCTAAAACATTCTTGGAGAATTTTTTTTTCTTTTTAAACTTACCACAATCAAAAATATATTTTGTGTTTCAGAAGCTTATAATGAAAAAAAATTAAAAATATAAATTACATTTTTGTATTGCTGATGACTAAACCCCCACACAGGAATCTACAAGAACATAAAAAAAAAATGCGTATCATGTTTTGTAAAGTATTAAATTCTGGAAAAGATGAGATAACTTGGCCATGTCGAGCGAAGCTCCAGCTGGATCTTCTGGGTATGAAACATGTCCACTGCATCAAGACCAAAGCTCTCTTGCGAGGAGCCGTGTAAATGCGATCGTGCACCACTGAGAATTGCAAACTTCGATCCTCGCAACTGCCAAGCCTGGAGGAAGACTTCGATCAAGACTGACAAACAGATATGCCCCATCCTCTTATGGAGGACTAATCAAAGGCATGTTAAAAATAAATTGGAGGAAGTAAATAAATGAAACAGATCTTTAGTGGTAGTAAATTTCCAATTTATATTTCAGATATATTTTTTAGATGTTTTTAATCAATAGTAATTTTCTGTTTGATATGACTTTAAATAATCAACTAGAAATGTAAGTCTTTCAGTGAAAAAAACAAAACAAAAAAAGACGTTATCAAAACCCGTTAGATAGTGTTATCTATTTTGCTGAGTGTATGTGTAATCTTGCCATTTCAAATAAGTTTCTTAGCCAAGTAAAAATGTCCGTATACGACCACCCCATTCTTTTTTATCTTTAATAATTGAAAATTTCTACTATACGAGAAAATACTGTAATCTAAATGAATGCAAATAAAATGCAAGAATTTTAGGGCATTTTCAAGTGTAGTTAACAGAACAAAAAAAGTGAAAAAAACAAATATGGAATAAATAAATGTTACCAAAGGCATGATAATTAAAACAAAATACTAGAACATTACATTTTCGCACGATTGGTGACATTTATCAGATGTCTATGACGACAAAAAAAACAAAAAAACACCTATTTGATTATTATTTATTTTTTTTTAAAATAAATTATTTAAAATAAAAATACAAAACTTTTCCTTTCAACAAGTTTTAATTATAAAGTTTTACATAAAAAAGATGATCGGAGAGAGTCTATTGATTGCGGCATGCTGTTGTGAATTCGGAATAGCGGCATGCTGGTCGCTTCTTCTGATACACCTATTATGTGTGTGTGTGGTCATGAAGGTCTTATCTCCCAAATCATAGGAGTTCGTGAACAAAACAAAAAGTTTATGTAGAAGACTTACTTTGGCTATGAGACGAGGCATCTTATATCGGTAAAACTGGTCTGCAACATTGCTGTTGACATTAACGCAAGCCATTCTGACTGATTTTTGTGACACTTGTGTTTACGATGAATACTACTGTCCGGAAAGCGCCAATGGCTCCAAACCGTGGAGAAATTCATAAAACCTTGGTCGAATTTACTTCGGGCCGAACTCTCAGTTCTCGTGCTCAGAGGGCACAATGACAACTCTGCGAAATAAAAGTAAAAAAAAACATTAAATAATGGGTAAATGAGTTTGAAGGGGATCAACATAATGCGATTAAAATGGTTGTATGCGTTTATTTTAAATAATATTTAATGAGGAACCATTTCGACCTAACATCTATTTAGTACGTACACCGCATGTAATCCGAAGAAAAACGTTTGAAATGTGTAAATATGCTACAAGAAGCGTGATTTTCACAAAATGGACTCTTACGGGATGGATGCTGCCATGCGTTTTTTTTTGTATCGTTCAAGATGGAAAAAGTATTAAAACGTATTTATTTTCTCCCTATAACTACGTAATACTAAATCGATTTTAACTCCAAAACGTTCTCAATGTCTATATATTATCGTCTATGAAGAAACTGTTTAACCCTTCGAACTCATTTATCAAACAATGTCTACGGTTTACACACAATTTTTTTTTTTTAATTCAATATTCTAGAAACTTCAATATTGACTACAGATATGGAAGTTTTGGGGATATTCAGCGAGTGCTTTTACTGATCGGCTCCCATGGCGGACAATATTGGTTCGGTAAAATTCAGCAACGAAATAAAATAAATACCATGTGGCCCGATCTGTAAAAGCCCTTCAATAAGGGATACTTTTTAATTTTTTTATTTTAAATTAATACTAAATACAAGAATACCGTAAGAAAAATAATTTTGAGGGGGGGGGGGGGGGCGATTGTTAAATGAAATTGCATTTTGAATTGCAAAATCTAAGACTCTTATAGTTTGTGGCCATTTTTTTTTTTTACGATTCTCGTCGATACTTATAAAATTATCGATATGGGCATTCGCTTAAATTTACAGAATTTAACAGGAAATACGAAAGAAAAAAAAACGTTTAAGACACGAGTAGTCGCTAATAATCGAGGATATAATAAATTAACAAAGCGATAACTTCGAATTAAAGAATTTATGGAATAAAAGTTTTATTTCAGAAATAAATATACAATTTAATAAAAACAATCAATTTTAACTAAAATGTGTGAAAAAAATGATATCTTAATTCAAAGAATAGAGCTGATTAAAAAAAAATACAGCTTTTAAGTATGTTAATTTAAAATCAATTTTGGTTTTAAGAGTCGAATGATAGCGCTAATAATAATTTCAAAATAAGATTCGTCAAGCTAAAATAGTATACAATTTTAAGGCAGAATTAACGAATGAACTCCTAAAGCATGCTCCATCTTTAACTAAATCTTGTACTGGAAATATGGCCAAACAGAATAAAACAAAGCATATCTATATATACATATATTTTTAGATTCAGTTTTTCTCTTTCGTTAAAATTATACCTGGAATTACATATACCGGCGAGGTTGTAAATAAATGAGAACTTAATGTAATACCGGCTTAACAAGAGAGAAAGAGTGCCGCCATTTCAATGCAAGCGCATGCGTAATTAGAATTTTTTTTATTTAAGTACGGAAGACCTGAAACTGGAAAAGTTCCGACCGATTCACTGAAATAGCAAGAAATTCTTAATTGGAAAGATTTAAATACATACAAAGAGATTTAAGTTTGATTCAATCCTTAAATAACAAATTTTAAAAAATGGAGTAGAAACCACGAGGTAACGGAAAAAAAAAAACTAAAAAAAAACTAAAACAATTTAATGGAACATAAGGTTAACATAGCATATGGTACTTACATTTAGACATTTATTCAGATTTTGTGGAGGTTTTTCTTTTTTACTTTAACATATGGATAATAGGCACACGAAAAATAGGCCGTTACAATAATGCACGTAGATGACTTGTTGACAAAGTTCATTCAGTTCAGTGGGATAAGATATTTAAACAATAAAAATCTACAAATTATTGCATATCACTACGCTTAGAGGACGATTTACATAGATATAAAACAGGGTGGTCACTTGTAAAATGGTCACTTTATGGCCAGTCTCATTGAAATTCCTGGACGTCCTTTGCGAAGAAACTATCAATTTGCAGTACACCGGCTATACACAGTCTGTCCATTTTAACACGTGACGGTACAATATTAAGACGTGACACCCCGCACCCTGGATACACATGAGAATAGAAAATTTGGCTAAGACCGCCCCTACAATGTATGAGATTCCCCACCCCTATCTTTTTTTAATTTTTTTTTTTTTTAAATTATTTTTATAAATACAAATTAGTTATCTTTATTTTTTCGGCTTCAAGCCAGCCGCCTTTAACATAATTAGCATTATCTCAACCAAATTAGTTTTTATAACAATTTATTTCAATTAATAATTTAATGACCAAATACTATTTGGTCATTCTATTGAATACCGTAATAATATAACCTAATTATTACGGTATTATTTGGTCATTAAATTATTAATTAAACCAAATTGTTATGAAACTAATTTGGTTAAGATGATCGTAGTTTATTGGCAGCCATCTTCAAGATAATCAATTAAACTAAAGAGAGAAAAAAAATTCTCCCCTTACTTACGACGAGGTGGGTTTTGTTGAAGATGTGTCTTGTAAAATTGACACAAAACGGTGTTTATCGTAAAAAGGCCACGCTACTAAACTGTGGACTGAGCGGTGTCTATCAAGAAAAATCCACTCTTAACTTTCGGATTAATTTGACCGCAGTACGAGGCGAAGCCGAATTTAGGGTTTTCGATCGCGATCCCATCATTCCCCCCCAAAAAACATCTCAATGTAAGGTTAGTCAATGACAGATTTTAAGTCTTTATCATCGCCACTTATGATTAAGTATTGTATCAAGAGGCGTGTGTTTGATTGGGCAATTGTCAAGAATACGGTCCCAAATTCTTTTGAAAAAAAAAAAAGGGGGAGATAATTCAATTGGTTAATTTGATAAAACAAACCATTATATTTAGTCAATATTTATTAAAAAAATCGGTTACTCGAAAAAGTAACTCCGCCTTTATTTATACGTTTAGCTTTTGTAAGTATGGATGTCTGGAAAAACAAATTTCGGTTAATGACTTTTTAAAGTAATTACATAAAGTTAGCAATGGAATAAAAAAAAAATTAAATAAAGGTAACGTCATCGAATTTTTTCATTAGACATATTTCTTGAAAATTTGTACATGTCCAAATGATTTAATTTTATTTATTAATACTAAAAAAAAGTTAAAATTTGTTTTTGTTCAAAATTTATTTTTCTGTGTTTACTGTTTGTAAATAATTTATTTCTTTAAACTTCATAATACAAACGGATACAGTATTGCCGAAAAAAAAAATTACATTTCATTTCATTCGTACCCAGAGCGTCATTATAAGGGAGCCTATTGTATTTTCGGACATCCATACTTACAAAAGCTAAACGTATAAATCAGGGCTGGGTTAATTTTCCGAATAACCAAAAAAATCTGTGTGGGAAGCAACACGAGAATCACTTCAGCCATGACACATTTGCTACGTGCAAAGTGATAAATTTGAACGTTTACTGGGAACCCATTCTGAACAATTGCAGGTGATTGTCACGTGAGCATATATAGGATATAAAAATTACATTTTTTTTTTTTTTTTTAAATTTAAAAAATAAATAAAATGGTAATGTTGAAACTTCGTACATTACGATGGCGGCCGAATCACTTTGACGCCGGTGATAAGCTGAACTAAAGTACTTGGCGAATAGTAATTTGTTTTGTTTTTTTAATGAAATAACCAATAATGTTTATGGCGCCGTCGTATGAAACAATTTCTTCGGCAATATAATCTATTGGATAGAGCATTATTATGAGGTGTAAATTAGTAATAGCGATTTTATTATTTGGAAAATAAGTTTTCATAATTTGTAAATGTGCAATATATTTCAAATCCATTTATAAAAAAACACTGATTTTACTTTCAATGAAAATTGTAATCTATCATTTTAACGCAAAAATCAGAAAATAGATTACTATTTGCCGGCCTTAGTAAGCCCGGGTATTTTTTCAGATGAGTACTGGCATCAAAGTGCTGACAGCATTAACGTCACATTCGGCTGTTATGCTAAGGTAATTTGAACATTATCAATTAAATATTCATCGTAAGTATTAAAATAGTTTTTTCTTTATACTTATGTAATTTAGTGTTTAATCTTATTAATAAAAATGTACTCCTGTAGTTTACGGACTGTGCTATTTTTTTAGATATGATTTTCAAGTTAAATTTTAAAAACTTTCAAGAATATATTTCAGAAGGTACTGTTTGAAATAATTACTCCGAATCTTGGTCCGAAATTTTTTTTTTATCCTTAATTTGAGAAGAGTCAAATAAGGGGAGGGGACTCATGCTTCAACCACGATGTATCTTAAAATGAAGTTTACTATGGTAATTATTCTAAAATAAAGTTTAACAAAATGTATACGTAAAAGGAACTGTTTTCAAACAAATTGCCGAATTCTACCTAGTGTAAAACTCATTTATTTCAAAAACTTTATTTCCCGTATTTCATGTTTTCCCCCTTCCATTTACGTATTTTTTCCTTCTGTGATAATTTATTTTAATAAATCATTTTATTTTTCATTGGTACCGAATGCGGTGTGATTGTTTTATTCCTAAATTATCCGTTTACGTATAAATTTTTGAAAACTTTATTTTAGAATAATTATAATCCACGGAGTGAAACTTAAAATTAGAGTTCTTTCCACCCTATTTGACTCTCCTCAAATTCAAGATAATTTTTTTTCGAAGTCCACAAGCACCCGAATCTTTTTTATCGATGGGTAAAAATGGCAATTGATAATCTGCAGAGTTATATTTATATTTATTTTTACAATAAGTTTTCTTTAGAAGTTTATTTTGAAAAGCTGTCAAATCAAACAAAATGTATGGTCGTGTGAAATTAGTAAAATAAGTCAAAAGAACAAATAACTTGACGACATAAACAAAATTCGAAAAAAAAAAAAAAAAAAAAAATTGTGTCTAGGCTATTAAAATGGTTTTATGTTTTTGTTAATATTAAATGAGGAACCATTTCGATTTAAAATCTATTTAGGATTACGCGTGTAATCGGAAGAAAAACACATTTGGAATGTGCAAATATGGTAGAATAATCGAGATTTTAACAAAAAGGAACCGGCGCCATGTTTTTTTTGTATCGCTCAAGTAACCCCCCCTTACTCTGTAATACTAAATTCATTTTAACTCCAAAACGTTCTTAATGTCAATCTTAAACATATGGTGCTTTCACAGATTAGGACCCACGCTAACTTTGACCCCCGTCGTTAGGGTCAAAGTTAGCATGAGTCATAATCTGTGAAAGTATATATATATATATGTGTTACTTTCAGATTATACAGTAATTTTATTTAACTTTTTGAAGAAACTGTTTATGTCGTCAATCTGAACGTTTACCGTCAAAAGACAAATACGAGTTCAGTAGATTTTAAAAAATGAATAAAGTCGAAATAAAATAGTTCGCTCTAGTTTTAAATTTAATAGAATATTGTCTAAAAGTTCTTTTTTTCTTTTCGTGCTTCGCTATTTATGATACGCGATTAATTTTAACAGGACTTTTTTTTTTGTTCTCATCTGCAACATCGAAGTTAAAATACATTAAATATATGTAAGTTTATAATACTTACCGTCTTGATGCAATAAGGACATAAAACCGACAAACAGAAAGGACTGAAGAAATAGGAATAAGTTTTTTCGATTGGCAACAGCTGAAGGGAGAACAACAAAGTTGCTTGTTCTGGTCGCGAGAATATGGCCGTCTTCCTTCTTTTGTGCAAGCTACTACTTGTAGTATTAGGTCTCTTCGCAATGGGTATATAAACTTATATATATCTTGATATATATATATAATTATAGATTTAGAGTATCTGTAGATATATATATATAGAATATAGGTATATTAGTCGTGGGGAAGTTCTTAGGGTATTTTTTTTAACAAGAATGATTGCAGACAGTCTTTGTAGAAGGTATTTATAAAGACGCCGTCGCCGTCCCCCTCACACCGTCGGGGAAGTAGGGAGGAGAGAGAGTGAAAATTTGAATAAATGTTAGTAAGTAAAAAAAAAATGGGGTGGCGGGAATTACTTGTCCAGTTAGGGTTTTTTTTTTCCACACAAGATGACCACGATAAACCCAAAAAATGGCGCGTGAAGGGTTTTATTATTTAGGTGTGGGATTTCAAAAAAAAATATCCGAGCCCTTAATCAGAATCTGAAAGAAAAAAAAAAGAAAAGAAAATTAAATTTAAAAAAAAAAAAAGTAATTAGGCAAAAATCTATAATCACGGTACCGTCCCTGCGCACATATTAAAAGAGAAGATATGAGTTAAGAGTGTTTCAATTAAAGAAAAAAATCTAAGCATATTAAAATATTTATTTTATATATATAAATATATATAAATTTTCGTTTTGCCACTCAGAAATTATGGTTAGCATTGGAGTTACCATAGGTATGTTTTTTTTTTCTTTGGTAAAGACAAACAAAAAATTCTTTCATTAACCAATACTAACCCTAAGTCCGAGTGGCAATAAAAAAGGCAAAGTCTAAAATATATCCGTACTGAAAATAATTAATGTTTTTTTAAAAAGTAACATACGGAGAATAAAAAACGGTGCGCGCAGGGGCCGTGATTGTAGACTTTTACCAGCATTTATACTAGTTATGCGTTAATAATTATTAATTAAAAAGATAACAAATCTACAAGTTAGGAGACAAGAGGGGAAAAAATTTGACGATTGAATAAAGTACGCAACCCCCACCCCAATAAATAAAACACCGTTATTCTACAGAATTCTGAATTTAATTAAATACAAAGCTTAAGGTAACATTTAATGTTACCTTAAGCTTTGTATTTAATTACATACATCCGCCTCCTTTTCATATAATATATATATATATATATATTTTAATATACTTGTTTATTTTTTCTTGTCAGGGGAGGGGGGTCAGTTTTCCACTTTTTTTTTTTTTTTTTTTTTAACTCTTTAGGTTTATTTTATAAATATATACATTAGTTATGGGAACTAAAAATAAAAGGGCTTTAAAATAATTTCAAACACAAACAAAAAAACTTATCCAGGTAGGTAGACGTCACGAGTAACCTTTCTTGCCTTTGGTAACATTTATTTGTTTTCACCCCTTTTTTGTTCTGTTAGAAATTGTTAAAGAAACCCACATATAATTTCGTGACATGACAAGGGTTTAAAATGCCCCCCCCCCCCTTCTCCTTCCATTGAAAACAAAAGATGAGGAAGTGGTGGGGTCTTATGTACGTGGCAAATTGATCCCACCCTCTATCCACAATAACAGGCATACATGACGATTTCAGAAAGAATTATAAAATCATATTACGTGTATATTTTTGGCTTTAGTACTCTGAGTAGAGCTAAGTAGTAGTATAAAAATATACTTAAATCAAGTCAGGTAAAAAGAAATGTTGGTTTAATTGCCGAATGAATTAGTCAGTAATGATTTAGTGCTGGGTAGATAATTAAATTGCGAATTCTAAATAATAAAATACACTCGCAACAATTTTAATCGACATTTTCTTGCATATTAATTAACCCAGAATGTTAGCTTACTGAATAATTTAGTCTTCAGTCAGATTTTTGGTTGAGGTATTTCATTCGTGCTCATTTAGACATTTAAAAATATAAATTTCAAATTATAGTATTATAAATACACACACACAGTCATATATATATATATATATATATATATGAAGGTTAAAAGAAAAAAAAGCTGTAAGCATTTATTTAGCAAAAAAAAAAAAAAAAGTTATTACAAATATAATATATATATATATTTTTTTTTTTTTCGGGAATAATGGTAGCAGTCGTTTAATGAGATTTTGAAGTTTTATAAATAGATTAAAATCCAAGTAGGGATTTATTTTTTTATTTTCTTCTTTTAATAGTAACAACATTTAAATTTAAAGAGAAAAATTTGCAAAGAAACAGTGTCCATACTGAAGAGATATTTCAACATGAAAGCATTTTACTGTTTCTAAGGATAATAAACAAAACAGCGTTAGAAAGAAAATATGGTTGGCAAGAGATGTGGAAAAGAAAACGATATGCATCAGAGATAGCTTATTAGGAGAGATTTAAAATAAAAATAAGTCAGATTCGCTACTTTTTTTTGTGTGTTATGTGTGGGGGTGTTTTTAGAAAAATATTTACTTACAGACAAGGCAACGACTACTCAGTTCGTCGAAAAATCCTGGTCTTAGATTAGAGTTAGAGTAGTGGCAGGAGTATGAGGAAAGGAGAGAGTAGCAATTAGGAAAGTGACGGAGGAAGTAACTCTCGTCTGCGCGAGATATCCTTAAAGTCTCGTGACATGACCTCTCGTAATAATTTATTTATGTTGTTCTTGTGTGTGTATATATATATATATATATATATATATATATATATATATATAATTTAAAAAAGAAATATTATTGGAATATTTTTTCAATATTATTGGAATAATTAAAATCAATATATAAAATTAAAATATTAGTGCGATAGCATTTAAAATGTAATACCTTAAATAAAAAAGTAATATATATATATATATATATATATATATATATATATAATAAAACTAAAATTCATTCATTCATATGATAGAAGACTAAACCGTTTTAAAATAGTTTCCCATCTTTTTAACATTATAAAAATATTATTATTAAAATCATTATATTAAAATATAAGTGTAATAATATTACAAATTTGATACCTTAAAATAAATTAAAGAAAATATATTAATTCAAATCATAAAAAACTAAACAGTTTTAAATAGTTTTCTTTTTTATTATTGAAAAATATTTAAATAAAATAATTTAAATAATATTTTTTAATGATGTTAAAAAGATAAAAAATATTTAAAACTTTAGTTTTCTATAATTCCTACATTAAAATATGTGTTATCATCATCATCATCATCATCATCATCATCATCATCATCATCATCATCATCATCATCATCGGTTTAACGTCTGTTTTACATGCTGTTGTATTATGTGTAAATACATAATGAGAAAGGTTAACAACGAGGAATAAGGCAAACACGTGTTGACGCTTTTAAGACTTTATTAAGACTACTCTGTCTGTTTAGTAGACGGGGGGGGGGGGCTCTGCTACTATGTACTGGTTCGTGTGATGGTGAGAGGTTGCAGTCAAGGAGAATGGTATAAGATACAAGGGGGAGATAACCTTTATCTAACACATTGTGGCATGTGTTGGGCGGCTTTTAGTAACTGGCTTCCAAGTTAACTTATCTCTGTGTTTATTTATCCCTCTTTCTCTCAAGGCCAGCTTTATCACTGCCCCCCCTCCTGTGTTCCTTGGTCTTCCCCTGTGTGCTGACCCTGCTACCTTAATTGTTCTACATCTACTAACCCAAGAACTCTTATCTATTCTTACAATGTGACCATACCATCGAAGCCTCCTGTGCTGTACGCATCTCTCTATACTGTCCAGCTTTAATCTTCCTCTGAGCCTGTCTTTAAGACTTGCGTTACACACCCATCGTATCATTCTCAATCATTTCTCTCCATGCAACGCATGTACTCAACCCTCACTGACCAGGTTTCACTTCCATACATTATCACACTGTGTACACATGCCTGATAGTCTCTCCCTTGGTCAATAGTTGTAATGCTCTGCTGGTTAGTAATGGCAAAAGTTTCCTGAACTTACTCCATCCACTCCTAATTCTAGCTATCAAACTAGCACCTGCTCCACCCTGTGCCCCAATGGTATCACCAAGATAACACAATTTCTGAACAACCTTAATAACATTGCCATCCACAAATATTTTCTCTGTATCTAAGTTGTGTTATCAAATCAAATTAAGGCGAGTAGAAAGTGAGCCTTGGGTTTACTTACGACAGCCTCGTAAGTCTCGCTTCCCTTGTTTTGTCCTTTAGTCCTCACATTCCATGAGCGATGATTCTGACAAAGAGAGAAGAATTGCTGTTTTCTAGGTCAGAATCTATCTATATAACACTTATTGTTGGCTAGTTTTTGACCCTGAAGTAGTGTTTTTGTTTTTTTAGCTCCTTACATCAAGTGGCTTCATGCCTTGTCTTGAGTGATTTTCATTAAAAAAAATAGAAAAAAATTTTTTTAATGTATTTACGGCATCAAGTATTAAATCTGATAATGAATATTTTAATATATTGATTGAAAAATTTGATACTTAAATAAAAATATAAAACAATAAAATTCATTTATTCAAATAATAAATTGAAAACATTATTAAAAATATAAAGATTATTGAAATGTAAGGGTATGAATTACATTTTTATATCTTAAATGAAAAAATAAAAATTATATAAAAAAATAATTCATTTAAATAATAAACAAAAATTAAACAGGTTTTAAATAGTTTCCCTTTTCAACATTATTAAAAAATATTGAAATTGTTTAAATAAAAATATTAAAATATAATATTTAAAATCTGATATCTTAAATGAAAGAGAAATTATATAAAAATATCAAATTAATTCATCCTAATAATAGAAAACCAAACAAGTTAAATTAATTTCTTTTTTTCTTTAATAATTAAAATAATATTGAAATCATTTAAATCAATATATTAAAATATAAGTGTGATAAAATTTAATATTTGATACCTTAAATGAGGAAAATATAAAAAACTAAAATTAATTTAATAAAAAAATTAAACAGGTTTTGAATATTTTCCCTTTTTTAATGCTATTAAAAATATTAAAAATATTTAAATGTATATATTAAAATATAAGTGTGATATAAAAGTTGATACCTTTAATAAGAAAAAGAAAAGTTATATAATAAATGCATTCATATTTTTATATATTCTTTCATTTAAGGTATAAATTTTAAATCTTATCACACTTATATTTTAACATATTGATTTAAATAATTTTAATAATATTTTTTATTGTTAAAATGACAAAAAGCTAGTAGATATATTTGTTTAAAATACATTATGCATGTATAAGCCATAAACAGGATGAATTATAGACTGGGGTCAGCAAATATTAAGCAGGTTTTCTTTTAAGAAAGGTTGCCATGCTGTGAGAATGGAGTTGCTAACAAGTTTAGCGAAAGTTACATCAGTCTTCTATTATTTAAATGAGTGAATTTTGATACTTTGATACTTTTCTTCAGGAAAAAGGCTACTCAGCCTGTAATACCTGCTCCATGCCTGGTCTTATAGTTTCAGTAGACGCATGCGCGGGTCGAACAGTGTATTGCTTACTGGACCAACACTTGTCTAGTTTGCTTTTAAAGTCAATTGTGTCTTTTGCATTTACAACTGAATTGGGAAACTCATTCCAGTTGTTCACTACTCGAAATCCAAACGAATGCTTCCTAGTGTTGAGTCTGCTGTGCTTCTTGGACAGTTTGAAGTTGTTTA
>OY744550.1:22378418-22580918 GCA_963556195.1 Sepiola atlantica
TTTTACTTAAGTTCACCCCAAAACAAGGCACAATGCCACTGAGATGTAGGGGGATTCTGTGAATCAGGGGAAACCTATATGAGGAGTTGTGCAGTGAGATGCTTGTTCACATTACATTTAAATGTCTGCAGTTTAGTATGGTAAGGGAAACATGAAGCAGAAAGGGAATTCTAAAGGCTAGCAGTACGAGGAAAGAAGCTATTAGAGTAGACAGCTCTCTGGCATCTGGGGACCTCAACAGTGAAGGGGTGTGGGATCTTGCTGACTGACAGGTTGATCATGTGTATTTACGTAGAGGGGGTACCAGTGCATCAAATTCTATTAAAGTACTTGTAAAACAAGCACTGGGATGCAACATTGTGGCGATAGGACAGAGGCTTGATAGTGAGGGGCCTATTAGATTAGAGACTCTTTTTTGAACTCTGGAGAAGCTAGTGTAAAAAGGGCCAAAATATAAAATATCTTTAGTCATGAATACGGACATGTATAAAAAGTAATTTCATTGCGTCCCATCCAGAGTTCTCATTTAAATTGGTATAAAATTACCCTCTAAAAACTGTGATTGCCTTAATTACACTATGAATAATGTGCGATTTGGGGCTATTTCTCCTATTCCAAACAAATTGGTTATTTATGTTTGGATTATAGTTTGTTTTGCGATCACATTTTAACAAAGCAGTAATTTATGTGCACCGGAAGACAATATCAGACAGAAAAGTTTTACATGTATATCAATTAACCCTTTAACATTGGTGCCATAAGTACATGTGAGATGGTTCATATTAGATGGAACATATTCCATCTCGGAAAAAATAGTGATAACTTAAGGACAAGGAGTCCTTGCCCTTAAGTTATCTCGCATGATCAAAACAGCATTTTTGAAAGCAGAGTTATTGCCTCTGCATTTTGGGTCGAGCTGACAATGGGAAAACATATTCAATGGACATTCGCTCATCGGCTGGCAATTAAATACTTCTTCATTTCAAAGTAATTTCTTTTCAGTTGTATTTATATAATAAATTATTATTATTGTTGATCTACATAAAATCGTTTTCATCCAAATTATTTCTCCATATTTATGTCTTACCAATAACAAAAGACAACTTTATTTCACTGGCGATGAGGGAATGGAAACGTATGAACAATTCATGCAACTGTTGTTTCTGTCATTGCTGTGTACACTTTAGTATCACTGGCAATTTAGTGAAGCTACCCACTACAATCAGATAATAGAACCTTTTCAATGGCCCAGCAAAGTCAATATGAATGCTCCACCACTGTCGGTCCGTTTTAGGCCAGGGTTTGAATTTTATTGGAGGCGATTTTGCTGCTAGCGCACACTCTTTACATGATTTAACTGTATTTTCAATATCTCGATTCATGTTCGTCCAGTAGACGTAACTTCGCATAAAACTCTTTGTCTATGATATGCCTGAATGCCCTACATGAAAGTCTCGTAGAATACATTTTTGCAATGGTGCGGACATGACCACCCGATCATTGTACATTATTATATTGTCACAGATGGAATGTGCTTCCAGAATTTTTAGTTCTTTTCTATTATGCCCTTTTTTTATAAAATCGTTATTCATCGCCTTTGTCTTTATTTCTGAAAGTTTTCTTACGATAGTGCACAACATGTTTTTTAACCTCAACTTCTGTTCGTAGAGAGGCGATTCCCGTGTCCTCAAGGGGTTCCACAGATTTCGGTATCAATCTAGACAGTTCATTCGCATGACTGATCTTCGAAGATGGGACATACTCCATCTTGTAGTTATAATTTAGGAGGATGATTGACCATCTCTGTAATCTGTTCAACGTATGTATAGGTAAACTCTTCTTCGATCCATAAATTATTGATAAAGGTTCATGGTCGGTTTGTAATTAAAATCTTCTTCTGTACACGAAATGGTGAAACTTTATTAGTGCAAAAATGATGCCCAGCACTTCTTTTTCTATTTGCGAGTAGCTCTTTTCTGCTGGTAAAAGTGTATGAGATGCATGCGCTATCAGCTTCAGCGAACCATCGTCCATTCTGTGTAAAATGTAATCTCCTATGCCGTATGAACTCGTATCAGAAGCTACAATGATTTTGTGTTAAAAATAAATCAGACGTGAGAATGTTCTTTATTTTCTCAAATGCATCCTGTCATCCAAATCCAGTCTTTCTCCTTCTTCAATAGTTTGTTTTAAGGCACTCGTAGCTTGTGCATACTTGAGATTAATATACTATAGTAATCCGCTAACTCAAGGAAACTCTGCAAAGATGATATATTTTCTGGCACTGGGTCGGATTGTTTCCCATTCTTGTTTATTACTTGTCCCAGATATTTTGCATAAAGAACTCACATTTCTCTTCTTTTAGTTTGAAACTGTAATCTTGAATTCTTTGGAAAACTTCATGTATGTGCGCTTTATGTTGCACTGTAGTTTTACTAATTATTAGAATATCATCTAGATAGGCCGTTGCAAATTTTAAACTGCTAAGTAATGCATCCATTACCTGCTAAAATATAGCTGGCACCACCGTGACTCCAAAAGGTAGTCTCTCAAATTTGTATAACCCTTTATATGTATTTATACACAATAACTTTGTCCAACGGGATCTGCAAATATGAGTCGTCTAAATCCACTTTCGAAAATAACTTTCCTCTATTTAGCTTCGCAAATATTTCCTCCAGTGCATTCGCTATATTCAACCCTTGATAGTACTTCCATTTTCTCAAGTCTATCCAGTTCCATATTGATTTTTTCTTTTGACACGAATGGAACATTTCGCTTTTTTTTTTAAGATCGGTTGTATATTCGGTTTCAACTCAAATTTTGCAATTACTTTCTTGCATCTACCAAGCCCACCAGAAAAAAAAAAATTTGTGAAAAATTCTCTTTCAATTCTTTCTTTAACTCTTCTGCCATGCCATCTTTAGTTTTTACCTTCTGGCAGAAAGAATTTATCGGTAAATCCCACAGTGGGAACTTCTCCATCCAATCTGTGTCTATACTTTTAGTTTTAGCGTTTTTCCTTGTAGTGTGACTGTCATCATCAATTCGCCTTCGAATTTGATTTGCTCTCTGGTGACGCTTTTGGTTATTTTATTAGTCCTCAATAAAGTTGACTTGCCGATTTTCTTCTATGTCTGCAAATCAGAGTCTAAGTCGAGCTGCATTTTTATATTTCTATTTAATATTTTGACTTGAGCAAACTTACTATTTCCAATTTGGCGATTTTGATAAAACTCTTTTTTGTTTTATTTTTTATTCTGCAATGCATACTTTCATGCCCTACGTGATTGCATTTAAAGCACTTCTTCGTTTTATAAGGACAATCTCTGTATCAATGCATTTGTCTGCAACTGAAACACGGTTTAGGGGGCAGACTACTTCTTTTTTGATTATCAAATTTTACTGCTGAAGTCATTTTTTATTGTTGCAGATTTTTCTGATATGGGACACTTCACTCTGTTTGATATCCTTTGAATCCTGACACAGGCTAATAAACCATTCTGGAGTGTTAAATCTCGCTCATTTTCCAGTTTGTTAAGGGCTCTTCTTCTAATTTCTGCATCTGTGTTCGACACCAATCCTTGTACAAATATGAGACATTTGAAGTTAACTCGAATCATCACAGTGCTTATTTACTATGCTTGCAAAAGTCGTGTAGTCCTCACCATCCTTTCTTGTACGGTTCATGCATTTCCATCTTTTAAGGAAGAAAGATATTTTGGGACTAAATAATTTGGTCAACAATTGTATCGCTTCACTAAATTTTAGATTGCTGGCCTTTTGAGGTAAAATGTAATTTACAAATTTCGTATGTTCCTCTGTGCCCAATTCCCTTAACAGCAACCGAACCTTTTTGAAATCGGTCCAATTTTCACAGTCTGTATTATATATTTCTTCATAACGCCTGAAATACGAGGCAAAAGTAACTTTGTTGTCCGGATCGTAGTTGAAATTGTCAACGGTGTTCCAAATTATGTTCTGAGATAATGTGTTCTCGTCTGTACCATTTTGACACCCTTTTGATAATCCAAATAATTTCGGGTTGTGCTGGAATGCTCTTTTTATGAATGGTAGTTTGAGCCTCTTTAAATTGTGCAATAGGATGAAAAAATCTTTGTTTACAAAATGGCCTGGTTCTGTGATTAGAAAAATGTCTTTCTTTTTTTTTTGATAAAGGTTGCGTGTTTATCTCACTTTCAGGGCGCCGAATTTAGTTTTTTTTGATGGAGAGGTCATGTGGTTTGTCGGTTAGGAAGAAAGTCAGGATGAAGAACGTAACTCGGCAGAGTTATTTGTATCTGACTGAAATAGAATATTGAACAAGAAAAAAGGTCCCCATCTTCTGGAAGTAAGACCACATCTCCACAACTAAATAGGTATCAATTTTTATTCAAGGAAACACTGGAACACAGCGAGAATTGTTTGGTAGGCTGGCTTTTGGCGATAAACAAATGCTAAATCCTGGAGTTCCATTATGTCAGGCCTGTTTGTAGTACAAAGGCGAGCAGAGGATAACAAGAGGCTGTAGCAGCTTACATGAATGAACTATTTTCTGTCGATCTACTGGTGTTTTGATTCAGCTTGGCGATCATTTTTAGTTTTGCCCTTTATTCCCCAGATTATTTTTTTTATCTCTTGGAAGGACACCTTATAGAAAAAGGACGAAGTCCATTTAGGTTTTTTGATGGAGAGTTTATGTGGTTGGTGGGTTAGGAAGAAAGTCAGGATGAAGAACGTAAGAATATTGAACAAGCAAAGGGTCACCATCTTCCATAAATAAGACCACATCTCCACAACTAAATAGCTATCAATTTTTATTAAAGGGAAAATTGGAATACAACGAGAATTGTTCAGTAGGCTGGCTTTTGTCGATAAACGGAAACTGTATCCTGGGAGTTCCATTCTAGTTGGCCACTTGAATTGATACGGCGAGCACAGGATAGCATCTTACCAAGAGGCGATCAAAACAGGAACTGATTTGAATTGTTTTTTTTTGGCAGCAACACACATCTATGCGCATTAATCTTGCTTCTGTGCAGATGTATCATAACACTCACGCAGTTAGCAGTCCAGGCTCGAGGGCGAAGCCAAACCACGACTCAGACTAACATATAATATTGCACGTACATTTAAACAAAATAGGGTCCCAATGTAACTGCGAGATACTAAATTGATTTTAACGCTAATATCTTCAGCATGTCATAATAAAAGATAATAACAACATTTTTAGAGGAAAGTACATGATTACCAAGGTGTGAATAAGCAAAAAAGACAACAACAACAAAAAAAACGGTACTTCTGCATTTTACAGCCCATAATGGACGGTCATCAATAATTAAGTTGATATAAGTTTAACCGGGCCTCCTCCCACTTTTTAGAAGACCCCCCCCCACACACTTTTATAACTGTCCCGCCGGCCCTGCTGAAACCAATGTTTCGTCGACATCTTCCGATAGTTTACGTAAACCCTCAGAAGATGCGGAAACGCTTAGCCAATCAGATTGCAGCAGACGACAATATGCAATCGTGAATTAAATATAGCGTAACAAGTTAGAAAAATTGATTAAAGCGATCATGAATTTCATTGAGTTATGACAGATGCTTCAGTCTCTGGAAGGAATTATTGAATTTTGTCAGAAAAGAAAACAAAAGAAGGCCAAAAGATAAGTTGCAGAACATGCCTTTTTTCACTCTCACCTTACAAAAAACACCTTAACCCCAATGTAATCCTAAGCTAGTCGGTCAGGTTCAAAAGCAGCTAACCTAACCCTAACCCTAACCTAGTCGCTCGGGTTAAAAAGAAGTACCATTAAAAAAAAAAGAAAAAAAGTTGGCTTTTCTCGGCTGTTTACGGAAAATGCCGGAAGATACCAACTTCAGCACAGCTCGTAAACTGCAGAACTACCCAAAAACATGCACACAAGTTGAAAAACTAGATTGACTATATTTTTAAAACTCGGCTTCCACCGTTAATTCCGGTATACACTCATGTATATTCCTATTCGCTCCTCCTCCTTTTGGCTGGGAACAGAGTGTAGTATCTGTATCTGTTCTGATGCTGCACTTAGTCTATTCTGTCCTCGGTCAGTGAAGGAATCGTCCTTCTAGACTGAGGCAATTTTTACATTTGTTCCAATCCAGAGTGCTCTTTTTGTGATCTGGATTAGCCCACATTAAAAAGCCGACCTTGTTTCTAACTTTGCCCTTGTGGGGAGGCAAGTAAATAGGAACTGGACAAAGTTAGAGACAGGATCGGCTTTTTAATGTGAAAGATACCCCCACTCTCCACCCAATAGGGCACTCTAGCTAGCTAGGGTAAAAAAAAAATTGCCCTCGTCTATTCATATTTTGAGAATTATTCTCTTATTTCTTTCTGAATTCATTTCAGCTGACAGAGTTGGTCTGAGTTGGGTTTTCCGACTTTCTATTTGTTTTCTCACTTCCCTTCATCAATATTGAAAGTGTTTTCGTCCGTGGACTAGCCAGCTGTTACTTTTTTTCTTCTTTTCTTTTCTTTCAGTTGTACAGTTGTATTTGAATAACATCTTTCTTTAATTCTGCTTTAGGTGAACTTGTCAAGAAGACGATCCTTGTATAGAACGTTGAGTGAGTCTACACAAGGACCGACAATCTCTACACCCCCCTCCCGTCAACTACCTTACCCAGCACAAGAGTACGTCGCAAATATCAAGTGGAAACTGCAAGCCCACTGAATTTGGAAACACTGAAAATCTTAACCAACAACAAGCCAGACAGCCAGTTTCCTTAAGCTGCAACGCATGCCACTGGATGCCTTCCCCCTTGCGCCGAGAAGAACCATCGCCAGTTTTTCCCGACAAGCTGGCACATCCTTATTCTAGGGTTTGGTTTGTGCGAGGCCCGATCTTTCTGTCGGAATGTGGTAGAATTCGGTTCTATCTGAAGATGCTATCCTCCCAGACATTATCTCCTTCAAGAGAGAAGAATAGGTTTATTGGCAGTCGTCTGAGGCGTCCCTACTAGGGAATGACGACAGCCCCGTTTTTGCCTATTTTAGTACCCTTCCAATTCCCCTCCCCTTTATGGATCCGGATCCCCTCCATCACATTAAGCTGACTCCATGTTTAACTCTGCTGCAACTGTTCCAGTGCCTAACGACGTCCAGCTTCAGGTCCAGTACCCTGTTGACGTCCAGCTTCAGTTCCAGTACCCTGTTGACGTCTGGCTTCCTGTTCCAGTACCCTGTTGACGTCTGGCTTCCTGTTCCAGTACATTGCTAACGTCCAGCTTTAGTTCCAGTACCCTGTTGATGTTCGGCTCCCTGTTCCAGTGCCTGACGACGTCTAGTTTCCTGTTCCAATACCCTGCTGACGTCCAGCTCCTATTCCTAGAAGATTCAGTCCCCAGGACATGTATCTACGGACCAGATTGACCTGAAGCACTTCACTATACCTCAGGGGCGTCTAGATTAAACTCAGTGCAAGATTTGTACCTACGCTACACTAAACACAACCTTTATTTTTAAACTCTTCATCTGTGTTTGTGCTCTCTTCTTTGTCATTGCCGTTACCTTTTTACCTGCGTCTCCTTTCTTAGTTGTAAGGCCAATCACACATCTACTATCGGTCCTGCAACAAGTGGTGATCCCAGTGTGATATCAGACACAGACAAGCGGCTGACAGAGAAGATGGCAGAACACTCCGATGAACCCGACATCAATGTGTCAGCACCTCTGATACAACTGCCTTCCCATAACATGGTAAACACCTGGAGTTGATTCTTCCAACTCGAAGCAATATTTGCAGCCTGGCATGTTATTCGACGAGACACTAAGTAAGCTATCTGTAGTACAGGCTCTGCCACCATCCATTGTGGAGGAGGTTGAGGACGTCCTCCTCAACACCCTAGTGACCCTGTCGTATACCCACCTGATGGAAGTCATCCTCAAGCGTACGGGACGCTCAGACAAGAACCTCATCAGGGACCTGTTTGCCAACGTGTCTATGAGGCCAGGATCCAATCATAGCTCCTGTGCCTTATGAAGAGCTGCCTGGGGAACAATGCCATGGCAGAGCCCATCCTCCGAGGTTTACAGATAGAACTGTTACCTCACAACATGATCCAAGTCCTTGCCCCTATGCCAGCAGATGCATCCCTGGACGTTTTGGCTGACTCAACCGACAAAATACATTCGCAATCCAACCAAAGGGTCTACCAGGTGGACAGTTACACTGGAGACCACTCATGATGCTTTGAGGATAAAATGGCACATATACGGGAGGAGTTGTGAGAACTCAAACTCTCCCTATGCCAGATGCAACCAAGCCTATCACTATGCAGCCATAATCCAAGCCCATCACTGAAGCTCATCACCATATAAGCACAATCAGAGCCGTACCCACAGCTCAAGTCGTGGTTGGAGAACTAACCAAGATGATTGATGCTTCCACCAAAACTTTGGTGCCCAGGCCTGCAAGTGCGAAGCCCTTTGCAGACCCAGGGAAACTAATAAGCTGACAGGCAGTGACAACAAGCCCAGTCGGTATTTGTTCACATAGTCGTCTCTTCTATGTGTGGGACTGGAACAATGGCCTTAAATTTCTGGTTGACACAGGTGTAGCCATCAGCAGAACCCGGACCCCACCCACCAACAGATCCGCCTTGAAGCCCACCGCATTCCAACTTCGAGCAGCCAACGGTTCCACCATAGAGACCTATGAGAACAAAGAACTAACCCTCAATATCAATCTGAGAAGCGACTTCAAGTGGTCATTCACTGTGACAGATGTCAGAACACCCTTACTCGGTGCCGACTTCTTAGCACACTACAATCTGGCTGTCCACATGAAAACAAGAATCCTGTCAGACAACATAACATCAGTAGGAGTCACAGGGACCCTAATACGTCTGAACACAATGGGGATTAGCGTTGCAACTCAGCACCACCCACACTACATGGAGATCATGCGCCAGTTCAAAAGACATTACACAGCCTATAAAATCTACTAACGCAGGTCATCACCAGACCCAGCATCACATCAAGACCACTGGACAACCAGCATTTTCTCGACCACAGTGACTCCCTACATATAAATTGGCTTATGCCAAGAAACCATTTGAAGAGATGTTGGTGAACAGCACCATACGTTCATCTGACAGCCCTTATGCCTCATCGCTGCACCTTGTACCAAAGTCCGGTAGGGAATTTAGAATCTGTGTGGACTATCGGAAACTCAACGCCTCCACTGTGTCCCATCAGTATCCTGTTCCACACATCGACGACTTTGCCTCAGGTCTGCAAGGGGCATGCCTCTTTTTTAAAGGTTGACCTGACCAAGGCGTACTACCAAGTCCCAGTTGCTCCAGAGGACATCCTAAAAACAGCAGACTCCTTTTGGACTGTATGAATTTTTAAAAATGCCCTTCGAACTTCGCAATGCAGTCCAGACATTTCAGAGGCTAATGGACAAGGTTCTGCATGGCCTACCATATGTCTATGCCTACATCAATGACATCCTAGTGGCTAGCAAAGACGCTAATACCCATGAAGAAGTCTTCCGTTGTCTAGCCCATTATGGCCTCTGAGTCAATCTAGACAATTTCTCAGACACCACACAAACGCCTATGGAATCAACCCACTGCCCGTCAAGATAATAGCTATGCAGGACTTTCCAGTGCCCACATCCATTAAACAACTGTGACACTTCTTGGGAATGGTAAATTTTTACAGAAGATTTATCCCTGGATGCTCGACCCTCCTCAATCCTTTAACAAACCTTCCCCAGACAAAAAAAACAAAGCCATTACCCTGGAAGGCAACCATGAGGAGGTCTTCCAGGCAACAAAACCTCCTTAGCTAACTTCACCAAATTAGCTCATCTGGATGAAGACACCCAGACTCGAATCTGCCTTACAACAGATGCCTCAGACACTGGAGTGGGCGCTGTGGTAGAACAGGAGTTTGACGACCAACGCAGGCCCATTGCTTTCTTCTCTGCTAAACTATCACCAGCCCAGTCCAGATACAGCACCTTTTCCAAAGAACTTTTGACCATGTACCTGGCCATAAAACACTTTTGGCACCTACTGGAAGGCCGGAATTTCACAATTTTGACCGACCACAAACCACTGACAACTTCCTTGTCGAACAGCTCGGACAAATACACAACTTGTGATATCAGACACCTGGATTATATATCACAGTTCACGTCCGATATCCAATATGTCAATGGAACAGACAACACCATCGACGATGCCCTGTCCCGATTCAACATTAATGCATTGGAAAATAACCCACTCAGCCAGAACCTGATAGCAGAGGCCCAGAAATCTGACTTAACCCTTCCATATATCTTGGCCAACACATCTCTGCAATTGAAAGAATTTCCAGCCCCTTTCAGCAACAAAACACTGTACTGCGATGTGAGATTAGATCATCCCAGACCTTACATACCTCCAACACTTCAACCACCTACACGGATTGTCACATCCAAGCAAAACATACAACGGTCAAACTCATCACCGATCGTTTTGTTTGGCCCAACATGAATACCAACATCCGTGACTGGGTATCAACTTGTCTTGAGTGCAAGAAATGTAAAGTACACCACCACACTAAATCTCCACCCGGCACATTCAGCAATCCTGACACCCGCTTCAGCCATGGTCACATTGACATAGTGGGACCCCTCCCGATGTGCCAGGATTTCCGTTTCTCCAGGTGGCCTGTAGCGGTACCAATCAGAGATACAGCGGCTAACACAGGCACAAAGACGATCTTGCATAAGTGGATCACAGTTTTTGGCGTGCCAAACATCATCACCAAAGACCGTGGTTCACAGTCCTAGTCCTCACTGTACCAGGAATTTACCTAGCTGCTTAGCGTCATGCACATTAAGACTATCGCTTACCATCTCTGTGCCAACGGTCTTGTAGAGAGATTCCACCGGACTCTAAAGGCCACTCTTGCAACAAAACATGCCACCATCTGCAACTCACTCATGGAAGACCTAGGATGCCCTTCAGCCTAGCTGGTCTTTGGTACAGCACGCTCTTTACCAATATTTTGATGATATCACACCTGGTTACACAGCTGCAACTCCTTTCACTCAGAGAACTATGCCATAGAATGGCCCAGCTGAAATACACACCACCCAGGCAGTCATCAACAACCACTCATGTTCAGCAGTAACTACAGGACTGTGAGTTCATTTTTGTCTGAAATGATGCGGTAAAGAGACCACTAACACCAACATACCAAGTCCCATACAAAGTGTTGAATTGTTCCCAGAATCATCTCACCATCGACTGAGGTAATCGGACAGACATCATCTCAATCGAGTTAAACTAGCTTTCCTGGAAAAATCACCACAACATGTTTCATTCATACCTAAAGCCCACCCTGCCCCAACAACTACGGAATCGCGACCCTTCAAAACAAGAACAGAGTCATTACCTGAAGCACCTACCACTCCAGTCAGGCACACCTGTTTAGAGAGGAAGGTCACCTTCTCTGAGAAATATAAGTCGTATGTCTATTTGTAATTGATTATGATCAATTATACATGGAGAGGCCTAGTTGCGGCGCTCCCATTGTTTACAAGATTCAATCACGCCTTCATCAAGAACCATAATTATAAGTCACACCACTAAACAAGCAAACACAATCTTAGCAATAAAAGCGGGGGTAGCTGAGTACTTTTCCACGACTATGGCGTGGAAGATTACTGACTCCTGCTGCTTTTTTATTCTTGAGCAAAATGTTCTAAAGCAGGGGCAGCTGAGTACTTTTCCACGACTATGGCGTGGAAGATTACTGACTCCTGCTGCTTTTTTATTCTTGAGCAAAATGTTCTAAAGCAGGGGCAGCTGAGTACTTTTCCACGACTATGGTGTGGAAGATTACTGACTCCTGCTGCTTTTTTATTTTTGAGCAAAATGTTCTAAAGCAGGAGCAGCTGAGTACTTTTCCACGACTATGGCGTGGAAGATTACTGACTCCTGCTACTTACTAAAGCAGAGATTTTGCAGCGATCACCTTTTGGCATACACACCCTATTTCTGGACCAGAACATTTGATTTTTAGAACTGCCGAATTTATGTAAACACTATTATTAACTTTCCAGCTAATTTTGACCATGATAAATTCGGCGAGGAATTAATTTCAGTTGTTTTTTTGCTTCATGGGATTACTGGCTGTAATGCCCTTTCTCATAAATACATATGGCGGATTTTCAACCGAAAAGTCACTTCAGCTTGGGGGGGGGGGTCAGGAGGCTCTGCACCTCCAACTGTGTGGACTAGCTGTCGAGCAGGAAGCAGAAGACACCAGTACCAACATCATCATCAATATCAAACGGCCCTTTTCAAGGCCACACTCAAACTACTCATAATGCGATTCACACTTTGCTGCCTGCTCCATTCATCTGACTCCAGCCTGCCTCTCCAGTCTACTGCTCTGAACCCAGCATCTGCTCCAGCTCACTCCTGCACCACCTTCCTCCAGCAGCTCCAGCTCCTTCCAGTGGCTCCTGCTCCTTCCAGCAACACCTGCTCCAGCTTTCTCCAGTGGCTCCTGCTACAGCTCTCTTCAACAACACCTGCTCCAGCCCCTTCCAGCGGCTCTTGCTCCAACTTCCTGCAGCACTTGCTCCAGCTCCTTCCAGTGATTCCTGCTTTAGCTCCTTCCGGCAATGCCTGCTCCAGCTCTCTCCAGCTCTCTCCTTCTCCAGCTCTCTCCAACGGCACCTGTTGCAGCTCTCTCCAGCAACGCCTGCTCCAGCTATTCCAGCAGTTCCAGCCTCTCCTGCTTCCAGTGACGTCACACTTGTTATTTCAGCCTCCCTTCTCACGTTGTTAACTTTATGGTAAATAAACGATTCTTTTTAACTGTTCATCTGCGTTTGTCTTCTCTTCTTTGCCATTGCCGTAATTTGCCCGTGTCCACTGTCTTAGTTGTAACACCAATCACCCCAGAGTAGCGGCACTGCCCAAGTATCTGGATAAAAACTCCCTAGGTGATTCGACCCTGCAACAACTCCTACCCATTCTCTGACAGAACACTTTGATCCTTATTCAAGTGCGAACACCGTGAAGTGTAGGGAATTTCTAGTGTTTCAATAAAACCGGTACAGGAAGTAAAGGGAACCTTATTGGGTAAGCATTAAGATTGATAACATAAACAGAATTCGATGAAAAATTGTGTATAGGCGATAAAAATGATTTTATATATATATATATATATATATATATATATATATATATATATATATATATATATATATATATATATATATATATATATATTTTAATATTATTAAATGAGGAACCATTTCGAATTAAAATCTATTTAGGATTACGCATTTTAAGAAAAGCATGTTCAAAATGTGTAAATAAATATGCTAGAATAATGGAGATTTTAACAAAAAGGAACCGGCACCATGTTGTTTTTTTTGTATCGCTCAAGACGAAAAAAGAATTAAAACGTCTTTATTACTGCATAATACTAAATTGATTTTAACTTCAAAACGTTTTTGATGTCATAATCTTGATATATATATAGGCCCTATTTAGAACTATACCCCCTTCACAAACAATCCTAAAATCTATTTTTAATCGATATTTATTCCATAGTTGCCTAATTTTCCTAAATTCGGTGCTGTATGTGCTCTCCTTCTATCGTGCCATTGTTTCCAGTCGTCCTGGACTTCCCCTTGCTACTAGAATCAGGCAGTGTCAACTTAGGTGAGGTGTGGTTGGGATTGCGCAACCCTGCTTCACAATTACACGCGCAACCATCCTTACAGGGGGTGTCTATTGTCTCTCAAGACTGAATGGAGTCCATGAGGATGAGTTCGTGAACGTCGAACGAAGTAATAGATAGGATCTACAATTTTATATATAAATTTCCTAAGTTTTTTTTTTTGTCTCTCACAATGTCTCTTTATTCTCAATACATTCCCGAATAAAAGAACACTCAACATTTTTCAAACTTTATTTACCTTTTTAAGCATCTATCTTAAACTCCACCCGGATTCCGTCTTTCTCTCTCTTTCTTTTCCAAGTTTACACTTATTACTACATAGTTGTCTCATTCGCTCTATATCTGTTGTTGTTTTTCTCATCCACTCCTTACGTTATCTATTTCCCCCACTCTTTAGTATTCTTATTTCCATTTTTCTTAAGAAAGAAAGGGGGAAATCCACATTCCTACTCTGTCTTATTCATCAAGTTCATCCATTCTCCCTATAAAAAACCGCTTATCGTTAAAACTTCGCAATCTCACTCGATTGCTTAACACCCCCTGACTCTCTCTCTTTCTCTTCCTCTCTCTCTCTCTCTCGTTAACACTATTCTAGCAAACTTCAAAATCTACCCCTCTCTAATTATCTTTCATTTCTCTCTTTAATTTCCCCTCTTCACATAACATCTCGATCTAAGACTTGCTATCCTTTTTATTCTTCTTTCTTTCTCTCTCTTTCTTTCGTTTTCCTTTTAAATCGTTATCTTTTCCTCCTCTCATCAAAACAGTAAAGCGTCCCTCACTATTGCTTAACGCTCCGCCCCCCTCTCTCTCTCTTTCGTTAACGATACTCTATCAGACTTCACAATCTACCCCCTCTCTAATTAGGTTTCTTCTTTCTCTATCCCTTTAACCCCCCCTTCCTTTCTTCGCGTAACATCTACATCTAAAACTTGCTGTCCTTCTTTCTTTCTTTTTTTTTTCTCCCTTTGAATCATTATCCCTTTTCCTCCCTTATTGGAAAACAAGAAAGAAAGAAAAAAAGAAAGAGTAAAACAAACAAACAAAAAAATCTGAACATCTCGTACGCATTCAGATTCTCGTCAAACGCATAGTTTTTAGTGAACGGCGCTGAAACGGACCGAACCGCCATATTGTTTTTTATGACAAGGCAGGTGAGTAACAAGTCGAGAAAAACTCATTATTATTTTATTTTCTAATTTATTTTACTTCACTGTTTTTATTATAAGTAATCATTTAACATAATAAAACTTCCTAACAAGTTTAAAAGTCAACTTTTTCGTACGTTTTCTCCCGAGGAAAGTTTGGATTTCTCGTCTACACCGACTGACACACATACACAAATTCAAAACTTTTTCAGCTCATTGCCTCAACTTTTATTTTTATATTTATTCTTTATGTGTGCAAGTTCATCCATTAGATACATTTTTGCTTCTTGATTTTAGTCACAAAATTAATTATAAATATTATAAGTATATTTTATCTCTAAAGAAAACGACACACCCACTGGTTTTTCTTTGTTTTTAAGGAAAAACTTCTTCGTTGGTGTCTTTTTTTTTCACCGTTTCGTTTTGTGAATTCAAAAATAAGAATTTTTTTTCATGCCAGTTTAAAAATGACCAAAAATCTAACAAAATATTTGATTTCCTTTTAAATTTGTAAAAAATTGTATGCCTTTCTTTTAATTTTACTTCCTTTTTAAGTAAAAAAAAAAGCCGAAATCTTCAGTTATTTTTAAAATTCCATCTCAACATTTTAATAATTGTGAATCCAAAAACGGTGATTCACAATTTAATTGTAGTTTTAATAATTTACAATAAGTTATACGAAAGAAATCAAAATGACAAAATTGTAAATTTCTTTTTTCTTAAAAAAATAAATGTTAAACAAAAATTTTGCACTCTTACAGAATATTTAAAAAGGGGTGGAGGCATGTTCTTTGGGTGGCCAGGGTATATGTTTCTTTCCTCTAAGTTAAAATTTTATTTTATTTTATTAACCCTATATCTGAATTAAAGTAAGATCAATTCATGTTTTTATTGTTTTTTTTCTCAATTCTCAATTTTGCTTTCTTTATGAAGGAAAAAAGCGCCTGTCAAAATCGATTGTTTAAAATAGTTTCTTTGCATTCTTTGATCAAAAGCAAATAAATCTATTTAATTCAAATAATGCCGACGAATACAGTTCTAATTTTCTTAACATAGGAAGTGTGGGTGTGTGTATATTATATACATCCCGGTGAGGTTTTGTTAATATTTACTTACCTCTTCACGAGGACAGTTAAACACAAGATCGGTTTTTAATGTGGGGGAAATCCAGCCTCCCCCTCCCCCAGGGGATCTCTGTATTAGGACAAAATTTTTTTTAAATCCCTCAGTCTAAAAGGATTTCTCTGTCACTGACCGAGGACAAAAAGATGAAATGTAGTATCAGAACACTAGATACTACACTTTGCTCTGAATCAAAAAAGCGACATCGTAGTTAATCCAGTCCTTACTGTGTTTATATACTCAATAATAAACAAGCAGACTTAATGTGTGTGAACAATGAACAGGATAAAACTGAAAACATGCCAGATGAATTTATTTCGACCTTCTTTGGGCATTTTATAACTTAAGTTGGTTAAATCCGTACAACATCCATTAATTTAAATAAAAAATGCAATCTATTTACTTGGTTTTCTGATAATTATTAGTGTTACTTACTTCGTAGTTTTAAGAAAAAAGCAATCAGCGTTCAGCTATAAATAATGTTACTCTAAACTTTTGTTCTGATAATTAAAAAATATATTTTATTTAACCTAATCTTACGAAAATTAAAATGCTGGAGAAACCAGGGAGACTTCATTAGTCAAGAGCACCTATTTAACAGAATTTGAACGTAATCAACCGACTTTTGCCGAACAAAACCTAAAACATAGGTTTTCGGGTAAAAAACAAACAAACCCTAGTTCTGTTCAAGTTCTGTAGAACTAACGAAAAATGTTTTTGTTTTTTTCTTGTATAATCACCCATTTCCTTTTGAATACCAACCACATACATTTACTTGATTGATTATATTGAACTTTTTAGCTTTAAGATGGCTGCCATCTTAACAGAATTAGTTCTAGTTTTCATAACAATTTGGTTCAATTGATAATTTAAAATTATTGCTTGGTAAATTATTAATTTACCAAGCAATATCGTAACTTAATTAGTATTGTATCGTTTGGTAATTAAATTATTAATTGAGGTACTTCTGCAGTTTACAGACTGTTGAAATAATTACGTTATTATTTAAAAAACATTCTTAACATGGGGGAGGGGGGGCTTTGTTAACTATTCTGTACTTTCACGTAACAATTTAATAAACAAAATATACCGTAAAAAATTGAATTTAACTTGAAAATGCTATCTAAAAAATAGTCCGGTCCGTAAACTGCAGAAGTACCCAAATTTGCTATAAAACTAAAAATAATAAATCAATGTGTAGTTATCAGTCACGTAGTGGCGAGGAAAACACACACACACACGCGAAGTTTTCTTAGAATTTTATTTATATAAAGATTATGATATTAGTCCATCCCTCTTGACAAACAGTAACTCCCCTCGATATTAAATTTACTCGTATTCACCCACGCCTTTATTACATTGCATGTTTCTGATTTTTTTTATTTATTTAATACACCCACCCCAAGAGTACAATCGTAATACTATCTATATTTTTTTTTCAATTTTTTTTTAATTAATAAAATACATTATCATCGAGGTTTAAACTCTTTAAAAATACCTTTTGTTGTTTTAACAATTTCTTCGTATTTTCAGCGATTTTATGACACAGCTGTCTCTGCTAATATTTTCTTAAACATCTTTCATAACATTACCTTTTTATATTGTGATTATTACTAATTTCGTTAATTTGTGCTTATTTTGGTCATATCTATCTATCTATATATATATATATATATATATATATATAGATAAAACAAAAGCACTAATATAAGAAAAAATCGTTTACAACAACAATCGGACGAAAAGTCCATAGCACCAGCATTCTTCACTCTCACTTAGCGACTTCCGTCCCAAATTTAAAAGAATACACAATATTTTTTTGTTTTCAATATTTCTTTATTTTCCATTTTTTTCCCCCAATATAATTTCTTGTAATTTATAAGTGTGAGGAAGAAATATTTCTTTGCCATATTTATTTTGCGAAAAGACAATCTTTCATTGTATGTGTATTGCTACAAGTAAGTCCCAGTTCAACAATACTACCGTCATCATCACCATCAACAACAATGGGGGCTGTTTACAGGTGAGAATAGAATTTTATCTATCTACGCGTATATCAAAGGGTACTTTAAGACTTAGTAAATATATGTAAACAGTAGTACATAAAACAAACAACGGCACATGTTCGTCTTTTCCCACAGTCCGTTTTTCACAACTTTTTACTGACCAGTTTTTTTTCTTTTTACGGTGTACACTTACCTATCAGGCTGCTAGAGAATTCCGGGGTTTTTGGAAAAAAAATTTCAAATATTTTACATTTTACGAGGGGGATCAGTTTCCAATGTAAATTCAACGTAGACTGATCCCCCTCTTTTTGACCATCTCAATTTTTGTAAAAATCTTTTTCGGTGTACAATTACCTATCATGCCAATATAGAATTCCAGGGTTTTTGGAAAGAAATTTAAAAAAATTGAGATTTTAAGACGGGGGGGGGGGGGGGGGTCAGTTTTCAATGTAAATTCAACGTAGACTGACCCCCCTCTTTTTGACCATGTCAAATTTAAAAAATTATTCTTCTGCTTACAATTACCTATCATGTCGCGAGAGAATTCCGGGGGTTTTGGAAAGAAATTTAAAAAAATTGATTTTAAGACGGGGATCAGTCTTGTTCGTCTTTTACCATAGTCCGTTTTGTCACAACTTTTTACGTCTTACAACTGTTAGATAATGTATTTGGATTGCTATTCTCATCTTTACTCAACGTTTCGACCGATGTTACTTCCGGACTTCAGATAATAGACCTTTAGATCTTTCTTTTAGGTAAACCGACATTTAGATAATCTGAAATCTAGATACCCCCATCACCAAATTCACCCGATGAGTTAAATAACTTGTGAATATATCTAATGTTGATACATTAAATAAAAATGAAGGTACTTATGCAGTTTACGGACAGCACTGAAATAATAACGTTATTATTTAGAAACCCATTTTTAACATGGGGAGGTGGGTGAGTGGAGGGCTTTATTAACTATGTACTTTCACCTAACAAGATACCGTAAAAATGTAATTTAACTTGAAAATCCTATTTAAATAATAACCCGGTCCGTAAACTGCATAAATAGCAAAATGAAACACTATGAAATGTGAAATTTATAGTATTTTAAAATGATTGTAAGATACGTGTTTTAACATTATTTTTACTACTCCGATTACTATTCTCATATTGGTTGCTATATTCACAACGTTCCGGCCGATGTTTCTTCAGGTGCATATTTTCGAAATGAACCCTTTCTTAAAAATTTAATCTACAGGAGTAGTTTGTTCTCATTCCGTGTTGAATTTTATGTTAATCATATCGCCAGTAATAAGGATTGAACCTTCAACCTCCAGATATAGTCTCTATTTACTTGCCTCTCCTTGAGGACAGTCAGTTAGACACAAGGTCGATTTTTAATGTGGAGAAATGCAGCTCTCCAAAAATATACACATTACATTGGGAAAAAACTTTTAAAATTGCCTCGGTCTAGAAGGAGTTTTCCTTCACTGACCGAGGACACTAGAAAAGAGGAAATACTTTGCTCCCAGCCAAAGAAAGTTACGGAAACAATCACTTAGAACAGATTGTTAAACAACCCTATTCACCATTCAGCCATGTGGACAGGTTCCAGAGTTCGAAAAAAAGGTTGGAGGTTACATTGGCTGAAACGTCGTGAATAGAACATAACAAACAAGATGGGAATAATAATAATCAATTCCCATTTTAAAAAAATTCTGAGGCATAAGTGTTCTTAAAACTGTTAACAAATTGTATGTCTTGATCAGTAAAACATGCTATAAAAATAACAAAAGTACAGGATCAATTTTTCCCTTATGTTTGTGTTTGTGTAAAAAGTAAACAATGGCAAGTGTTTACTTTCTTTTTAGTTAACAAAAATGACAACCAATAACAATCGGGAAAAGATGGCATTCATTTGTTTCTTTCTTTCTTTACAGATGTGTGTGTAGACATTATTGTTTAATGGATGGGTCCATTTTATTTAGTTGGGGAGGGAAGAATATTTTTGGATTGCGTGACCTTTCCTTGGATTTATTGTGTTCTTTGTTTGTTAAATTACGTTGTTTGATTTTTATTATGATCAAATATCTGCTAGGTATTATTTTTATATGATTAAACAAAATGAAAAGAAAAACAATTAAAACTTAAATTTACCAAATCATTTCTGGCTGTCGAGCTATTTATGCGATATTGCATTTTTATTTTTATTTTTTTACGTTTATTGTGTTTAAATAATTTTCATTCAAATAGACACGGATAATTTTTTGTAAGGGATACTATATATAATGTCCCTTTTACGAAACATCAATAGTTGAGTAAAATAATTGTCAACTATTTTAACATTTCGAAAAATTCTTTAAATTCCTACATTGAAGTGTTGGAATTATCGTAATGGCATTGTTTAATCTCTATATGAATAAAATTGTGTGACTATTTCTCGTGTGTTTCTCGCCTTTAAGTGATTTACGCATTTTTTGTTTACTATTTATTAATCGATTATTTATTGAAATTAAAAATGCTACGACGTAAGGTATTAAAACGAAATTCTAAAAAATTCTATTTAAAAATATTTTAATTACAAACTTAAATCTATCAAAATGCATTTCGGTTTCTTCGTAAACAAGTCAGCCATTTGAATCTTTTAATAGTTAAAAAAAAATGAATTAATTTGTATCCTTTCGAAATTTGAATCAATTTGGAAGCATTTAAACTGTCGAAAAGAAAGTCATTTAAACTGGCTTTAAAAGTTTCATTTAATAAAAAGATTGAAAGTTTGAAGCTATTTACATCCAATAATTTTTAGAGATGAAAACATTACCATAACAATAATTAGTTATAGTTTTATAATAATTTAGTTTAATTAATAAATCTAATGACACAACGATGTCATAATTAAATTTAACTTTCAAAACCTTATTAAAAGCAAAGAACCCCCCCCCCCCCAAAAAAAAAGCGAAACTAAAATGAAAGTAAAGACTCCCGGGCAACACCTGGTAGGTGTAGCTCGTTAAAAATATGCATACAAATTTTCTTCTGAAGCCATTTCCCCAATAAACAAAAACCTATTCGTTTTTATACCCTTATAAACCGCTTCCTTATTTCATTATGTTAAATCTTTTTTTTTTTCGTCTATCATGAAAATTGTAAACACAAACTGCATCACGGGATATTTAAACTAGTAGATTAGTCTGAGTAAATGCGGTATAATGGTGATTGCCATCATAATTGCAAACATGAGTGCGATAAATAATTGATTATGGTCAGAATTAAATCGTGTACAGTGTTCAGTTGTATTACAACTCATCAAAAGTGCATGTACATATGTGTATGGGGGAGGGGCACCGGTTGGGGTTCTGCGGATTTGGGGAAGCATGAGGATTTTAAAGGATGCAGTGTTTTGGCAGCCAACAACCAATGCAGGCAGTTCCATGCTTCAGCAACTCTGAACGTGAAACGAGGTTTCCGAAAGCCATTGGAGCTGTGCTTCTTTTTCTGACTTAGCAGGCATGTCCACATGTGTTAGACACATGGAAATAAAAAAGGTGCTCAGGATTGTTGTTGGTGTTGGCGAGATGGTTTATAATTTTGGGGGTGCTTACCAAGTCAATTGCTAGAGCTTCCATCAATCCAAGCTCAAGAAAAACAAGTCGTTCAGAGTATGGTAGATGTCTGATGGTTGGTTGCATGTCTCTGAACCAGAGTTTTCAGACGGTCAGTGTTCTGAGCCAGATAGAGGTTCCAGACTGATGATGCAAATTTTAAGTGCGGTCATACCATAGCTGTATACAGGTTTAAATAGATGGCTGGAGAGTAGATACAGATTTTACCAAGTGATACCAAGGCAACTACCTGATCAGGCTGCCTGAAGATAATAGCTTCCTGACCCAAAATGCATCAAGCATTGATGTTTTATTGTTTTTTGTTTTTTTTTCTCTTTGCAAAACTCAATCGTGTTCTGCAAAATCTAAAACGAAAAACAATTTCTCTCCCTCTACCGCTCCTTCCCTCCCTCCCCCCTTTCACTCAACCAAACACCATGAATAAATGCTTGAACATATAAAGAACTTGAAGCATAAAAAATTTCACCAGACCACAACTGTTTTGGCATTAAATGACCCATAAGAGGTTGATATGCCGTAAAACAAACCAAACCATTCTTGACAATTTTAGGTGTTTTGTCCAGCACAAATCACTGCTGACAGTTTATATATATATATATATATATATATATATATATATATATATATATATATATTCTTATAAACTTGTCATTAATTTTATTATGGTGAATAATATTATTGTAAGTATATGAATGTATTTAGTAAAGATTTAGATTTTAGATAGTAAAATGTTCATTACCTCCCCTCCAAGGGAGGAGGTCTAATGTTTTGTATGTCACGATCAAGTAAAATATGTTTGTTATTGAATGCAAATAAACAAATCATAAGCAGTACAATTAAATCATACCCAGTGTCTTTAACGCTCAACCACAGGGGTCCTCCTAGACTGAGGACACTTCATCTAAGATCGTTTCTTGTAGTTCCCTGATGACTACCTCTCCATGGGGGTGCATTCTTGCTCTGGAATCAAAGTTAGCACAACAACATAAATAGAAAAGAACTAGATCCCGAATTTGGAGAAGGGCCATTTTATTAGGATGTTGACGTTGCCTTCCTCTCTGCTAGTGACATGGGAGAAGAAATATCAAGGCTACAGATTTTTTGGGTTCTGACCTCTTCGTTTATAATCGATTCTCAAGTCATTTCTTATTCAAACTTCTAACCCAATCTCCACTCTTCATGCATTTCCTCTAGCTTGTGTTCTCACAGGGGACAACGACCCCTAAAGGCCAGCTACCTGACTCCATCTGACTCATTTCCTCTTTAAATACAGCAAATAAGTACTAGTGGACATATACTTACTATTTAACAGAAAGATCAGCAGACTCCTCAATCCAAATTCGTGGACTTGTGTCTGATTGCAATGTATTACAAAAATATTACAAATACAAGATATTATTTTAAAAGTGAAATGATTTGATTAAATATAATGCTTACTTTAAATATAATCAAATAAATTGAAAAACAATTTATATTCGTAAAATTTAGAAAAAAATCAATACAATAAATCTTCATAGTGAGAACGTTTGAAACACTAAAACTTTATTTTTTTTATGTAAAGGATAAATATATCACCCACTAACCCCAGTTTTCAATATTGTCATCTATTCTGTCATTCCCGTTAAATTAAATTTAGCTCCTTACATCAAGTGGCTTCATGCCTTGTCTGGAGTTACTTCCAAAATAAAACAACAAAAAATTCGAAAGCAGACAACTAACTTTATTTAGAACAGAGGTGCTGGTTCTTCCATTCACTCCTATTTAATTGTGATCTTTATTGAATTTAACTTTTGAACTAAAGAAAATAGATGATACAAATTAGTTTTGTTTAATGGTTTCCTTTAAGATTTATCCACAAATTTTTTTGTATGTATTGAAATAAAGACTATTAGAAATCATATGTTTGTAACTTATTCATTAAAATAAGTTTATAAATTTACGCTTCAAGTTCTTTATATCTCCGAATAAATATTTGGAGATACAAAGAACTTGAAGCATAAACACTTTTATCAAAATGACTGGATTTGGTATTAAATAACCCGAAAAAGGTTATGCTGTAAAACAAAAAGCAGAATGGTACAAGGTCTGAGACATGATTTTAACAACCAAAATTAGGACAGTATTTGAATTAGGAATGTAAATTGCTGTTGTTCAGAAAAATCTTAGATTATAAGAATCAATTAGGATAAATTGTTTTAAAAGATGTTATATAGGATAATTGCTTTACTCAGGTCTTATTATAATAGGATACGTTAAACATATATAGAGGAATCAATTCTCAACGATTGAATCTGAAACAAAATCTTATATATATCCTATAAATAGAGATTTTATCTGTCCGTCTATTAGTCCAAATTTTTTAAACAGTAAATACATTGCGGTATTTGTCTCATTTCTAAATATCAGATCTTAACTACTTTTAGAAATGGAGAATATTGCATTAACAGTAAATAATAAATTCCCAACAAATAAATGGGAAATCAAAGGATCGGAAATCAAAACCGTTTTTCAGACTGAGGGTCTACAAACTGAGTTATTTGGACTTTCTTATAAATAGAGCTTAAAACATTATCGTAACAAAATAATTATAGCTTTGGCGTGACATAGATTTGATTTACGTCATGTTTCAAAACATGAATTCTAGCATAAGCGATAATAAAAATTTTTAAAAAATGAATGGGTAAACATTATCAATAGTGTTGGACATTATTTTAATAGTCCAAAACAAATTTATTTTGCCTAAAACTATATACACCAATGGTGAATTAACCGATTCCATTCGCGTTTACAGTGGTTGCCAGCATAGTAGACCCTCCGCAGGAGCTAGAATTTGGGCCTGTAGGGCCTGTTAATTCTAGTATAAGTAAATAACAAATTTAAAAAAAGTAAATAACAAATTTAAAAAAAGTAAATAACAAATTTTAAAAAAGTAAATAACAAATTTAAATAAAAAGAATCATTTGATAACATAGTTATTTTCTTATCGTTCAAAAAATTATTTGTCCTTGTTTATTTTTGTAAGTAATGAAATGAATACTTGAACATGTAAAGAACTTGAGCATGAGAACTTTTGCCAAAATGACGGGATTCAGCATTGAATAGCCCAAAACGAGTTGATATGCCATAGAACAAAACAATCAAACCAAACACCATAAATACTAAAATACATAAACATTTAAAAAAGATGATGTTAAAATACATAAACATTTAAAAAAGATGATGCTAAAATACATAAACATTTCAAAAAGATGATGCTAAAATACATAAACATTTCAAAAAGATGATGCTAAAACACATAAACATTTTAAAAAAAGATGCTAAAATACATAAACATTTAAAAAAAAGATGATGCTAAAATACATAAACATTTAAAAAAGATGATGCTAAAATACATAAACATTTAAAAAAGATGATGCTAAAATACATAAACATTTCAAAAAGATGATGCTAAAACACATAAACATTTTAAAAAAAGATGCTAAAATACATAAACATTTAAAAAAAAGATGATGCTAAAATACATAAACATTTAAAAAAGATGATGCTAAAATACATAAACATTTAAAAAAGATGTTAAAATACATAAACATTTAAAAAAATATGTTGTTAAAATAGCAATACACATGAAAAAATTTAAATTACTTAAAATATCTCAATAATGGCATATATAGAAAAAGCTTGATGATCTAAGAAAGAATCTTTAAAAAAATTTTAAATCTGACTAAAAATAAGGAAGTTATGACTATTTTTGTGCTTCACACGAATGGACATTTTCCCCTCTTTAAGACCATATAGGTTTTGTCACATTTTTTACACTAATTTTTCAGTAAAAAATGTTATATCTTTGTTAAAACACAAGATTAAGCAATGCAATTTACCATATAAGTGTATTTTTGTGCAAGGAATCAGAATGTGCCACTGAAAATCTCCAGAAATTAATGGTTTCCAAGTAATCTGCACTAAGTGCACATAAATATGCTGCAATACCTTAAAAATACCATGTATCCATTAAAAGAAAGAAGTTAGAAAACTCAAAGTTGAATTGTAATACATTTTATGTACAAGAAACTAAAATCTAATACTAGGACTGTTTAAAAATGAATATATTGCAAGATTTCTTTGGGATTATTGTAGATTAACACTTAATTTCACTTAAAGGCAAGAATGGCCGGGAAATTGGAGATCATTTTACATTAAATTTATATGTGAAACTGATCCCCCACTCTAAATCCTAATTTTTTTCGCCAACACTTTAAGGGTGTTCACACGTAATCGCCTAAAAAAGTAGAATCTTAATTTTTTTTAAATTGGCGACTAGAAAGTCATTACTACTAGAAGTTCGAAAGTTGAGTGAAAACCAGTATTTCTTGAAGTATTTTTTATTAAAGAACTAAATAGGATTAAGTTTTTTAAGCACAAAAAGTATTTTTGTCTTATTTTTACAAAGCTTTACAAGACTAGTTAGCTGCTGCTGCTGATTGATTGTTATATCAGCAATACTAGCAGCCATTGTTGACTTTCGCTCAAAAAAAGGACAATATTTTTTCGGATAAGGTAATTTAAAATTACTACCGAAAGACAAAACAACATACAATTATAATTTTAATGCATAAAAAAAGATAAAAGATTAATTTATTTACTAGTTGGGGTACGAAAAATGTAAGAACATTTTCTATATTAATATTTTCAAATGTTTAAAATTCGTTCTAGAATGAAAATAAACAAAAATCGCCTCATGTTTATAGCTGCTGACTTGCTGCTACTACTACAGTCAGTTTTTCAAACTATAAATAGAAAACTTTTCTTTTTTTTTTTTTTCGGATAGGGTAATGAAATATTATCACTACTAAAAGAGAACACATATACAATTATAATTTTAATGCATAAAAAAGTAAAAAGATTGATTTACTTACTAATTGGGCGACGAAAATGTATTTTTCCAAAATGTTCAACACCCGTCATATTCAAGGTTTATTTTTAAAATTTCAAAAAAATGAATGAGCCGATTTACTTTGTACACTAACAAACATTAAAAGTGATGTTTCTCCAGATTGGTTTCCAAATTTCAGGACGAAATTCCACACAGAGGCATGGTACCAGAGTTTTAAACGAAGCCCCCCTTCGTTTAAAACTCTGGTACCATGCCTCTGTGCGGAATTTCGTCCTGAAAAAAAAAATTACGTAAATTGCTGAAAATAGCGTTAACATTTTTTGCCCTTTATTTGCTCAAAACTCTTAAAAATATATTAAGTATATTATTATTCATGAATGCACGTGAAAGGATATTCATTTCCTAACAAAATGATGGTATTTTGAGCACTTAAAGTGCTTTAGTTTTTAAGATATGACTATTTTAATAGAACTACCCTGGAATCTGTGATTATCCAAACCGTTTTCTGGTCGATGTGTATTGCTAGTTAAAATACATAAACATTTAAAAAAGATGATGTTAAAATATATAAACATTTAAAAAAAAATGATATTAAATTTTGTTTTAATAAATATAGCATATTTTGCAACTTTTTTCATGAAATATTATAAAAATTTAATAAAACTAAAAAAAAAAAAAAAAATAATTTACCAAAAGTTGGAATGGATTAAAGAAAATCTGAACCTCTTCATAAAGAATCGGTTGCTCCAAAGACGCAAAGGTCATGGTTCGCTTGCATGATGGCAACATTGATTTCTTTGACATTGTTGTGTTGTTTTGCAAGGAGACATATTGGCACTATCTCAAAATTGTTTCGCACTAAACTAGACTACACAGATGATTTGGCACTCTCTGCAATCACACCTGAACTTAGATCATGTGTTTTAATCAAGATGGTGCCATCTCGTTAAATGTAACCCTCTGAAATTAGTTCAGTAGGTCAGCCCCAGGTACAGCATTACGCTGCCTAGGACACCCTATGGCAAGATGTTCATGCCATACCCATCACGAAATCCATCTTTCCACCTTATTTAATTTTTAAAATTTATTTTCTACCTACCCTACTTCCCAACCCTTTCAATTACTTCATCTCAACTACTCCAACTCAAATTGGAACTTTTGAGGAGTATGGAGTCACCTCTAAACTGCCACTCTGACCCAAAGTTGCAGTACTTGGAAAAGTTTCACTTGTCGGTTAAATAGAATCTACCATTTGTTGACTATTTACTTATAAAATTTATTTGTAAGTATTTGGATTTAAAGCATAGTATCTTGTGCCAAAATGACTGAATTAGGCATTAAATGACTCGAAAAAGTGTTGATATACCGTAAAACAAGACAACCGAACCTATATACATAGATAGTTTAGCTGGAGAGAACCAATTTTATGTTTGTAAGTCAGGGTTAAAATCGGCCGAAACGTTGTGAGAATAACATCCAAGATGAGAACTGTAGTCTGAATAATACAATTCACTTTTACTTATATATTTTTTTTTTTTTTAAATTTCATCTTTGATCGTTTGTAATTTTTTGTTCTTTTAGTATATAATTATTCAGGAAAAATCAATTATTTATTTTTGCTAATTCTTTACAAATATAATTTTGAAATGAAATCTACCATAGTGTATTTCAGTTTTTTGAGTCAACTATTTTAATCTTTTAATGCTTGGAAAAAAGAAATTCTTTGTGACTCTCTGAAATTTGAAAGTCATTTAAACTGACTTTATAATTCTAAGCAAATCCGTGGCTATGGAAATTTTGAAAGCATTTACATCCAGTTATTTTATAAATACGGATTAAAACCACATTACCGTCACACAATTTTTGTTATAGTTTTATAACAATTTGATTCAATTAATAATTTAATGACTAAACAATACCGTAATAATTAAATTTAACTTTCAAAATCCTATTTAAAAAAATAATTTGGTAAATCAAAAAGCAAATGACATTGTTAAAAACACATAAAAAGCAGATGCAGTTCATAATACAATAGCTGTATTTTAACATTTTTTAGATCTGTCCTCTGTGGCTTTGTCGGTTGGTCGGTCAGTTTGAAATGGCATTTTCTTTCATCAAATCACATTTAGGTTTTAAATAGATTTTTATTTGTCTGTTTTAAAGTTTTTAAACTAAACAACCCCATAGAATTTAGAAGTGTTTATTTTTCATGAAACAGAATTAATAATCGTCACCATTATATTTGTATGTTAACTGACAGATTATGAAGGTAGTTACGTATCCTTGGTAGAGGACAAGTCATAGTGCTTTTCTGGACGGCATTTTCCCAAGTGATAGTCCGGAGACCGAACTCGGGTGACTGTTTGAGAGACGACTTCTCCCTCAGCACTCGCTAAATGTCAGGATATTCTCAAGTGCCATGTTGTGCATAGATGTGTGTCCTTTGAAATATTTCCGACGTGGATGACTGGGTCCGTCATTGCCATGCTAATGTTTCGGCTTTAGGTTCAATCATTTTGCATCTGAATTTATCACCGTCAGTTAAGACTACCTTGGTTTGAAGTGATTCTACCTTCCTCACCCTTTTTGTTATTATGCAGCTTAATTATCTTTCGTTCTTTTTTAGCTCCTTACATCAAGTGGCTTCATGCTTGACTTCCATTAAAAATATATATATATATATATTACAGCTTAATCACGTTAAGACACTGGTTCCCGTTATATCACCGAAGTTAAGTAACGTTGAGCCTGGTCAGTACTAAAATGGGTGACCATTTGGGATTACTAGATTCTGTATGTGCTCTCTGCTTATCTCGGCATTGTTTCCAGTCGTCTTGAACTTCTTGCAAGTGGAATCAGGTAGTGCCGACTCAGAAGAACGGTTGGGATTGCGCAACTCTAACCTCACTATTACACGTGCAGGCACCCTTACAGGGGGTATTCATTGTCTTTCAGGAATGAACGGAGGCCATCAGTCACTTCCGACAAGGCATGAAGGCAACACTTTAATATTTAATTAAAAATATTTATAGTAAATGATTTAATTGTCTTAAAAGTAGAGTCCTGTTTGAAATTACAAGATTGTTGTAATCCTGCGATAAAGCAAAATTCCACTCGAGCGTAGACCACTATGGACAACATGACGCTTGTCCCCACTTCCTGGGTAAGTGTACATTAATTTCAATTACTGTCTGTGGTGATTTCTCGCGGCTGTGTTAGTCTGGGAGTCAGACTCGTAATTCTAGGCTGAATCTGCGAACTGTATTCGAGTCCATACGACTGCGTGCAACCACTACTCCCTGCACTGATGAGGGTAGAAACCCGAAACGATGTCGTCTGTAGGTATAAAACACTTTAATATTTAATTAAAATATTTATATATATATATATATAAACCATCTAAACAAATAATACATCAATATTTTTAGATAGTCTTTTATTGCTTAGCGATACTACTACACATTATTTTCGTTTGAAATCTAATTATATTCATTTTATCTCTTGCCGAATTTGGCATATGTTATTAAAGTATAAAAACTTTGAGTCAAATTTAAAGAAACTAACTACTAAACCAATTCATTTGGTAGTTTTCTGTTTCCGTGTATATAACAATGGAACATTTAAAAAATAACCTGCATTATTAGAATAAAAATGTTTACTTGCTCTTTGACTCAATTTATCTCATAATTTTAATTGCTATTTACTGGTTAAAGCTTTTCTGGAAACCTTTAGCATGGACTTTTTTATAAGCCTTTTTTCTGCAATGGTGTTTATCCTGGTCGGTTTGTGCCAGCTTTCCTGATCTTCACCACGTCCCGAACCATGGTGGCCCATGCATGGAAGTCCTAAGCAAGACTGATCACTTGTGGACCAGAGATCTCAGCAAAGTCCTCTCTGGTTGTTGCCCATGTTCTCAGCTGCTCAACGATCCTCTTGTGCCATCCAGGCAGAGAGGTAGGAAGGATTATGTTGCCCCCCCCCCCACCCCCCCACCCGCTAAGCTGCATATCCAAACTATTGAAGATTTTAGTTAGAGGAAATCCTTTAGAGTTTGTAGATTAAATCTGGAAGAAAATCAGAATGACGAACTTACTTGGAAGAGTAATACGTCTTGCTAAATCTGACTGAAATAGAAATGTCACATAAGCAAAAAGAGATCACCATTCTTCCACGAAATAAACAACGGCTCCACAACTAAAGCGATATGCAGTTTTATTTGTGGGAACACAGGAACAAAATATAGATGGTACAATGGGTTTATTCATGTCGGTTAGACGAAGTAATATTATCCCGGAGTTCGACTACTCACTCTCTCAGGGTTGAGGCAGGCTGAGAACGGGAAAAGCATGTCTTGTCAACTTGAAGAGAAACCGCGAACTGAAGATTCATGTTGACAAGATGAAATAACATTATCCTGGAGTTCCTCGACTCATCTACCGCTGTCCCAGATAGAGAGCGCAGGATATACATCTTTTCTATTTGAAAGTCAAGCTGGAACTGAATTGTTCTATTCATCAAGTGGTTTGGTTCTCACACCAAAGCGATTCATCACGTATGAATCTCATTGGGCATAGGCGTCTTGTTTGTTCATGCGGTGAAGAGGCAATGGTTACATAATCGCCAAGCCGAATCGCAATCTAACCGCCAATTACATAGACCGATACAAAATAGTTCGCTCATGCAACTGCTACAAAAGGGTCGCTGCAACAAGACGGATGGAAAAGACTTCAGGTTGAAGTGCTGACAGAGAGCAGCAGGTAAGAGACGGTTGACCTGCCAACAATGCAAGATGCAGTGGAGGCAGTCATTCTCAAAAAAACTTTCAACTTCTGCTGATCCACACCCATCATTGACCATGTCTCGCAGCCATAAAGATACACTGGATGATAGATTGGTAGACACCCCCCCCTAGCTGATATTTAAATCTCTCAGTGCCCCACAAGACCATTGGAGTTACACAAAGGCAGATCTAGCGGGGTTCATCTTCATGATCAAACTCTGCCATGCTCTGCCCGGACAGAGCAATGGTGGACTACTCCACAACTTTCAAAAAGGCCCATTCAGACAACTGTCTTCATACCTCCGGAGAGATGAAGTCCTCTACCCATATTTCTTTTACATATCCATATCAGCAACATTGTTCGGGTCATATTTCATTAGAGGTAGCCAAACAAATCATAAAGGATGGACTAGGGTTGTCACGGTACGAGAATTTAAGCTTTTATACAATCTAGTATAAAATCATAACATGAAAAGCAAACGTCCTATGATAAATGGGAGCCGATACATTGCTTGTGACAGACCTTTAAACCATACAGAAAGCAAGAGAAAGAATGAGAAATAGTGAGAAGGGGTTGGGTTAAAAAAAAAAGTTGAAAGTGAAATAAACATGCTTGCTAGAACATTAACAACTAGGTCAAAAATCCGGTTAGGAGAGAGGGAGGGGAGATCAAAGGGCTGTGTGGGTAACCAAAGAGAAGTACAAAATAGACAAACAATAGAAAAGGAAAAGAAAGAAAGCGGAAGAAATTTTGAATAGTCAACAGCTTTAGTCTTTAACGTTTAAACAATTGTGTATTGTTTTAAAAGGCGTATCAATACTTTTGACAATCTGCGAATGGACATTTTTTTTTTTTTTTTTTTTTACTAAGGTGTCACTACTTGTCAAGGCTCAAAAGGCCACTCAAGGATAAGGGTCAATGAGTTTGTCAGGTGGACGGTGAGACAACACTGTGATGATTGGTAATGATGGTGGAAATTGGGCAGAAATTTATTATTTAAGATGATGGATCAAAAAGAGTTTGTTTACATTGGACTTAAAAACGACCCTGTTGTAGTCAGCTGGGAAACAGTCTCACAGTATTATTTCACGGACGGGCAGTTCTAGGAAAGAAACTTTGCTCATGGAAATTTCATTTAGTTTTAGGCGGAGAGAAAGGAAACTAATTGATAGTGGTTGTAGCTAGACAAGTTTTTGTTGTGAATGTTTTACAGGGAGGGGACCATAGACTAAAGCTACTAAAGATATTGTCTTTTTTGTCAAATTGTGTGTAACTCGCGAACAAATAGATGCGGGGGTGGGGGTCATTATAGTTCTGAAGAATCTCATCAGTACTTAATTTTTATTTTATTTTCATAATTAAATGCAATCTTTAGTGACATCTTCCACTTTATAATAAAGAGCAATGTGTATTTATTTGTAAATATTTATCATGAGGTAGCAGGTTCAGTTCACAAGGAAAACATGGGATGAAATGATAAGAATGGACTTGAGAGAAAGAGGGATAAATAAAGACCTGGTCAGAGGTAGGTTAGCTTGGAAGTTTATTTGTAAATGCCGTCCAATGCATGGCAGCAGCATGTAAAACTGACGTAAAACCTATGTTTCCTGTCACACAAAAGTCTGCCTGACGAATAAGGGAAGGGAGAACGCAAATCTATTTTCATAATGAGACGTTTTCTTTGTTTTTCTTTTCTGCTTTTTATACGATTTTCTTCCCTTTTTACTTAATTGAAACTTCCAAGTTTGAGACGTTTTTGTTCTAATATCCTTTATTTTTTACTTATACTAAGATCTTTAATGTTAAAATTTTGTCTTTTCTTTATATCCCCCCCCTCGAAATAATTAAAGAAAGAAAATAAAAATGTAAAGTCAACGGTTAGTGGTTTTTAAAAAAAATTTTTTATAAGTCATCAGAAATGACTTGGTTTTTTAAAATTTTTTAACTCATGATAGTTCAGTCTCTAAGTATCCTATTAAAATAATTAAAAAAAATTGGAAAGGCTTACAACATTGAAAAGCAAATAGCAAGACGGACAACCCCATCGTCTGAAATGAATTCAGAAAGAAATCCACTCTAAATAAAAAGTCAACGATGGACTTTTTTTCTTTTTTCTTGAGGTCACCAGAAATGATAAAAATATTTTATATATGAAAAATAAAAATTATTGGCATAATTCTATGATTTTATAAGAATATTAGTGCGAACACTGTCAAAATGTTAAACCGAATCCGATGATGATATTTTTGCATTGTCTCCTTTGGACTATTGTTCTCACTGTCTTTATTTTTTTACTACATTAATCAGATTTAAGTATGTAAACATCAGCATGCACAAATAATCAACTACATTGAATACAGAAAAAATATCAGTGTGTGAACAATACGTGTGAAGAAGGTCGGAGAGCATGTCGGCTGAAATGTAGTAAAAATAAAAATAGCAACAGTGAGAACAATAGTGTGAATAAAAACAATAGAAATAACGAATGTGAATTTGTATGAATCGGCATATCTTTTTTTTTTGTTTATTTTTTATTTTACTCTTATTCACACCAAACAAGGGGCCACATTGCAACTTGGACGTAAGGGGCTACTGTTAGGAACCAGGTCTACATGGACACACTAAATAGGGAGTTGAGCAGCGAGATGTCTGTTCACATTACATTAAAATTTCTGCATGTTAGTACAAGCAGGAAACAGGAAGGGAATTCCAAAGTCTACCAGTTTGAGGGAAGAAACTATTAGACTAAAAAACTTTCCGGCATTTGGGGACCTCTACAGTGAAGGGGTGGAATTTTGCTGCTTGTCGGGTTAGCTGGGTGTATTTACGTCGTGGGAGAGGGGAACAAGTGCAACAAGTTTGTCAGAGCACATTCCATTAAAGTGCTTGTAAAACAAGCACAAGGATGCAACATTACGGCGATGTGATAGGAGTTTGAGTTTGGTTTACAGTGCGGGACCTATTAGATTGGAGACTTTTTTTTTTTTTTTTGGGGGGGATCCTGTCTCATAGAGAGAGACTCATGGTAGATGCACCAGCTCAGATGTGGCAGCAACAATACTCTATGCATGGGCGAATGATGGCTTTGTAGAGATATAGGATACTGTCAGATGTGAGAAGTTTTCTAGCACAGTAAAGGGAGCCCACCTTCTTTGCAGCAACCTTGGCAATATATGACGTTTTTTTTGACTGGCTCAATTCTGTTATTGGCATGTATTTCCCCAGTTCTTTTTACAATTAGGTACTTACAGGAGGGACCACATGAAGGTTGCCACGTGAAAGTGGTGCTATGGGACTGACTGGATTCGAACTTGGCACTCCAGATCGGGAAATTATTGACAGTGGTTGTAGCTAGACAATTTTTTGTTGTGAATGCTTTACAGGAGGGGGGGGGGGGCATAGATTGAAACTCAGTCGAGCACCTGGTATGATCCATTATTGCACATTGGTTACAATAAGATTTGCATTTTATATGAATGCTACGTCATGAGAATTAACATGGTGAGGCATATTATAGATTGGAGGTGGGAGCATGAAACTCTTGCCTAGGATCTGTACATGTTGGAAAGGTCAGCATTAATGTGGGTTAGGTCGTAGCCGCTGTCACTTTGTAGTGAAGTGTTATGGTAATGTTAAAAAATATATATATATATATATATATATATATATATATGAATAACAAATCTTAAATTTACGCCATTGAACTAGGAAATTACCCTGAAATATATATGTATATTTCAGGATGTAAGTATTAATACTCGATTTTTTGCTCCCTTTGACTTTTTCCTTCAGATTTATTTATTTTTTTAAAATTGAATCCTGGATTTTTGATTTTTTGAACACTTTTCACAACCATAACTACATCGTCTTTTGGAGTTAATGATGAACCTGTTTTTGGTCCTGCTATTTTCAGAGCTTATTTGTGATGAGCCTCAACTTTTCTCTGTTTACATTTTTGATGAAGAATTTTTTTTTTTTATCGTAAACTACCGTGGATTTTTTGTTTACTATGCAGATTTTTTGTAAACAATTGTAAATCTGATGACTTGCTTTGGGTATAAATTATTAGGTACTTACAGGAGGGACTACATGAAAGTTGCCAACATTCGTAATTAAAGTTGTGCTGTGGGACTGACTGGATTTGAACTTGGTACTCTAGATCGTTGGTCCATTTCGCCATCTTCCATGAATAATGTTGAATGGTGTTTTTAACTTGGCAAAAATGAACAGATAATGGTACTAAGTAAATTTAATTAATTTATATCAATTAGAATATGTAAATACAAATAACTATTTTATCTTTTTTTTTTTTTTTTTTTGAAAAGATACAAAGATCAAATTATAAAGAATGCAATCTCGGGTAACTGATAGAATTTATGAATGGGTATTCATAAAAGTATGTATGCGTTTGTGAAAGTATAAATGAGTGTATAGATGTATCAATCGTCATCATCATATTCATTTTAGAATGTTTTACAGGCTGGCATGTGTTGAATGGCTTTTAGAAATTGACTTCCAAACTAACCTATCTCTGCCAGGTCATTATTTATCCCTCTTTCTCTCAAGTCCATCTTTCAAACTTCCTGGTAAGTTTGAAAGTGGCTATAAAGTTGTTTTCTCTAGTACTCTTGGGAAGGTATGAATCCATTTTCTCTCCCTTATCTATGGATTAAATAACAGGGTAGACTAGACTCTCAAACCATGGTATGGGAAATATATCTAGGAAAAAGAAATCTCCAAAATAACCCTAGTCTTTTGTCCAGTTATCACAGCATTGCTTCTTTGTCACTGCACTTAAGTGATGCCAAATCAGGAGGTCCCGATTGACTATGGCCTCAATAGAGCTGAACGCGAGAAGATCACCAAATATCGGGACCTCAAGAATGGTCTCTGAAGGAAATAGACATCATACCGGTTTTGGTAAGCGCAACTGGCCTAATGAAAAAGAACATTAAAAAATATTTAGATACGATCCCGGGAAGACGAAGCTGTAGCGAAATAAAGATATCAGCCCTGAAAGGGACGTCTATCTTAAAAAGAGCCCTTGGATATAAAAGTGTTAGCTCCAGGAAGGAGCCCCTTAATCTCTTCAAACTAACTGAAATAAAACAACCCTTGCTTCACTGTTAACTCCTCATAATGCAGATACTTTTTTTCATAGGGTTTCCATTGTTTTTAGAGACGAGTGTTCAATCAAGATTTTCTTTTACCTTTCAAACGTTGAGTTTGTAAACCAGTGAAGAACACTAATTTTCCTCTCTCAAATTTGCCGCTTAATAATGTTATAGTTTATCTTCATTGTGGTCATTTCTGAATTTTGCTGGATTCCAGGACAAGAATTCATCTGGTCTGGTGGAGTATCCAGCTAAGTGCTATTACTTAAGGTAACATCACTAGGAGAAGGTGCACCATTCCTCGTATGAGCTAGTGTATAGACATGTCAAGGGGATCATATCGAATACTGTTATTTTTAATATTTGATTAGAGTTTACTTGTAGCGTGAAGTATCCTCATGTCAATTTGTAGCTGACAAACTCTTATACGGAGAGACCAAAGACACTCAAGGATGGTGTCTAGTAGATAATTCAAACACGTGTGCGCGCTGCGGCAAAAAAAAAAACAGCCACAAAGTCGGTATTTTCTTGATCGGCGTTGCCCCAGTTGAATAATATCTAAAATTAAACAAATATTCATTCTTTGAGGGTTAACTGGGCCAGGTTTTGTCAGGAGGGGTCGTTTTTTCAGTCTTATTATGTACTTATTTGGAAAGAAAATGTTGACTCATTTCAAAATTATTAAATGCTAACTCCGGATTTTATTTATAATTTCTTAACATTCACTTCGGACTATTTCTCTTCAAAGTGATATGGTGGTTTTATTAGTGCTCTGGTGGCCTCCTTAATTTTATTTGGGTGGGTTCAGTAGCACTCTAGAGGCCTCCTCAGTTTTATTTATTTATTTTTTTCAGTCTATATGTGCGGAGGAGAAAGAGGGGGTTGGAAAGACAGGGAGAAAACGGGGAAGGGGGGAAGAGAGAAGGACAAATAGAAAGAGGTAGATAAATAAAATGTTTAATAGAAATATGTTACACTTTTTAACCTCTTCTATGTTGTTTTTAGTGGTCCCGGGCAACGCCAGGTAGCCCTGCTAGTATAACATAAGAAATACTGGCCTTTTCTGACTGCATTTCACATTTTCATTGTACATTATAGAATTACCTACAAGTTCACTATTCTAATCATGAATTGCCATGTTTTTCCTGGCATCGTAACTCAAAATCTTAAGATCAACAAGCCTATCCTGCATTCCTCATCATGCCAGTTTGCACCATAAACACTGGTCACTGACTTTCGGGCCCTTTCTTATAATACCAATTACCTCTTTCAGGAATTTATATACTTTTGTGGTTCTCATAATGGATTCTATCATAAACTGGGGAACGTAATTTTTTTTTTTTTTTTTTTGCACCAGCCCATATTACCTTTTTCATTCTTATTTTATACATTTTATATTAATTTTTGGGGTGGAGCCCAACGATATACTTGGCATTGCTTAAATGATGCAAGTAAAGCTGACTTAATTAAAATAAATTTCGGTAAATTTATGATCTTTAATCACCTGAGCACACCCTGCATTTCCTGGTAATCAATAAGAACACCTGTGCACTCCTCCTCCTCCTCCTCCTCGAAGCCATGGACCCTATATTACCGTTTCTATTATTTTTTAATCTCTAATTTTCAAGTTATAAATAAAATGTTGTATTTCATTTTTTTATCAGTGTCAAGCACGAACTGAGACTCCACAATGATATTAATTTCCTGGAAAATTGTGAGAATGGTAGATTTTTTTTAAAGAGGAACAAAATTTGGTTTCACCATTTCAGTATTATTCCTTATTTCTTATGGACAAAATTTAACAAAAAACTTGTATTTAAATGTAACTTTTTTCTAGGCAATCAAATTTCGATATTTTTTTTTTTTAATGTCAAAATGTAACTGGACAGGCATCCTTTTCAACAATGTAAGTGGTTTTCGATTTCGTTCAGAACTGAATTAGATATTGATCTTAAAAATTGAAAAAAGTGACAAAAATGGACTTGAGGATAGATATATATATATATATAACATATGTCAGTATGTGTATATATATATTCTTAAGTCCACATTTTCGTCACTATGATACTCCTTTTGATCAAAATGGAATATACTTATTTAAGTATTTGGAGTTATAGTTTTAGAATATATATTGGTATAGGGGTTAATATAAAAAAAACCTCTAAGGAGTTTAACAGACAGAAACCACAACTTTATATATTTCAATGCACTAGTCAAGTACCTGTCTTATGGACAACAATAAATATTTCCGAAAACGAAAGTGATTTTTATCAGATACATAATAATTTTACTTAATTACATTGAATATTTATTTTTGTTATTTATATTTCTGAAATTACTTAATAAAAGTAATTTTTTTTATTTTTCATTATTTAAAAAAAAACTAATGCGTATTCATCTAAAGCAGGGGCGGGCAACCTTTTCAGAGTGAGGGCCAGATGAGACTTTTGGAAGGAGATCGCAGGCCGGAGTGAAAAACGAAATCTCAAAATTACTATATTTTGTTGTACAACAATTGCATTGAACACTCTACAAATCTGATATTTTTTCTCAGGAGACTTCTGTATGTGATGCTATAAAAGGCGCCGACGAAGAGTCATTTTGGAATCATAAAAAATAATGACTGGGGAAGTAGCAAGTTGATCCAGCATTCGTTTTGACACACCTCACATAAGTTCTATGTTTCATGCCTTTTCCTCGTCTCACGTTTCCTCTTTGCCTCTCTCTTCCTCTTTTTCTATTTTTATCTCAGACCAAGGATTTGAAATTAATAGTTAAAGAAAAATGAAATATACATGCATCATCGCTCGCTGATATTTATACATTTTTATCCTACCGTAAATCTTAATTGAAACCTACTTTTACGTCTATGTCACAAAGTGATATGAGTTTTACTGGGAGGTCCACGGGCCGGATTGCAATAATAAAGCATAACAGGGTGACGGGCCGGATGTGGCCCACCCCTGATCTACTACTACTAATAATAATAATAATAATAATATTTATAGTTACGTGCATGACTTAACAACTCCCTCATCTGCTTTATGGAAACCAGCATAAAAGAATGTTAATTTAATTACTTTTTATCTGCTACTTTTAAAAAACAGATATATATGTATATTTTTTTTTTCCATAATAAGATAAAAATCGTCATTAAAAAGAATGGAAACAAAGTGAGAAACAAAGAAAGATAGTAAGACATATAGACTATTGTAATTGATTAATGCTTTAAAGTCTATTTATGATCTCATTCAACTTTTGGTGAGACATACAAAATAATATCGCACAAATGTATATAAGATGACGGCCTAACACCTTATCAATTCTGGGGTATTATTTACTGAAGTCAACAGAACAAAAAAGGGGTTAAAAAAAAACAAATATGTAACAAATAAATGTTACCAAAGGACAGATAAGTAACTCTTCTACCTACCTGGATATGTTTTTTTTTTTGTCCTTAAACTTATTTTAAAGGGTTTTGTACTTAAATAAAAGTAGTAGGGTCTTTAGAATTAAATTAAATTTAAAAAAAATGGCTGCAGGTGTCACTCGCCCAGAAATCGGAAATTAAACAAAAATACAGCTAATAACTCACTAATCGGGCGGAAATTCTATGTTCAACCAAACTGTGTATCTTATTAGCTGTATTATAATAATACTCTAATTCTGATCTACAACTTTACGTGTAGTGCATGTTTGTTTTATGTATTAACTAGTCACCACTTATCAAGGCTCAAAGGCCACTCGAGGATAAAGGTTAATGAGTTTGTCAGGTGAATGGTGAGACAACACGTCAAGATTGAATAGGTTTATAAAAGTAGTCGTTGATAAGCAGAAATCTGAAGCACCATAGTATCAACACTGTTGTGCCTCAAGGATCCATTCTGGGTTCAACCCTCTTCCTGATCTTCATTAATGATCTCTCAAATCACATTCTAAGATCATTCATTGACACTTATGCAGATGACAACCATCTATGGCAACACTTTGAAGAACATTAATGATCAAGATCTTTCTGATTCTCCCTCTTTTGAACTAAAGCATGTCGTGCAATAGGGAGTAGGGGAGTTCGACAAAATAACTGGTATACCAGTCCTTTTTCCTCAATTCTCCGAGATGCTGTAGACAACTTTCTGCTAAAGATGTTGATGGCCTTGTGACGGCCACTTTAAATTATTCATTTGCAAAAAACAAATGTCACTTACAAATTATGCACAAGTCCATCAAAAGTGTGGGAAGTAAAGGGTTGCTCATCCTCTATCTATCCTTTTAACTAGACACATTTTGACAATTTTGTCCGAGCACTGTTCCGTTCATTCCTTCATCATTTGTCAATCACTTTCACTTCAGCAGGCACCAAAATACCACATTTACTTTATGGGATATCCTACTTAACATATCCCTAATAGTTTGAATTGAATTTTATCTTCTATATAAAACTGAATGTTTGTGTGTCTGTGTGTGTGTGTATTACTTATAGAAAAACAAGTTACAGAGAATATAGATACAATCTAAACGCATTGTTCGAGATCAATAATTAACATTATTTTTCTTAATACTTTGATTTTACCGATACTTTTGGCAGTTCTGTGAAGACCTCCTTACTAACATTACAGTATTAAAAGATAAAGGGAGAAAGATAAAGAGACGGTTAGGGGGAGAGAGAGAGGGAGGGGATAGAAGTTTTAACATCAAAATGTTACACACATTATTTAACTTCTATTTTTTTTTTATGTCCCGAAGCAATAAATGTAAGATTACACTATTACATTTAAAGCAGATGGCTCCGTGGGAAAATGAATTACATTATTATTAGTTTTTAACACATTTAAACAAGAGAAGAATCATATGGGAAAAAGGGAAATAGAGGGTTGAAGGAGGGAGGGAAATAATGGGGACTAGAGAAAGAAGAGAGATTAAAGTTTTTATATAAAGATGTTACACACACTCTTTAATTTTTACTACTTTGTTTTTTTATCACCCCGGGCAACGCCGGGTAGCCCTGCTAGTTTATTATATAATTTATATCCAAAAATCTCCTTAAAAAAACTTGATAAATATTATTTCACAAAGCTTTTTCCTCAAGGAATATTATGTTTAAACCTGAAAAACATTGTCAGAAGAAAAAATGAACCAGAGTGCTCGATTGTAATACAAGAGCATTATATGTGCTTTATGAAACCATAATTGTATACTATCTAAATAAACCACACGTGTGTGTGTATTTATCTATCATAGTATCATTTTAATGTTGTAAATTACGAGCCGTTAAAAACTAACAGTAAAGACATAGCTGTAAACACACCAAGAGTAACCTCGTCTGATGTATATTTGATGACTCGATGCACATTTGTGATGCTCAACTTGTATCTGAACTTTTTTTTTTAATGGAAATCGCTTCAGACAAGACATGAAGCCACTAAAAAGGAGCTAAAAAGAACAAAAACAATACTACTTCAAGGTCAAAAACTAGCTAACGATAAGTTATATGGGTAGATTCCAACCCAGAATACAGCAATTTTTTCCTTTTGTCAGAAACATCGCTCATGGAATGTGAGGACTAAAGGAGGAAATAAGGGAAGCGAGAGTTACGAGGCTGCCGAAACTAAACCCAAGGTCTACTTTCTACTCTCCTAATGCTGTAAATTAAAACAAACAACACTTTGTTCTGTCAATTAAAATAATTAGGGATGATGATAAAAAAATTAGTTTTGAGACCTACAGTTTAACACAGCAATTTATTATGAAACTTTAGTTAGGGTCCATTGAATTTCCCATGGACTTCTGCATCCTGGGAACTCATTAAAATCATTACTTGTGGGTCCCAGGGATTCACAACATTAAATCTATGAGGATCACATTTTTAACCACAAATCAGAGATGATCTTTGTATATTAAAAAAAACCTAAAAAAAAACAAACCCATCCACCTGGTTAATCCCATTCGATATTGACCCAAGTTTCTAATCTATAGAAAAATGGCACGTTCCAAGTTTATTTTCATCCCAAATGCATCCTAAATGAATTAGTAACTTTAGGTATTTGGTTGACTATTTTGTCAAAAGATGTATTCATCAGATATAGATAATAATGATTATTTTAATATGGACACATGCAATAGTATTAAATGTAAGTAATTCATATGAAGACAAGATAAACTTTACTTCAATGATTTTTTATTTTACAAGGTTTTAACTTCATTTTATGTTATGAGGGTTAAAACACATGTAAAATTTTGTATATACCTATTAATTGACGCTGATGAGAGAATGAAATCAAAGAAAATAATTGCTGTTTTAGATTAGGATTAATCACAGCCAAGTTCTCTTTTAGTTATAACTTAAGGTCTTGTACTTTTGTTCTAGAAAACAGTTTAAATTTTTATTTTTTCATGAACAGGCATGTTTTGTTTTTTTTCTTTCTAAAACCGACTGTTTTTCACATGTAATTGATGTTGACAATCTATTGAAATCACAAATTTATTAGCGTAAAAGAAAATGAAGTTTTTGTAAATTAAAAAATTTTTTATTTTTTTATTAATTTAACCACAATGCATTTCGTAAGATGTAAATTGGTATTTTTTTTGTTTGCAGTTATTTTAAATTCAAAATATATAAGATTTAAATTCACTCCCATTTTTGTGGTTTTTATATTTACATTGAATTATTTTAATCTTAATTAAGTACAGATGCCCCCCCCCCCACCCCAATCTCCAATGCCACTCATAGAATCGTTAATAAAATTCACAATCCTTTCTGTAATCCAACCATATTTTGTACACATAAACTTCAGTCTATGCATGCTTGGTCCACCGTGTTTCAGCAGTCTTTATGTTATTGCCATTCAACGATAAGCACAACTGGATGCGGTGTGCAAAATGCAGGCATTCATCCTCTATTTCAGATACTCCAATCAAGAGATTTTTTAAAGGATTCTAACCGTCCCTTTAAGCGCAATTGTTTGTATCTCTCTTGCACTTTCTTCACCGGGTATATTCGGCAGGTAGTTTTTGAAATTCTTTTTTCATGAGTCCGGTTGCTCCTATAATTAGGGGTGGGACGTAATGGGTGAAAATTTCAGATTCATGCGAGTAGTATTTTTTTGTGTTCATTTATACATAAATAACACTAAACAATCAAACATTTTGAAAATTTTGCAAAATTCAGAAGGTGCAGGCCAAAAATAGCCGTTAGGGCTCCACGGGACTCAAAATCGATCATTTTTCAGTGAAAAAGTGGTTTCATGCGACATTGCAGGTCCTAAAACATCCTCAAAAGCTATGAATGGATGTAGATGGTTAAATCTGATATAGTACTTTAATTTAGGACCATTTTCAGGCTGTGAAAGGGTTTTCATGAATGTAAAATAGCCAAAAACTAGTGGCCTGCACCTTCTGAATTTTGCAAAATTTTCAAAATGTTTGATTGTTTAGTGTTATTTATGTATAAATGAACACAAAAAATACTACTCGCATGAATCTGAAATTTTCACCCATTACGTCCCACCCCTACTATAATTAATGGAATGATGGGAGATCCTTTTAAGATTCCAGTTTCTTTTCATGTCGTACATAAAACCTTCGTATTTCGTTATCTTTTCCCTCTCAGCTCTGCTTAAGCCATATCACTATGTCAGGTTTAACAACTCCGTTTTCTAGGTATTTAGCTGTAGGGATTGCATAGTCATAGTGGATGATGTATGGCATTACCGACTGTTCTTTCTGGTATATGCTCCCAGGACTTGCTGCTATCTCTTGGGTTCGGTGTGCCGCCACTTGTAATTGTGCAATGAGCCACAGTTGGCACATGTGTCAGAGGTTGGCCATCTCTGGACTAGCAGTTTGGACCTGCATGGGTTTCAGACATGCTCAGACAGACATAATCAACTTTATCAAGTAGATACATTTAGCTCCATCGCATAATGATAGGAATATTATCTCTAATAATGTTTCTTTTGCTGAAGTTGCTTTTTATTTGATGAAATTATTTCATTAATTTTTCTGTTTGCTTTGCATACAAATCGCGCTTATTTATTACTAATCTACAATAATTGAGGCTATTATTCGTTACTTAAAAAACGAAAAAAAGGAGAGGTAGTCATATTAGCCTAATCTTGACAGATTAAGTATTTATTTTATCCAAATAACATGATTAGCAATTCATTGGTGAGGAAAATGTTGGCATATTCATACAAGATGTTAGCAAAATGTTTTATTCAATTTTTGGTTTTTAAATTTTAATATTAAATATTCATATACATGGATGCTTCAAAGATATGATCTATCTCTTTATTCAAAAAGTGCCAAACCAGTTCAGCACATCAACCGAACTTTACTTCACGTGAAACTGTCGTCTTCAACAACTTGCCATATTTTTCTGACTCTACAATCTGTGTGTGTGCGTGTGTGCGTGCGTGTGCGTGTGTGTGTGTGTGTGTGTGTGTGCGCGCGCGCGCGCATAAGATAGTGGAGAAAGGAAAATAAAGAAAGTGACGATTGGATGAACATCTATCTTTGTATATGTATTTGTCTATATATATATATATATATATATGGTTGTGTGTGCACATGTATATGTTTGCCCCACACATTGCGGGAACATAAATGGTCATGACCTTTATCAGAATGCTGAGGAAAGCAGAGTGGCCAGAGTTGAAAGGCACCGGTTTGGAAATCAGTAAAAGACAAGACCCTAGAATCAACTATCTTAAAAAAAACTGTAATAAAATATAATTTACCCTGGATTAGATGGTAATATGATAAGAGTCTAATGCGGACATTCGAATTTAGTGATAACATTGGTTTGGATGACTGAATCGAGACTGTAAAGGCTTCACCCTTCCGATATTCTTTCTTTCTTCCTTCTTTGCCCCCCCCCCCACAAATTAAAACAGTGTACAAGAATGCCTGCCTCTCCATTTCAGTTTAAATTGTAAGATGGCTTAATGAGGTTGGATTTCGAAAGAGATTGCAACCGAAAATGTATGCACATATGTAGCCAAAAATGTTTTTATAAATAAAGGAATTTATACTAAAATACAGTTCTACTTGCTATTGAGCACTATTGTATAATCACTGGAGTTTCATTGGATTAACATCTAGGAAACAACAACAATACAATTACTATATGTATATATATATATATATATATATATATATATTAAATAGTTTTTAACATCAATATGTAGTTAAAGCAAAATAAATTGTTTTGGACTATTAAAAGAATTTCCAACGCTATTGATAATGTTTAACAATTTATTTTTATTACTGCTCCTGTTCGAATTCATGTTTTGAAACATGACGTAAAATTAATCTATGACGTCACATAAAAGCTATAATTATTTTGTTATGGTAATGTTTTAAGATCTATTTATAAGAAAATCTAAATAGCTCCGTTTTTTCCCGCAAAAAAAAAATCGAGCGCGAACGCAGATCCCAAACTATATCGAAGAACCAGTTTTGATACGATCATTCATTGCTAACTGAAAGAAGTGACAAAAAACATTTCTTTAAGTAGTTAAATCAAAATGTTATTGCTAACTTGTCTAATTTGCTCATATGGTAGAGTATCCGACAAATTTGTCCTAATTACTCTTTGACGTTAAGGTTGCGAGTTCAAATCACGGCCTGGGCGTCAAAATTATTTATTGTTTATTTAGTCGTTAAGATGTGCTCTAATGTATTTCTAATGTTTCTGACTTTGAAATTAATTAAATAGTAATTAACCCCCCCCCCCCCCTCCTATTTACAAAAATTCTCCAGGACGGACAGACAGCGTCATGAAGTGTAGAATGATAGCAATCTACCCAGGCAGCGGATTAAATAAACATTTATGTTAAAAATGTACTGATTATGCCAAAAGGCAGTTGAAGCCCGGAGAGTATAATGCATGAAACGTAAAAATAGAATTAACCAAGATGAAGGAAATAGTCAGAAAAGAATAATATCAATGTCATATCTAGTGAAAGTCTATATAATGTGTCTATTTTGCATATATTGTCATCAATAGCATATGGACTACAAACTCAATATTTTATTCGTATTCTTCAGTTTCTTTTGTGGAAACTTGGCCGATGTTCTTAACAACAACAAAATATCTCTTCAATCTCTCTCATATACAATTGTATCCCAATGAGTTGTTTTACAATAGTGACATATTTAAATAATGATGGAAAAAAAAAATACAAGCAGCAGCAGCATATTGCATTTATTAAGGCTCAGCTTTATCTTTTTTGGGTATTTTTTGTTTTGAGGCATGTCCGTCCGGATTTTTCTCCGCAACCATCCATTGAATTTCTCTGAAATTTTGCATGAAGTTGTAACTTTGGTCAGGTTAGAAAGTGACATTCTCCGATTTTTGAAAAAAAAAGGGGGGTCAAAAGGCCCTGAAATGGCAAAAAATGACATTTTTTGCCCCATAACTTTTCATCCATCCATTCAATTTCTCTGAAACTTGGCCAAAATGTGGAGGCAATTGTTCCTAATAGAAAATAAGTATCGCTGACCTTGGAAAAAATCTGGTTCGTGCCCCCAGGGGGTCAAAAGCCCCCAAAATGGCAAAAAAGGACCCTTTTCTCCCATAACGTTTGATCCATCCATTCAATTTTTCTGAAAGTTGGCCAAAATGTAGAGGCAATTGTTCTGCATATAAAATGAGCATCCTTGACCACAGAAAAATTCTGGTTCGTGCCCCCAGGGGTTCAAAAATGCCCCAAATTGCCCAAATTTATTGCATTTTACACTCGCCACATCGAGTCGCATACAGAGGGGGGGCCACGCATGCACGGCTTGTTTTTTTTTGTAAATCTATTACTCAATATTAATACATTGTTTAATACTGGGCAATGCCAGGTAGGCACAGCTTCATCCATTTTTTATCTGGTTACCAAAGAAAAGGGCCGTGCAATATTATTCTTTCTCTTTATGAATGTTTTAGATCTAATTGGAAGAGATACTTGTTTGAATCAAGGAATCCATCATAAATGATTACTTTCAGATTGTACTGTATATGTACCAACGAAGAAAGAATTAACATTTAACTCTGCAATCTTTTGCATTATACAATTTGTAAAGAATCTTATTGATTGTAGATTTTGTTTTTCCTGTTTATATGGAAGCCATACATCCAATAGACTAACATAACCAATCAGTATTATTTGGATTATTCAGACTACTGTTCTCATCTTGAGTGTTTATTCTCACAACGTTTCGGCCGATGTAACCTCTGACTTTCTTCAGGTTTATCTTGTCGAACTCGGGAATCTTTCTAGAATTTCGAACGGAACTCTTTATTTAATCCACGGGGGTAGCATGCTCTCATTCCTAGTATGAATTTTGGGAGCCTTAAGCCTCTTGTTTTTAGAAAGAAAAAAAAAAAAAAAAATATATATAGTAATACGTAGTATATATGGCATAATCATGTTGACACACCGGTTCCCGTTAGATCACCGAAGTAAGGCAACATTGAGCCTGGTCAGTACTAGATGAATGACCATTTGGAAATACTAGGCACTGTATGTGGACACCTAGCTATGGGCAAATAGCGTCGCCAACCCGCAGTGCCTAGTGTGGCGACTATGGCAAAACCCCACTGAATGACAATAACCAATGAGGTGGTCGGAAACCAGGGAGGGGTCACTCCTCCAGGAGTGATCAAAAACCCTGATGATGATAAATGTGTAGTAATCTATAGTGATAAGTAGTAAGATTGCACATCTAAGGCTCCCAAAATTCATACGAGGATTGTACGCAAGGACCCGTGACGTAACGGATAGAGTACTAAGTAAAATTCAGTTCTAAGTGACACTCTTCTGGAGGTTGAAGGTTCAATCCCCAGTGCGGGATATACCAAGGTCATGGCTGATGGAACGAGAGCATGCTTAAATAAAGAGTTCCATTCAAAATTCTGCATATATTCCTGAGTTCGACAAGAAATATCTGAAGAAGGTCGAAGGTTATGTTGTCTGAAAAGTTGTAAGAATAACATTCAAGATGAGAACAGTAGTCCGAATAATCCAAATCATCCAAATTATCAATCCTCATCTCAAAAATTCAGAAACACAAGCAATCGTAACGAATAATTTTCATTTAAGATTATTTCATTCCGTATGTTTCCTACCTCCTGTATATAAGATTATTCCTAAATAATATCTTGACTTTTCATTACTATCAAACTTAATTGATCTTTGTATTTCAATCCAATTTTTAAAAATTCTAAGTTGAAATGTTTCACAGTTTATTCTTCAAAATTAGAATAACACGTCACTACAATAAGTCCTGGGCCTAACTAATAAAACAACTTTTAGGCAAAATTCGACTTAATTCATCAACATAGTCTCCTTCTAGAGTGATACACTGATTCCAACACTTAAACAATTTGATGCCTTTTTTGTAGAGTGATTTGTCTTTGGCCTCAAAATACGCCTCAGTTTCCGATATCACTTCTTTATTGGAGCTAAATCTTTTTCTCTGGAGAATTCTTCTGAGGTTTACAAACAGCCAATAGTTGCTGGGGGCCAGATCTGGAAAATAGGGTCAATGCGAAAGCAATTAAAAGTGCAATTCAAGTAGTTTTGCCGTTGTTGCAATCGACTTGTGACACGGTGCATTGTCTTGGTGAAAGACCACTTTTTCTTCATTTGTGACCGTTTTTTTTTTTGCGATTTTTCTCTTCCAATGATTGTACATATAATTTGCTATTGATGGTTCTTTTCTCAAGTTAATCGATGAACAAAGTATCTTGTGTATCCTAAAATATGGAGGAAAAACCTTGCCTGCTAATGTTAGTGTTTTGGGTTGATTTAAACGGCTTTCACTGCTGTTGTCCATTCAGCTGACTACTGATTCGATTCCGGAGTGAAGTGGTGGATCTATGTTTCATCCATTGTCACATATTGACACAAAAACTCCTTTTTTGTTATATCAAACAGTTACAAACAATACTCTGAATCATTAGTGTTGTTTTTGATCAATTGTGAGCAAACGCGGCACCAATTTTGAGCACAGCTTTCTCATTGACAAATGTTTATGCAAAATGATGAATAAACCTTCACCTTCTGATCTCTTCAACCCCTCTGCTATCTCACACAACTTGAATTTACAACTGGACGAAACAAAGTTTGTGGACTTTTTAATGTTTTCCAGGACAACTGCCGAATTTGGGCGACCTGAGCGTCCAGCATCATTTATGTGTGCATGACTGCGTTTAAAGTCAGCATACCACATCTGAGCTGTTTCCAATGGAAATGCTTGAACACTATTTTTACCATCAGAAATCAATGCTTTATCAACATACGAAATTCAGATTTTTCCATTGTTTTGAAAATTTCCAGCAGTAAGTAAAAGTAAAGTGGTCAACCATAGTCGAGGGCGACCCAAAGACTCCCTTTTCATTAGCTACTACACCGAGATGTAGGGGAGGACGCCACTCTTTTTCCAAGATTACTCCACTTACCCTTGATCCTTCACTTTAGTATGCTGAGTGTTTAACAAGTGGGCATCAAGTACCATTTTTAAGTCATGAGTATGACTCAACCGAGGATAGAACCCTGGTCTCTCGGCCCATTAGCAAGCACTCTTACCATTATGTCAAAAGGGCTGGTTTGAGGTCTTTATAATGTCCGGAAAATATTTGGAAATAAGTTTTCTAATTATTTTCATCGCCATAACGAAAATCCTTATAAAAAGTAACACCTTAACTTCTTTGAGTGCGTTGATACTGATATTTGCTGCTGCTGCTGCTGTAGTTCCTGGTTAAAAAAGTAAAAGTCAAGAAAGCGACCATAGTCGAGGACGACCCGAAGGCCCCCTTTTTATTAGCTACTACAACGAGGTGTAGGGGAGGGCGCCACTCCTTTCTCAAGATAACTCCACTTACCCTTGATCCTAATCTTATAATGCTTAGTGTTTAGCAAGGGGCATCAAGTACCATTGTTTTTTTTTTGTCTTTGTTATACTTCGACTGAGAATTGAACCCTGGTCTCCCAACCCTTTTAGCAAACACTCTAACCATTATGCCAAATGGATTGGTCTAGTAGCTTCACTTAAATGATTGTAATTTGTAAACTAATCTGATTGGGCTAAAATTTTGACATGTTCCACTGTTAATCGCAATAACAGTGACATTAAAACCCTATTCTCATATGCACAATAATAGAACTTCACATTTCTAATATACTAAGCATGTGAACGTGGTCGACGTATTCAGCTTAAATAATTTATGTATTGGTTTACAAAATGACATCTCATTAATTCACTATTCGTTTGTATTGTTTTCCAATTCAGTAGCTGTTGTCGTTTTATCATGCAGAGTTTTATTTACAGTAATTTTTTTAGACCGTGTAAAGAAAATTAGCATTTAGGTTGAAAATCGTCTTTCAGACTATTTTCAGGTCAACTTGCTTCTGGGGGTCGGTTGTTATCCATGTTCAACATTGTAATTTATAAGCAAAGCACCCTGCCTCAAACACATACACACAGCTGCCAAGCACACTTGAGCCGTTCTTTTTTTTTTTTTGTTTACAAAAAGATTCACGGGTAACATCTAGTTATTATATTATTATTAAAATGACATCAGCCTTTAAAGTTTAAAACTAATTTGGAATTTTAAGAATGTGTATAAATCTCAATGAATAAACATTTTTGCTTTTCTGATTTTTATGTAATACGTTTAGCTGTAGGCAGAATTTGTTTTTCTTTTGAATATTCTACTGTTATAATAATAAGACCCCCCCCCCCCCCCAAATATCACTCACCCACTCTGCAGGTTTATTGTCTGTTCTCTTCGACAAGGGGGTTGACACGGTCTGGCTGTCCTTATGCTAAGTCTCCAGTGATCACGATTGTGGTGATTGACTGTGTCCATTTACCACTGTTTACGGTCTTGCCTGATGATTTCTTAGGGCGCCCGGCTTTCGTTTTGCTGTCCAGTCTTAGGTCTCTGCAAGTGCTGATATACCCCTTGCTTCTTTCAACATGTCCGAACCAGCAAAGACGGTTTACCCTTATTATTCAATTTCATTTGTCATTTCTCTTTATTTTTACAGGGGTTCTGGGTATGTGCATCTGCTGGTGAGGACAAAATTGGGGGAGTGTGGAGTCAATACTTTGTTACCATTACTCACAGGTCCACTCTGACCTGGAGTAGGAGTATCTGTCAGGGTCCCCATTCATGCCTTAAATAGAACACTAGACTGATTTGGACACCTTTTGGTCAAGGTGTTAAGTCCCCCCTTCTACTCTGAAATCCATCTTACTCAGCCTTTTCTACTTTCTTCCTGCCTATCCTATTTCTCAACCCTCTCAAGTTATCTCTACCCTCAACCATCCTGGGAATGACATAAAAAAAACTGTATCTGGTTGTGAGGGCCCCAATTTGCGACTTTTGAAGAATGTGGAATTACTCCTTAGTCATGTTGCTCCCAGGTCCACTCCGAGTTGTAGTGATAATACCTATGTCTCCCATTTATGGGTAAAATAGAATTCATCAATTACAGAAACTATTTATTGACTACATAACAAATTAATCTGCAAAACATTTGTATATCAAGTAGAATTGATTAAATATTTGCAGATATTAAGAAATTTAAACATGAAAACTTTTACCAAAATGACTGGATTTGGCAGTAAATAACCCAAAAAGGGTTGATATGCCGTAAAACGAAACAACCAAACAGCTGTTGTATTGGAAAGAAATATCTTTAAAATAAAAACTAGTATATACTGAGGTGAAATTAAGATTTCCTATCAGCTGACCATTTGCTGACTAACCAATTCAAAGCCATAGATGTTGGTCATCTGAGTGCTTTTGTTGACGCTAATTATTTGTACCAATTAACCTTTTTTTATTTATTTATTCTTTTTTTTTACATTCCACAAAGAAATAACAAAAGTTTATTTAGTGGTACAACATTTTTAAATTGCATTTTATATTCAGATTCATCATAAGAGTTAAAAAAAAAAAAAAAAAAAAAAAATTAACAAAATAATAAAATCTTTTTGTGAAAAAACAAATTAAATTTATTATTAAAATACACACACAGGGTGTTTGGAAAATCGCAAGCATAACTTTGGGATTATGTTATATACATACAAAAGACCCTCTTTGTTTGGTGATTGCTTTTGTAATAGCACTCTGTTACTAGACTAATTTTCTTTGCGGTCCATTTTTTTCCTCTTTCAAATTCTTGGTTTGTGCTGATCATATTTATTTACCGGCATTTGGTAAGTCGTATTTTGTTACCTGAAATAAGAAGGTCCAAAACTTGCAGTATGATGAATGGGTTCCCTGTGTTGGCTATAAAAGAAGCCTCTGTCTATCGTGATGCCCAGATATTTCTTCTGGACCTCACAGCTTTATTTGTTTGGTGTCGTTTTCTCATCGTTTTGTTTATATATCTGGCAACACCAGGCCCAGGCTTATTTTATCTGTTATCCTGTCACAGAGATAGTGTTTATCTATCTCATATGTAGAAATAACAGTGCACTATTACACACATTGTACGTGTTAGATGTCATGCAATCGATTTTCCAAACACCCTGTATAGGCAATTTTAGAAATAAATCCGTATTTACTTTGTGGCTGTGCAACATTCTAAAGTGATTTTGAAACAATTACATTATCGATTTACAAAGTAATTCATGGCTAGAATTTAAGTTTAAAGTCAAGTGTTATGGTTCGTTTGTTCTTCTCCATGGTTAGTGTTGACTAATGGGCCTGGGAGACAAAGGATCAACCCTCGGTCAAGTCATACCAAAGACTTAAAAAATGGTACTTGATGCTCCCTTGCTTAAACACTCAGCATTAAAAAGTAAGGATCAAGAGTAAGTGGAGTAATCCTGGAAAAAAAGAGTGACACCTTCTCCTATACCTCGGTGTAGTAACACCTTGGTGTAGTAGCTAATAAAAAGGGTGCTTGACCATTTTACTTTTACTTACTTATACTGTTCTCCTAAACCAACCATACCGGCTTCCTGACTTAAAATGCACCAAACATTGATGTTATCGGTTTTTTTTTCCTTTCCCTTTGCAAAACTCAATCATGTTCTGCAAAGCTAAAAACAAAAACAACATTTTTCCTCTACAAAACAACCAAACCAAACACCATGAATAAATATTTGAACGTATAAACAACTTGACGCGTAAAAAACTTTTACTAAAATGACCGGATTCAGCATGAAATAACCCGAAAAGGATTGATATGCCGTAAAACAAAAACCACCAAACCTCCTAAACCAACCATAGGAAAACCCGAGTTTTTGAATGCGCCCCTATCATATCAAAGAACGTATAATTATCATAAGCAAATGTGTTACTGTGCTTTTTTTTTTCTTTTTTTCTTTTTTTAGAACGCCTTAATCTAATTATATCAGAATAAATACTTTTTACAATTTCCTTCTCATGTGTTATCATGGAAAAAGCTGTTTAATATAAATAAGTTGTGAGAAATTATGGTCCGCTACGTAATAATAAATCTACTAGTGGTACTAATGAGCACTAATTATTTCATAATTAAGCAAATTATCAAGTCCTCTGCCCCTCTTATAATCAAAACCATAGCCGCCGCCTAGTGCTAAGAAAACAAAAACGTATATTCTTTATATACGTCTATTCAATCTATGTGCTTACCATTCGAAAATGCAGCCAACCAGAGTGTCCCCTCAGAGGAACTGGTTTTCCCACCTCCCGGCCTTGTCTTGCTGCAGTGGGAAGACAGTAAATCCAACTATTCGAAAATGCTATTTCAAACTTAAGCATTCCTGGGTATGACCTTGAAGTGGATTTGGTAGTGAGGCCCCTAATTTGGGAGCTTTGGGGAGGTGGAGTTACCCTTAGTTACCATTATTTCTAGGTCCACTCTGACCCGGGGGAGTTGTAGTAGGTGTCAGGGTTGCATCCATCATGGGTTAAATAGAATTTGACATTACATTGCATCGAACACCCTTGGTCAAGATGTTCGCCCCTATCCCACCTCAAAATCCATTTTTCCCAGCGCTTTATACCTTTTTCTTTTCAATCTTCCTACCCTATTTATCAACGCCTATCAACAACTTCAGATACCCACCAACTGTCCTCGGTTTGACACAAAACTGCATCCGGTGGTGAAACTCTAATTTAGGAGCTTTGGAGAGTGTAGAGTCACTCGTTACTCACCATTACTTCCAGGCCCACTCTGATCCGCAGTGATAGTACTTTTCAGGGTTGTTTAATAGAATCTGTCTAGGGCATGACACTAAACTGCACTCGGTGGTGAGGCACCAAGTTTGAAGCTTTCGAGAGTGCGGGGTCAGTCACATCTTAGTTTACATTACTTCCAGGTCCACTCTGATTCGCAGTGGTAGTACCTGCCAGAATCCCATCCATGGATGAAATAGAATTTATTATTTACAGGCTATTTATAAAATATATTAATACAAAACAAAGTAATCTATAAAATATGTGAAGATATGATACTTTGTTACATTAGCACCTGCACTAACCCCCACTCTGACCCTAACCCTAACGACGGGGGTCAAAGTTAGTGCAGGGCCTAATGTAACAAAGCACCAAAGATATTAACAACTTGAAGCCTTAAACTTTTCACCAAAATAACTGAAGTTGGCATTAAATAACCAAAAAAGGGGTGATATACCGTAAAACAAACCCACAAAACTATCAAATTTAAGCCTGAAGGACGGACAGAGACAACCTCTTCTAAAAATTTTATTCCAACCTTAACAGATCGGCTGATGTACAGACCTTCTCATAGAGATGCTTGGTTACAGCTAATGTAAGAAAGCGTCTACTAAAGAGAAATGCTATTTTGTAACTGAAGCCGGATCGACAGACGGAGCCTCTTGTAGAGATGCGAGAGTGCATCTAAACATAATTCCATCTATTAAAAGAAATGAAGATATCGACAAATGGAAAGAATGTCTAAATGAAAGGTATGGAGATTATCATTACGAATATAGATTAGTAAAGTATTAAATGCTTCATCAGTCAACAATTGAAAAGATTATGTTCTAAGTAGATTACCACTTCAATTATAATGTGAGGTAGATTCAATATTTCATAAAACCTATACAACCAGACTCACTTATTTATAGACTATTTGGTTACCTAGAAAACTTTGTGTTCACATCATCCCCTGTCTGTCTGTGCCCCACCACTTGTCTCTCACCTTCTGCTTTATATCTCCCTCTGTCTCTCTATCTTTGATCTTTCTCTTTCTCTTTGATCTCTCTCACTCTCTCTCTTTGATCTCTCCCTCTCTCTCTCTTTGATCTCTCTCTCTCTTTGATCTCTCTCTCTCTTTGATCTCTCTCTCCCTCTCTCTCTCTCTTTGATCTCTCTCTCCCTCTCTCTCTCTTTGATCTCTCTCTCCCTCTCTCTCTCTCTTTGATCTCTCTCTCCCTCTCGTATCTCTCTTTATTCTCTATCTCTCGTATCTCTCTTTATTCTCTATCTCTCGTATCTCTCTTTATTCTCTATCTCTCGTATCTCTCTTTATTCTCTATCTCGTATCTCTCTTTATTCTCTATCTCTATCTCTGACTTCCTTCTCTCGTGTCTCTTCTCTTTCTCTCTCTTGAGCATCTGTCTCTGTCTTTCTTTCTTCATCCATCCATCTATCTATATAAATAAAGCAGTTTTCTATCTGTGTCAGGCATCATAGTTGAACGGTTGATTTAAAAGCCAAACTATCCAGATTTATTTATTTATTAAGTTTTAAAAAAGGTTCAAGAACATCTAACATCGGTAGGATACCGATTCCAAACCTGTGAAATAGACAGAAAACGTTCCTTTATTTATATATATATATATATATATATATATATATATATATATATAAGGAAAACTGAAAATTGTTTATATGTTCATTGACGTTTCATTTTTATTGTTTAAAGACTTTCCATAATGTTGGATTATTAATTCCATAACTATCATATATATATATATATATATATATATAATGAATTACAGAACATCGGTACCGTCGGTTTCAAATCCAAACAAAGGAGACCTATAATTGGTCTTCTTTACCGGACTCTCTTCAGCCTCTGTTTATGTCTGTTTACCGTCGGTTTCAAATTTTTTCCGGGAAGGCAGACATAATAAATATACCCCCTTATTTTTTAATTTTCTTAATTGAGAACTCGACTGGGGTTCTCTCCCACTAATCATATATATATATATATATATAAATTATACACACGTCTACAATCGTTTGTTTTCTCGTTTGCACATTTTTAATTTAATTTTTTTCCATTTTAAATATATTACCAGGTCAACATAACCTTTTTCTTGTCCTCAAAACTATTGTCTTAATGAGTTTTTCATTTGTTTGAGAAGTTAACTTGTTGGTATTCAGGTTTTATTTTTAAATTGCACCATATTAAAAATTAACACTTAAAATACTTATCCTACCTGAACTTCATACAATAGGCAGCAGCTTATAGTGTTAGTGACTCTCATATAAACAGAAAATCTTGAATATAATAAATATTTTAAGTTTCATTAATAGAATTAGATTGCTTTAAAGAAATAGACAAATCTATATAATACGCAAAGTCAATTTCATTTTTTATGTATGTTATCACTTTATTTATTTTAAAAGATGAGATTGCCAATTACCAAAGATACAAAGCAAAATCAGTAATTTTAAAAATGTCATCTGATGTAGCTGTTTCGAACGTGAAACTTAAACTGAAATAAACTTTCTTGGCCTTCAGACTAGACAGAGTATGACAAATGACACCCTCACTCCCGACATATTTGATGGTCTTGTGCCTAATTTGTTTAACATTTAAATTGTATTTTTATATTTTTTCGTAAATTAATAATTTAAAGTGTAGTATCTGTCCAAAGGTGGCACAATAATATTATGGGGTATGCGTTCGCGCCATAAAATAGAAATATGTCACAAACTCCTACAAAGGTTTTCGAGATAGCCTCCCCCCCCTCATAACCAGATATATTTTGAAACTAACAGAGTACTGAGATAAGTGTGTTTCAGTTTGAAGAAAAGTGTTACAATAATATCGTGGGGTCTGCCTCCGCGCTGGACGTCTATAGAATGGAAACTTCTACAAGGATACAACTATGGAATTTCCTTGGGTTCCATAAATATTATCTGAAAAAAAAGGTAAAAAAAGGAAGAAATTTTTAATCCAAAGCTAATTTTCATTTGAATAAAAGGAAAATTTGAGTGTTTTTTTTTAATTAATTAGAACTAGATGAATCAAAACTGTTTTGTATTTTGAGCTTTAATGTAAAAAATGTGGACTGTTGGGTCACCCATTGCACTCTAGTTAGATTGTTTGAATTAGGAAAAAGTGAGTTTACAAAGCCAGTTTAAACTTAAAAAATGACAAAATCCAAAAATTATGGCTTTCTGCTCTCTTTCTCTTTCTCTTTCTCTTTCTCTCTCTCTATTTCTCTCTCTCTCTCTCTATTTCTCTCTCTCTCTCTATTTCTCTCTCTCTCTCTATTTCTCTCTCTCTCTCTATTTCTCTCTCTCTCTATTTCTCTCTCTATTTCTCTCTCTCTCTCTATTTCTCTCTCTCTCTATTTCTCTCTCTCTCTCTCTCTCTCTATTTCTCTCTCTCTCTATTTCTCTCTCTCTATTTCTCTCTCTCTCTATTTCTCTCTCTCTCTATTTCTCTCTCTCTCTATTTCTCTCTCTCTCTCTATTTCTCTCTCTCTCTCTCTATTTCTCTCTCTCTCTCTCTATTTCTCTCTCTCTCTCTCTATTTCTCTCTCTCTCTCTATTTCTCTCTCTATTTCTCTATTTCTCTCTCTCTCTCTCTATTTCTCTCTCTCTCTATTTCTCTTTCTCTCTCTTTCTCTAGCAGCAGGTTAAATAATATTAATATTTGTGGTGATATTCTCTTTATATGGGCTATTCCTTTGTTTATTACCTGATACAGAGTGAGAGTGATAAATAGAAGCTGAGTAAGAGATGGGTAACTTAGTGAGTTCATTGCTAATTGTGGTCAATTAGAATTAGTGTTTTTATTTAAAAAAAAATTTTTTTTTTAAAAATATTGTTTCAAACAAAGGGAAGCAACTTAGTATTGGATACAGAGTTACAGCTCTTTTTTTTTTTAAGATGGCATTCAAATGAAAATTATTCCCATCCAGTCAAAGTATTTTCTGGATGGAATTGAATAAAATTAAATTTTATTGTTCTTAACATGCTGCAACAAATCGCCAAAAGAACTGACGGACCAGAATCAAATATTAATGTTGTAGCAAAAAGCTATTATTGCTGACTTAAATATTTCTTTAAGGTTAGGTATATGTGTATGTTTATATATTAGTACAGGATTCACTCCCTAAACTAATTAAGCGATCATAATGAATTTTGGAACACAGTTGCTAGGCGTAAAGGGTTTAAATGTTGGGTGTATTTAGTTTTGTTTAGTCTTATGCAAAGGGGTTAAAAGGGGGTTGAAGGCCTTCGTGAAATTTTAACAATAGGTATTAGACATGAATTAATGTAACATTCTCCAAATTTCAGTTTCTTTAAAAGGTTTTTACGGGGCATAATCCGAGCACAACCTCCCATTTGAAAATTAAAATATTTCAGATTTGCATCGAATCGATCTATAGTCATTAGACACCAATTATGAAAGATTCCCTGCATTTTAATTTTTTTCTTAAGACCCCTTAAGCGAAAGGCAGATATTTTTTAGAATCAAAATCATGTAATGGATTTTGATCAACACTTGAATAAGGATTCTAGACATAAGGTTTAGTATCATTATATCTTGAATTTAATCTTCATAAGGGGACATAAAAGTGGTTAAAAACCGTTCTGCTTGCAGAACTATACCCGTCCTGGGATGAGTATTCTTCTAGTATATAATATATATATATATATATATATATATATATATATATATATAAAACAAGATTTATAAATAAATATTAAATTATTATTACCTACAGATGCCAGCATTTCAAGCTTATAGGAAGTGTCAATTTCAGACTGTCGGAGGGCGCAAATCCAGTTCCGAGTCAGCCTAAACTCTGCAAGCTATTGCTCTATCCCCACGGCCACCGGGAATTATCATGTGATTAAGTGGAAATTAATATTTGTGCCGAGAGAAAGTGGGCAGTAGACTACTTTCAGAACCACACACACTGGGTTCTACTAAAACATGCTCAATTTTATTTAAAAAAAATCTTTTTCAAAACTATTTAAAAGGTTATCACATTCCATTCTTTGAAATATGTAGAAAAAATAGTACATGCTTAACTTATATTGTGTGAGTGAGTTTACAAATAGGAAACTTGTGAGTTTTGTTGAAATATGATCATGCTTGTATGTAAAAATTAACATTTTAAACTATTTTAAGAATGCAGTCATACCAATGATTAGCAGTTTTGAAGTGTCCTGAAAGAAATCTCAATAATATGCTGACTAGAGAAATATATGATGACTACGATTTAAATCTCTATATTAATAAAATTGTGTTATCACTTCTCGTGTTTATCGTCTTTATATGACTTACACGTTATTTATTTACGAGTGTACACTCTGTCAAAAATGACGAAAAAAAAAAAAATTATCATTCACCAGTGTTCGGAATAATATTTGTTGGTTCTGCTGTTTCACAGTAACATGTTCAAAGAAAAAATAGCTAAAGAAATGTATAAACTTTGTTATGTACTTATGTGGTAGCTTAATAGGAGACTGTACACCAAAAAATTATGCAAATTCATCCAGTATTTATTAAATCAAAAATAAAAACAATTTTTATCGGTCGTCATTATCTTGTATCTTTCAATCAAAAAAAAAAAAAGTGAGTTATCTAAATGGGTAAAAAAAATGTGTTATCTCCCTTGCCAAAACTGGTTATAAAATGTGAGAGATATATATATGTGTGTGTGTGGGCCATCTAATCGTAGGAAGTATAAATGACATGCTTAATTAGGTTAACTGTCTTTTCTTTCTTTTTCTGTCTAGGTTCCTTTGGATAATTTCAATTTTCAATTTTGACTTAAATCACTTCAGTCCTGAACGAGATGCGTAAGCGTCGAAACGTAGATTTAAAAGAAAAATTTTTTTTTTAATGGAAATCGCTCTAGACAAGGCATGAAGCCACTTGATGTAAGGAGGTATCCAAACAGTGAATTAATGGCGACCACTAGACCAACGAGTCAAACGAGCTGGAACAAAAGAAGCGGTGAATAGATCATATAATTCTGAAGAACACATGATAGTATTTATAGAAAAGACCGAGACTAGCAAAATCACATCTGTGAGAGAGAGGGTGCAGAGAAGAAAGGGTGTTGCCAATCAAATTACAGACATGTTTCTGCACCTTATCAAGAACCTTCAAATGACACAGATTCATCAGCCCAAATATGGCAACAGTAAGCCATACATGGTCTGATTATAGATTTGTAGAGATAGAAAATAGCCTCAGGTGTGAGAAAGTGTTTGGAGCGCCCTGTAGACTGTTTCTAATGTTTATTAAAGTTTACTTATCTATCTATATATATATATATATATATAAGTGGTGTCTGAGCAATTGAATTGAAATTTGATTTGGCTTTTGCTTCTCTAATTCTTTTCTATTCTTCTTCATATATATATATATATATATATATATATATATACGGCACAATCACGTTGACACACCGGTTCCCGTTAGATCACCGAAGTTAAGCGGCATCGAGCCTGGTCAGTACTAAATGGGTGACCATTTGGGAATACCAGGTGCTGTATGTGCTCTCTACTTATCTCGGCATTGTTTCCAGTCGTCTTGTATTACTACTTTCCATTGGAATCAAGCAATGCCGACTCAGGAGAGCGGTTGTTGGGGATTGCGCAACCCTTGCAATTACAAATTCACGCGCGGGCAGCACCTGGTGGGGCACTCATACGTCGAAATCGACAGAAGAGTCCATCATATATATATATATATATATATATATATTATATGCATACAAATAAATACAATTGCTCTTTATTATAGATTGAAGAATTTACCATTAATGGATTATTTATTAAAATAAAAAATGCAATAATGTAAACTACTAAAACTCTTTAAAAATCTTATTTAAAAATAAAAATTAATTGCAAAAATAAATCCAACAGAAGACATTTGTTTCTTTGTAAACTCGAAACTCTCGCTTCCCTTATTTTGTCCTTTAGTCCTCACATTCCTTGAGTGATATTTCTGACAAAGGGGGGAGAATTGCTGTTTTCTGGGTCAGAATCTATCTAACTTATCGTTGGCTAGTTTTTGACCTTGAAGTAGTATTTTATTTTTTATTTATTTTTTATTTTTTTAAAGGTCACCAAATAATTTTCTTTTCTTTTTCAACTATTAAAAAATTAAAATGCCTGACTTTAAAAATGAAAATCGCTCCAGACACGGTATGAAGCTACTTGATGTAAAGAGCTAAAAAAATATACTACTTCAAGGTCAAAAACTAGTCAAAGATTAGTGTTAGATGGATAGATTCCGACCCAGAAAACAGCAATTCTTCCTCCTTTTTCAGAAACATCACTCATGGAATATGAAGACTAAAGGACAAAATAAGGAAAGTGAAAGTTATGAGGCTGCCAAAAGCAAACCCACGGTCCACTTCCTATTCTCCTTTATCACATCTAGCGATGAAAATGTGTTACTGACGGGCAGAGGCTCATATTGAGATGCATGTGAGCATCCTCATTAGCAGCAGCATCATATTCGGTTTAATGTTCGTTGGACAGCTTAAAGAAATTAACTTTCAAACTAACCTATCTCTGGCCAGATATTTATTTATCCATCTTTCTCCAAAGTCCATTCTTATCACTTCCTCCCATGTTTTCCTTGGTCTTTCCCTGTGAACTGGACCTGCTACTTTAACTGTTCTACATATGAACTCTCATCCATTCTTTCAACAAGTATTTGTTTTTAAAATTATTTTTTAGTTTATTTATTATGCTTCTGTGGGTACTATCTTGTTTTAGTAAATAATCTCATGACATCTTAAAAAAAACAAAAACTTACAGAATATTATAATATGAATATATAAACTTCTCTTAAATATTTCATCAGATAAACGCCCAACAATGTCCTTATAAATTAATTTCTTTGCCATTATTTCTGAATTCATCCGGTTTATTCTCAAAATGATTTACCATGATAACTATTTTTAGCCTCAATTTATTCCAAAAATGGATTACTCTATGAGGTAGATTTAGTTTTTTAAATCTTTCTTGCCAATAAATTACAATAAGTGCAAGGAGAGATAATTAAAAATCACATTATTTTAACGGTTTCAATTAAGTCTGCTTCCCATTCTTCTCTCTAGTAAAGCAGCTAAGCCTAGGATTCCAACCTATTCTTATAATTGAGTTCTTTTTAATCCTTTTATTAGTTTAGTCACTTGTCTTTGTATACCTTCCAAATTTGATGTAATATTTAATGTGTTACTTGTGCTCAAGATTGAGTATAATATTCTAGACAAGGTCTTATTAAAGTTTTATTTTGTCATGATCTGGGTTTGTGACTAAAGATATTTTATATTTTTGTCCGTTTTTATAACTCCATTAGTCTAGACAACAATGTTTTGTTGGCTAGGTGAGTTGTCTGTCACGTGGTAACTGATAAATAAAAACACAAAACACTATGAACAGTGAAGGAAACACAAAGATGTATAAAACTGAAGAAAGTTTTATTTCAGAAACCGGCCCTCAAAGAGGTGAATCGTAGATAGACGTGTTATTGCTTAAATGAGATGTGATGTGGTGTATGTTGACATGGTAGGGGAAACAGCCCTTTGTTCAATATGTAAATATATATAGAGAAAGATGGTAGGTATCTTTACTTGGCAATATGCCGATAACCCACTGGTCCTTGTATGAGTTCTGCGTTAGTAGAGGAAAAAGGAGGAATTCGTCTTCAATTAGGGTTAACAAGCAAGTCCGAACTTTTGCTAAGAGAGGTCTCTCGCCTGAGGTGAACACTTTAGACTCCTTTCTTCAACTGACTTATTAAAAGTCCTTTAAAAGTGTCGCACATGGTTTGACCCGGAAATTAGGATACTCTATCTTATAGCTGATTATGTTCTTCTCTGTTGTTTTATGGTATCCCTTTTCTGGGCCCCACCTTTGATTCAAGTAGGAGAATGAGTGTATACCCTACATCCTGTACTTTGCTGTTTCTCATCTCAAGGGATGGAGATAGAGGAGTGAAGGAAAGGGAAAAACGTGCCATCGTCTGTTTGTTCACGTACACCTTCTAGTAGCTGAGGCAAGAGAAAAACTATATAATCTGGATCGTAACATATTCTAACAATAACATTTGCTTCTCTTGAAATAGAATTTCTAATGATTCAAGCAATCATTTTTATTTGCCTTTCAGATACTAAACAAATTATAAGATTTAAATTTATTAAAATCACATTCTTCAGTTATTTTTTATATGAATGTAAAATATTCACTTTAATGTTATTTTCTAGAACATTAAAATTATTAATAAAGTGAAATTAAGTTATTAAAGTAATTTTAACCGTATCATTTTACTCAAGTTATGTTTTTAAATTTTTTTTAAATCAAGTTATTGATATTCCTTCAGTAAATTAACTAACTTTATATCTTTTTGTTTATAAGTTTCCCTGCTTTGATATATAATATTATTTAATTTTGTAAACAATCAATAATATACTTTATTTAATTTTAATACTTAAAACAAAAGTAATCACAAATCGTTGAATTTTTTTGTTTAGGATTCAACATTTATGTTTATGCAATACAAATATTTAACTGTTGTTTTTAATTTAGATCATTTGAATTATTTGGACTACTATTCTCATCTTGGATATTATTTTCACAACAATTCAGCCCATGTAACCTCAACCTTCTTCAGGTGCATCTATTCGAACTCTGGCGAAATCTTTGTTGAATTTGGGAAACCTATATGAAATTTCAAACTAGACCGTTTATTCAATCAACAGGGGGGTATATTCTCGTTTTGTTTATTATGCTAAATATTTTATTAAACATCATTTTATTGTATGTTTTATCATTGGAATGTTTATTTGAATTTATAGAAATTGAAAGTTTTTGTTTTGTTTTTAACATGGAACTATTCTTCAATTTCAAACTTATTCTACTTTTTGCTCGACATCGATACAAGAAATATGGCGTTTACTCTTGAAAATTTATTTTTATTGAATGAAAAGACACTTATTTCTTTTTCTTTCTAATACTGCATTTGGTAATTTTGTTCCTAGTGACCCCAAATTAAGGGGTAAGTATAAATATGATTACAGGATTGCTTATAAAGTTCTACCCGATAAAAATATTGTTTGATTTTATTTAATTTAAAATACAAAAATTTCTGATTGACATAATATTTCTTAAAAGCTATTATATAAATGGGAAATATATGTATGTATGTTTGGAAAAGGCTCCCAAGATACTCTACAGACACTCATAAAGTTGACATTTTCTGAATCCTCCAGCTTTCGATTGCATAATATCGAAAAATTGGGAAAAAACAAATTTCTTTGTATTGAAATGCCTCAAAACATGTGACGGGGGTCCCTAAATTTGGTCGCCTTCTGGCGGATAGGATGATCTGCACATGCAACGTCGGGTATCCCTGCTAGTATTAAATAAAACATTAATTGGAAGCTTTCGATTATGTAGTTCTTATAGCATACTGAACTCTTAATTCAGAGGTCATGACTTCTAATCCTTCCACAAATTCAATTTTATGGTGCTAATGTTGAAAAATGGACAGACAGACATACACAGATTTATTAAAATAGATAACATCAATAATTTTCCAAAGATTTGATAAGGTTTAAATATATAAATAAGGGGTTACAATCGTGTTGAATATTTCTAACAATCTTATTTTCATACTTCAATTTTATTTGAAATTCCACTTTTTCATAATAGTAACACTGTCCAGATTCTATCTTCCTCTGAGGTCATCAGATCTAAGTGTGCCTGTGAGTCTTAAAGACAGATGACCTCAGATGAAGATAAACTCTGGACAGTATAGGGAGATGTGTGCAGAGCAGGAGACTTTGTTGGTTTAGTCACATTGAAAGAATGGATGAGAGTGCTTGGATTTAGTAAATGTAGAACAGTTGAGGTAGCAGGCTCAGGGAAGGCCAAGGAAAACATGGGAGGAAGTGATAATGAGTAATTTTAGAGAAAGAGGGATAAATAAAGACCTGGTCAGAGATAGGTTAGTTTCAAAGTCATTTTGTAAAAGCCATCTGGCACATGCCAGCATGTAAAACAGACGTTAAACTGAATATGATGATTGTTTAAAACTATCTGAAAGTTTTCTATACACGCTTTGATCTAAAAAATAATATCAAGCTTTTCTTTTCGGCATTCCAAAGCAATTTTTCTGATCAATCGCCTAGTCTAGAAAATTTAATTATCACTTCAGGTACACTAGCTATTATTGATTTTACCGGTTGAGGATACGTCCTCAATGATCTGTCCGACTGAGGGTGGTCCGTTGTGGCATCTTCTGGCGTTGCTCTGTCGGGCTGAGGTATGGTTCTGTGCAGTTCTAGGAAGTCCAACCTCCCAGGCTTTACCTTCTCACGCTTTGAGAAGGAGTTGGTTTATTGTTAATCAGCTGAGGCACCTTTACTAGGGAATGCTGATGACGGGGCTGCTCAGGCATATTTTGTAGGCCAGAGAGCTTAATAGCTTTGGTGCTGGCTTCTCAATCCCAACTTTCCGACCTTGTCACATCTTCTCCGGTGAGAGGCAGATAAATAAATTTTTCTCATGTATTATTCATGTTTTGATACTTAGAACTAAAAAAAAAAAATCAATGTTGCTAGTTTAGAATTAACTTTAAATAATTTAATATTAACATTCTATTTGGTATAAGTAACATTAATATGCAAGATACATTTTTTGTGATGTTTGTGTGTTCCCTATAGAAAGAAAGGTTAGAGAATCTACATAAAATCTGAAAACGTATTCTTGTGTAAAATTTATCGAGGAAGACAATGGAAGTGTTACCGAATCTCTAAGTGCACCCCTAAGGTGATTATGAGGGCATAACCCCCGTAAAATTTAAGATATATCCTATTTTTATGAAATTTAAATCAGATGTATACAACTTTCTGGAGAAGACAATGAAAGTGGTCCCGAATCTCTGTTACCCTCTGTGCTGAATACCTACACCTCTAAGTGACGCATGGGGACACAACCCTTTTTTGAATACGTATATCTGATTTTAATTAAATTTAAATCATATGTATAAGACTTATTCCTAGAGTTTTCCAACATTTTAGTTTATTCCGACTATGTTAGGGGCGAAGCTGGAGGAGGGGAGCAGTAAAAGCAAAGAAAGTAATATGATGTTATCAGCATAGTGAAAAACTACATAGTAGTGATCATCATTCAATCCCGAGCAACACCGGGTCTTCCTGCTAGTTAGTGATTAAGCCAAATCATGTTCTCCTAAATGCATAATATTTAGGAAACCATTTAAAATACACCCCCCCCCCCCTCCTTTAGTAGTAAAACTCATTAAAACGACAGTTAAATAGTTTAAAAGTATTTACGGGTATTTTCAAGTTGAGTTAACAGAACAAAAAAGGGGTGAAAAAACAAATGTGCAACAAATGTTACCAAAGGCAAGATAAGTTAATTTTCTACCTACATGGATAAGTTTATTTGTGTTTTAACTTGTTTTAAACGTTTTTTTTTGTTTTTTTTTCAAAAACAAACCTAGTGTTCACTTAACGAAAAAAACGATGGCATCGATAAGCAATGCGCGTATACCCCTGGTTCCCTGATAATCGCTTAAAAAGCGAAAATTAAACAAAATACTGGTAGAAACACATCCAATAAATGTCACCAATTGTGCGAAAATGTAATGTTCTAACAATATTTTGTTTCGTTTTTTTTATTTTTGAGCGATTATCAGGGGTACACGTGCATTGCTTATCGACCACATTTTTAATAAAAACAACACTTTAAAATAAGTTAAAACACAAATAAACAGGTAGGTAGAAGAGTAACTTATCTTGATTTTGGTAACATTTATTTGTTGCACATTTGTTCTTTCACCCCTTTTTTGAAAATGCGCGTATTTACTTATGTGTTGTAGTAATTTGAAAAGAGGTTACTTAGATTTATGAAACAGATGATGTGACGTCACCGCTTCAGATTTTTGTTATCTTTCTCATCTGAAGTTCAGCTTACTGCTGAGAGAAAGTGACCCCCCCCCCCCCCCCCTGCTCGTCCATCCTGATTGGATCAGTGTTGGTCTTCATTAACTTACTAGCTGGGATACTCAGCATTACCGGGGAACATGATTAACAAAAGAGTTTTAAAAAGTAACATCGCTTAAAACTTCTCTTCCTCCGACTGCCTCTATCTACCTTTCCCTCCGACTGCCCCCCCTTTCCCCCTGGCAACTGGTTCAATATAATAGATAGAAAAAGCTGACTGGCTGTTTGACCTAGTTTCCGTCTTTTGGAAACAACTATCAGTAATAATGAAAAAAAAGTACCCATCCTACGTCCACTAATTTGGTGTCTGTTCCTATTGGAGTAAATATTAGTTTTTAAAATTTTTATTAATTTTTTTTATTATTATAGCCAGATCGGTAGTCACATTGATGCAGGGTTTGTAAGTGTATCTTGTGTAGTTTCTGACTTTTAGCCTGCCGCACACACACACAATTACAACATTTCTTTGTATAATAGACGAGGTAATATCTTGCCTCTAGTAAAGCTTCATCTCCTCAAAGGACCATCATCTCACAGGTATTTCATTCTTATAACTTCCTTTGACAAATTAGTATTGTGACTCAGATGTTATGCAGGTTAGGTGAGTCATGAGTGTCCTGCCATTGCAACACCCCAACCCACCTTCACTCGTTCCTCCTCTTCCTCTTAATATTGTCTTTTTTAGCCTTCTTTATTCCCCTCCCCCTCCCCCCATCGGACAGGTGATGAAGTACAAATTATCAGGTGGTTGTTGCAACACTTAAACTGCTTCTGATTCATTACTTTAATTCAAATCAAATAGTTAAGAATTAATTTTATTTTTTACTTCTCTCAGGTGGAACTGAATCAGTGAGAGAAAAAAAGGGGTCTTTTTGAATAGGATGGTTAAAGAAGTTTTATGATTTTGTGGTATTTTGATTTTATATTTATTTTTGTTTTTCATTTATGTTTGCATATGTGTATTATATCTTTGACAAAGCATAAATAGAATTTTCACTTATTACTTTTTTTTTATTGTTATTGAATGTCACCATTTGTGTTATTTTTCTCCTTTAAACTTTCTTTGTATTTAAGTTTTTGTTATAATCATAAACTATATTGCCCTAACAAATACAGTTTTCCTTATTAGTTTAGTATTTATTCCTGTAGCGAATGTTTATTCTATAAAATGTTTTTTTCTTTTCAGAGAAAAAATTCATTTTAACTTCTTTCTGACACTTATAGAAAAATTGTTTTGCTTACATTGTAGATGTTGAAAGTGTGTTTTTTCCTTCCCTTTTAAAATTTTTTATTGTATGGTAATTGATTTTTGTGACTGACCATCAGCCAAACGATTGTGCTGATGTAATTAGCTTTTATTAACCTGGAATATTGCCAGATTTATTCCCCTTTTTTTTCTTTCTTTTGCTCACTCACTTCCTTCGTACTTGATTCAATTATTCAAATAGAACTCCTTTCCCATTTACTTTAGAAAGAGAAAAAGAAGAAATTTCTATGTTCATTTTCGAAAAAATTTGCAGAAGCTTTAAACCAATGCAAAATATTAAAAATTTGCCTTCAAGGTTATACAAAGTCGTAGGATGAGAGACAGGAAATTATCAAATTATTTACTGACATCTTTAAAAAATATTTTTATATATAGTTTCAAGAAGGCCATACTTTAAATTAGTTCATTGTTGAAGTCATATATATATATATATATATATGTTAGTGTGTGTGTTTTTTTGGGGGTACAACATTTATATACTAAATTAAAATGAGGGATACCTAAACGCTTTTCATCCATCATATCATCATCAGGGGTAATTGATTGGAGTTTTCTTTTAATTTAAAACCATGTGGAGAAAGGGTAAATTATTTCATTTAAAAGTAAGGAGGGGGTGGACGAATAATTTGCCCCATTCTTAACGTTGTTTTAGATTTTAAAAATAAACTCCATCGATTAACCCCTGATAATATATGGTTGAAAAGTGTCTAGAATCCCTCTTTTTAATTCTATATATAATATATATATATATATATATATATATATAATAGTATATGTGTAGGCAGTATTTAGAATGTTAAGAAAGATTTACAAATTCAATTATCTCTTTATTAGGTTTTTTTTTTTTTTTTTTTTCAGTCGTTCATGTTATAAAAAGGAAAAATGTTTAAGTATTGCTTCATGAAGCAAAAAATAGTTTGCTTTTTAGCTTGATTATTATTTTAACGAGAATTGCTTTAATTTATTAACAATCATATTAGATTTAATTACTGATGTAGACATAACAAGACAAACCGGTATATTCATGTAAAATGTCATTTTTAAAATTTAATATTCAAACGAATGTGCCACCCCCCCCCCCGCCCCCCATGTTATTTCAGTTTTTTACTGTTTATGTTACCAATAATCATTTCTTATCTCTATGGGTCCTTTTAATGCTGGTTAAGATACTAGCATTATTTATACTTATGTATTATATCAAACAATTTAGTAGTATTTTTCGTTTACTTTAGAATAGTCTGTTACAAAGTCTTCAATGATTTAAAAAAAAAAAATATATCTTTTTAGCTAGAAATAGAAAAATGATTAAAATTGTATTAGGGTTTTAATGATGCATCACCATGGTTCATCACTTAATGAAATATATTTAAATTTAACTTTTGCCTATTTTATAATATTAAAGACTTAGTGTTTATTATACTCGGTTAACTTTTTTATACAGAAAAAAAGTCCATACTTTAAACAATGCCTCCATTTTAAAATTCATAATTGCTTTTATTTTATGTTTTATTACATATTAGATTTATTTTCTTGGTGTTACCCGGGTGGATACATATTTCTGACAGACACATCAGGGAAAAATAATTCAAAATATAGTCAGGTTAACATTTTTTTATGAATAGGATTTAAAAAAAAATTATTCTAGTTTTCCCTTTATTTTATTTTCTATTTATTTTATTTCCTATTTCAGTAAATATTAAATTTTAATTACAAATAAAATAATAATGCTGTATGTTATAATCAAAGTCACGTATAGGCGAGAAAAATATGAACACACAAAATCTTGTCTGATAGTTTTAACACAAAGGACGTGCAGATAAATTTTTATTTTTAAAATATATTTTGTCCTTGCATTTACACATGTACAGGGTTTTTCTTCTTTATTCCAATAGAATAAAGAACATTTTTCAAATTTGTTTAAATAATTTTAAAGTCGTTTCAGCTTCATCATTAGCCATTTTCAAACAATAATATGAACCATGAAATATAAAGGGGGAGGTATCGAAGAATTTACTGTTCTTATTTAACGAAGCACATATAAAAGGTTTTCTGTCCAAGTATGCTCTGATTGCTTTATGGAGTGTTTACCAATACTCAACAATTAAAAAGTATATTTCACTTTTCTTCTCTATATGAAGATAGAAACTAGAACAATCAATTCAATCATAATTCTACTATCCTTACATTCATTCATATATATATATACTGTAAATATTTTTAAATATTAAAGTGTTTTTATACCTACAGACGATATCGTTTCGGGTTTTCTACCCTCGTCAGTGCAGGAGTGGCATTGCAGGCGGTTGCATGCGATCGAACACAGTTCGTAGACTCAGACTAGAATCACGAGACTAACATCTATGCTCACGCCACCAGGAGAAATCACCACAGACAGTAATTGAAATTAATGTACACTTACCCAAGAGGCGGGGCAAGCATGTTGTTGTCAAAGACAAGCACGATCTACTGCAGACATCCTAACGGTCATCTCTGAACGCATGTATCATACACTCGACAAGGCAGGAGAAGCTAGGGCAGTAGCGCTTGATATATCCAAGGCCTTTGACAAGGTATGGCATAAAGGGCTTCTGAAAATATGCTGGGCAACTACTTAATATAATTAGATCCTTCCTAAACAAAAAAAAAATCCAGGTTGTCCTCGATGGCCATTCATCTAAGCAACATGACATAAATGCTGGTGTACCCCAGAGATCTATCCTTGGACCTTTGTTGTTCCTGATCTATATAAACGATCTCCCTGATGACATAGTCTGAGATTGGTTTATTTGCTGATGACACCACGCTTACCTCCTGACACGATCATATCCGAGGCAATGGCTGAATCTATAGAAAATGACCTCCAGGCTGTAGTGGATTGGGGTCATAAATAGTTGGTAACTTTTAATGCCGAAAAGACAAAACTCCTTTCCTTCAATAACTACAAGAAACCGCTCCAACCATCGATTGTCATGACAAATAACACCCTACCTGAGAGTTCATCATTCAAACTCCTCGGCCTAACCTTCACAGGTAACATGAATTGGAACAAATACATTAAAAGACATTGCCAAGGCTGCCGCAAAGAAGGTTGGCTCCCGCTACCATGCTAGTAAACTCCTCACACCTGACATTATCCTGTATCTCTACAAAGCCACCATCCGCCCATGCATGGAGTATTGTTGTCACATCTGGGCTGGTGCATCATCTACTAGTCTCTTGACAAGGTCCAAAAAAGAGTCGCAAACCTAATAGGTCCCTCACTGTCAACCAAGCTCCAGTCCCTGTCCCATCGCCGCAATGTAGCATCCTTATGTTTGTTTTACAAATACTTCAATGGATTATGCTCCGATGAATTGACTACTCTTGTGCCCCCTCGACGTAAATTCACTAGACCAACTCGACAATCAACTAAATCCCATTCATTCACTGTGGAGGTCCCCAGATGCTGGAGAGCCTTCTACTCAAATAGCTTCGTTCCTCGTGCTGCTGGCCTCTGGAACTCCCTACCTGTCCCCTGTTTCCCCGACAGTACTGACATGCAGAAATTTAAAACTAATGTAAACAGACATCTTGCTGCTCAGATCCCAATTTAGGGTGACACCCTCCCCCCCAAATCTTCTCCTCTTTTCTTTTTTCTCAGTAGCCCCTTACGTCTACAGTGGCGGCCTGCCTTGTTTGGGGTGAACTATGTTAAAAAATAAATAAAAATTTAAAAAAGTGTTTGACGCTCGAGCAGAACTTTATATATATATATATATATATATAAAGATTATTTTATATATTATTATGATCATTAGAGTTTTTTTATCACTCCTGGAGGAGGAACCCCTCCCTGATTTCTTTCCACCTAGTTTTATCCTTGGCTGGCCAAGTACGACCCAGTTGGCTGCCTAGGTCATCTCTCTACCATGTGTTTGGCTTTCCAATGGCAGCCTGCTTTAACCCAGGGATTCTTAGCACTCTCTGCTCTATTTGATATATACACGTATAATATTTTAAGGTGATAAAATATATTGTGTATAGATTTTTAGTATTTTCTTCAACAGTCCTCAATACGTGAGTAGACCTTAGTAATAAAGCATGAAAATATATTTATGGAATAAGGTTTAACAGAGGTGTCTGCATTTCATCCCTGCAGTGAATCGTCAGGCTAAGTGTAGCTTAATTGCCATAAATATATTCTTATACTTTATTATATATATATATATATATATATAGAGAGAGAGAGAGAGAGATATTATAAGTAATTATTAAAATTCTAATGACCAGCAAATTCATCTTTACTCATATTTATTTTTTGCAATGGCAAAACTGACGATGGTCTTACAATTGTTTTGCAACAAGTAAAATGCAGCCATTAAACGCAATCACTCACTATTCTTCAGAAACCACAACTAACGGTATTTATATCAAGCACAAAGTCTGTGGAGAAAAAAAATATATACATATATGTATAGTGTGTGAGAGAGTGAATGCTTTACTAAGGTACTACTTAGTATTAACAATTATTAACTAGTATATTCAGACAAAAAATGACTTATTTATGAAAGCATAAAAACAAATAACAGTAATTTTAAATAAACAAATTACAACTTTTTTTTTTTATTATATTTATTGTACAATGTACCAATGTTGGTCTAATGTATATTAAATTCAGGTTTCAGAAAGTTACATGATATAAGATTATATATGTTACTATAATTGATTTTACATTCAAAAATTATTTTCCAGTTCATTTTTTTTTCTTCCAAAGAATCAAATTTAAAACTCAGTTGAGCAAAAAAAAAACCCTGAAAAAATGGATAGTTAGAATCAAATATCGATTTGTCAGATTAAAAGCTATCGATGACAAACTTTAAGAAATAACCCGGTTTCCCTTTATTATATAGAAGAAAAAGAAAGATGGAAGATCTTTCTCTCTCACACACATGCATGTAAGGTTAGTGAGAGAGAACCCCGCAGAGTGCTTGATTATTAAGAAAAAATAAGAGCGTAATATTCATATATGTATTACAGAAAATCAGAACAACATCGGTACGGTTGGTGTCAAATCCAAACAAAGGGGACCTATAATTGTCCTCCTTTATCGGACTCTCTTCAAGCCTATGTTTATGTCTGCCTATCTGGAAAATTTTGTTTTATTTTTAATTATTTTTAATCACTTTTAATTATTTTATTTATTCTTATTATATTTTAATTTTTCGATTTAATGATATTAGAATTTTTATTTTTAATTCTAAACCCAATTAGATTTTTTTCGCTTTTTAAAATCTGGTAATGAACAGTTATCCCCCCTTATACTGTACAGCTATTTTTAAACAGAAAAATAAGCCTGACTGGTTTTTGTTTACTTATTATGGGGTAGTTTTTTTTTGCATAATTTATTGTCGTCTATTGCCACCCATTATAAATTCACAATACTATACCCCCCCCCCCCTTTTATTCCCTTTTCGGCTGTGTTTTTTTTTTTTAATATAATTCTCCAATGTTGAGATGAGGCGATTTAAAGGTCATCATGACCTCAACTTAAATACAACATTAGTAAAAAATAATGAAAATAAAGCGGAGCATCGAAATATCGTCAAAGTCACACAAAGCACAATCTGCCATTTTCCAAGGAAGTAGACATAAACAGAGGCGACAAAGTCCGGTAAAGGAGACCGATTATTGCTTCTCACTGTTTGGATTTGGAACCGACGTTGTTCTGATCTTTTGTAACACACACACACACTGGAAAAAGTTCTTTAAACACATTTTTTAAAGAATTTAAATGTGAAAATAGGCAAAATGCCTTAGAAACCATAAATAAGATGAAAATATTTTTTATTAAAAATTATTCTTTTTTTTCTTGACTTTTTCGGATAAAATATCCATCGTTGTAAACTGAAAGTGTTCATAATAAATGTAAAGGTATTACCTTTTTTTATAATTAGTAAGGTTGTTATATATATATATCTATATATATATATATATAAGGAGTTAATGCCTGGGAGGATGATATCATGACAACAGAACAGATAGTAAACTACACCCCCTCCAAACAGAAGATAATCATGGAAGTATGGTATCATGAGGAACGAACGTATACTCTATTGCCACCCCAAAAGGAGGTAATACCTGGGAGGACTACCCAGATACTATACTACTCCCCACCCCAAAAAAGGTCTCATGACACCAGAATCGATACTACATTACCCCCCCCCCCCCCAAAGTAGAGTGTAATACCTGGAAAGGATTACCCCATCCCCTTTCAAAAAGGAGGTAATTCCTGTGAGAACGGTCTTATAACAGAACAGTACCACTACCATTAAAAGATAATACAATAATAGATTAAATTATTTTTTTAATTCATTTAAAAATGCTTGACAATAAAAAAAATTAACAAAAAAAATTTTTTTTTTTTAAATCATTATGGTTACTTGGCCCTTTAGCTTAGATCACAGTGTAGTATCTGTTCTCAGCATCCCGGTGATATCAGACATTTTACTATCGACAAAAAATATTGCGTATATATAAGAAGATATGATAATGCAAAATTCCAACATTATCATATTACAGAATATTAATTTATTAGAATCCGTTTATAAAATAAATATGCAGATTAAGAATACCTAAATGTGTTTGAGTATATTCGCAGTTTTCTATATATATATATATATATATATATATATATACAGTATTTCAAAATCTTATGTTGTATAATAGAATTAAAATGCACAACCTGTTTTTGTGTTAATGTAGTTAGGATACATGGAAAAATCTTTTGCATTTATTCATTAATATATATATATATATATATATATATAAAGTACTTTCTATTTGTTAGTAAATTAGTTCACAGAACACTCTAAAGGTTTTAAAAATAACATTACCATTTATGTATTGAAACTACATCACGCTGGCTACTTGAAAAGTATATTTCACTTTGATCAAAGGGGATGCAGCATTATCATGGTGTCTTCATTTGTGCTTGATATCCATAAATAAAAGAAATATAGTTTACTTTTATTTCATTTCATTTCTGACATGAAAATTATCGAAATTAAATAAGAATAGGAATGTTAATTAGTTCAGCACATGAAACAGGATGCACACATCTTCGCTTTGATTCTTGGGAAATCTCGAGTGTGTCTTGAAACGGGTTGAAGATTATAAATTTACTCAGATGTATTTCATTTATTTTAGTTTTACTTACCCCCCCCCCCCCCTATTCAAAGATAGTTACATCCGTGGGCTCCACCCCAAATGTGGAATATTTTAAAATGTAAAAAATAAAAATAATAAAAACAGCAATGTGATGTTATGGTCTGGGCATAGGGTTCTTAATTCAATTCCGGGCAATGCCGAGTCTTCCTGCTCATGAAATAATAACGGAAGAAAGTAATGGTAAATAAATAAAAGAAATATTTATAACATTTTATTATTTACCAATTGTTAAAAGAACAATAAACCTTTCTAAATACTTAAAATTCTTCTTTTTTTTTTCATATCTTTGTAATGCTTAAAAGTATTCGATAGTAGTAAAAAAAATGTTTTAATTTCATAAATGGAAAAAATTGTAATGTGTCTAATTGTCGCTATTTATTTTCCTCCCCCACAAGCGCAGAGTTAGACACATGGTCAGTTTTTAATGTTGGGAAAATCCAGATGAAATGTAGTATGAGAACAGCTTCTACACTTTGCTCTTCACCAAAAAGGTCAAGGACTGTCCCTATTTACTTGCCTTCCCCAAGGGGCAGAGTTGGACATAAAGTCGTTTTTTTTTTAATGTAGGTAAAATCCAGATCGTCAAGAAGGATTGGGATAGAAATTAAAATTGCCTCGCTCGAGAAGTATTGGATATAGAAATTAAAATTGCCTCGCTCGAGAAGGATTGCCTTAAAAATTAAAATTGCCTCGCTCAAGAAGGATTGGGTATAAAATTAAAATTGCCTTGCTCAAGAAGAATTATTGGGTTAAAAATTAAAATTGCCTCGGTCAAGAAGGATTTCTCCTTTACTGACAGAGGACAGAAAGGATGAATTGTCATATCAGAACAGATGTTACACTTTGTTCCTTGCCAAAAGGTTGAAAGACTGTCATCTTACTACTATCAACCCATTTGAGTAAAGCCGATCAGTTAATGGGAGATAACTTTGGAAGTAATCTTATTTACTATAGTATGCTTTTTCATTAGACTAACACATTGCTTTTTTTATGACTTTCTAAATTCAGTGGAGATTTCATTTGTCTATCTTGTGCTTATACAGATGAGGGCACCTATGAAAAATGCAGTTACACAGGTGAATACCGCAGTTCCAAATAAATTAAGTGGAAAATTCTTTGATATACTTATGTATCAGCCCAAAATAGGTATATACACAACACTTATCGAGTAGAATTTTAATTAAAAATAAAAACTAGTTTTATCGAATTTTACGGACCCACCATTGATTAGAGCGAAAAACACGTAAATCAGAAAGGACATAACTCAGTGTCATATAAACAAGTAATAAATGAATGACGGTCAGCAAAATACGATAAAACTGTTTTTATTTTTAATTAAAATTCTACTCGATAATTTTTCCTAATTTTTAGTGAGGATATTTATTTTTGCCTGATACGTAGGTATAAACAATAGTTTTTATTTGGAATTGCGTTTTTCATATGTCCCTTCATCTGTATAAGCACCGTCCATCGATCGCTTATTGCATTTATTTCTTTAAACTATACACGACTTTCCTTTTTATAATATTTAAGGACATTGTATATATAAAAAATAAGTTACAAGAATATCTAAAACTCTTAGCAACGTGTTTTTCGTTGATACCTAACATTGATAACTACAAATTGAATAATATTTTTTTTATTTACTATTAATTGAATATTTATTGAAATCAACAATAAAATAAAGGGTGATTAAAATGAATTTAAAAAAAAAATCTATTAAAAGAAAAAAGGTAAACATTACTATATTATAAATTATTTTTCTCTAAGTCCTCTACTTGACAATATATCTTCACCCAGTCAAATACAGCTTGCGTGTGTGTATATTATATATGTATATTATATATGTATATTGTATATAACTACTAGCATGCAGACTTGGTATTGCCCGGAAATGAGTGAGGACTCCTGCGGCCAGCCCTAAATTTCATATCATTTTTATTCTTGTTTTTGAAGTTCTATATTTTTTAGCCTTACAAGAAAATAGGTGCTTTTTACATTATGACCTGAGCTAACTTTGACCCCGTCATGGTGGTTACGGTCATGGTCAAAGTTAGCACAGGTCCTAATGTAACGAAGCACCAAAAATCAAACAGTCTTTACTGTTTATGCCCACTATGAATACAGACCCTCACAAAGTTGTAAACTTTATTTGTTGCAAAATCATCTGAGGCAATGTCTTGTCCATTATGATGTCATTCTGCAACGTCTAAGTTTAGATGAAGACAAAAAACAAACATTTGTTTGTTCTTTTGTAAATCGTGCTTCAAAATATCGTGGATTTCTTTTATCTTGTCTAAATGCATTTGACTTTAAACATTGAATTTACTGGTGCTACCAGACCAGGCTGTCTGAAGATATCGGCGTCCTGACCCAAAATGCACCCAACATTTATGTTTTATTGTTTGTTTTTTTTTCTTTGCAAAACTCAATCATGTTCTGCAAAGTCCCAAACAAAAAACAATTTCCTGCCTTCTCGGAGATGGGTATATTTGCTGACGGCACTATGCTCTATTCTTGACGTGTGGCCAAATCGAACACACACACATCAAAGGCAATGGCTCAATCTTTAGAAAATGACCTCCAGTCTGTAGTGGAATTGGTACAAAAATAGATAACATTTAATGCTACCAAGACAAACCCCATTTCCTTTAACAATTATATGAAACTTTTTCAATCACTGATTGCCATGGCTAATAACACCCTACCTGAGAGTCAATCATTCAGACTCCTTGGCCTAACATTCACAAGTAACATGAATTCAAACAAATACATAGACATTGCCGAGACTGTTGCAATAAAAGAAGCCATCAAAAGCTATAATGCATGTTCTTTTCTGTTGAACACTATTATGATGGTCGACTCTAGCTGTCCGCCTTCTTTGACACATATATAGGGTTTATTTTTCATCTCGTCCATTTACGGTAGCCTCATTGATTGGCATGCTCGCAATTGGAGTTGACTGCGACTCTTGTTCCGGAGTTCAAATTGTGTGACTGGCTTGAATGGTTATCTCTACACTGATGATTTCCCAAGGATGAAACGTATACGTATGTAGATAATATTTAAATATTTATTAAAATAATCATATATATATGTATATATAATGATAGATAGATATTAGTTGCTGTCCATAGAGACAACCTGTAACCCAACCTAAATGCTTTGTTTTAATGTTTTGTTAATTCAGCATTTATATCATAAAAGAACTCTTCCTGGTCTTCAACTTGTTTTAGTGGATGGATCTTTGTGACATCTTCCTGTGACATAAAGGATGTCATCCTGTTGTGACATCATCTACTGTGCATGGAAACAAACATACAAGATCCACAGTTTTAGTAGATATAGATTGATTCTATGATTTAAATGTAAATGTCCTCTACGAAAGTATTATCCTTCTATTCTGGGTTTTCATCCAACAAGGTCTTTGCCATTACATAGATGAGCTGGCCCATCTCTTCCTCAGATCAATGAACTCTTTCCTGTTTTGTGCAAGACCTTTTGCTTGTCGCATGGAAACTCCTTGAATATTCACAATGTTTTTTCATGGCAATGGCAAATAACATTATTTTTGGTCAATGCTCTATTTTTTGGCTCTACTGACGTGCCATATATATCTAAGATATTATGTTTCGGATTTTTTGAAGTGAGCATTTATAATTTGTATTATTCAGACTATTACTAATTTTATCTTATTATATTCACTTTTTGGTTGATATAACTTGTGATCATCTTCAGGTGCATTTTTTTTTTTAACTTGGGGAAAATTCTTTTTAGTTGAACTCCAGAATCTGCTTGAGCTGAATCCTATATTTACAGTTCCAGTGATGGTTGAAGATACAATCTGACTACACTTGCTAATAACTAGGAATTGAATAATGAGTTCAGTTTGATATTCTATACAGGTTCCTGTGTTTGACTGATAGGTGCTTAAGTTTTGAAAGATGAACCAGAAAATGGTCGGAAGTTATGTTGGCCACAAACTTGTGAATATAACAACCAAGATGAGGATAGTAGTACGAATAATCTAAATCATACAAAGTTAAGATATTTGGTTTTTTTTTTGGTTTTTTTAAGTTGTCACCATATATCAAGGCCAAAAGGCCACTCAAGAATAAGTGTTAATTAGTGTCAGGTGGACAATGAGACAACACCTTGATGATTGATAATGATGGTGGAAATTGGGCAGAATTTGATTATTTGAGAGGGCGGCTCAACAAGAATTTGTTTATATTGGACTTGAAAACAACCATGCTGTAGTCAGCTGGGAAGCAGCCCCGCAGTACTGTTTTACAGATGGATAGTTCTAGGAAAGAAAGTTTTCTCATGAAAGAGTGATAGAGAGAGGGAAATTATTGACTGATTATAGCTAGACGAGTTTTTACTGTGAATGTTTCACAGGGGAGGGGGACTCATAGATTAAAGCTCAGTCGAGCACATTTTGTTGATCAAAGCTCTCAAATTTTCTGGAGACTGCTATTGGTATATATACAAAGCTGTAATGCACATTGCAATTTTGTTTTGACTTTCTCTTTTCCGACTTTGAGCACGTGGTGCCATGGGGGGGGGGGGGGTCGTGTTACTTTTAACATCTCTACAACCAAGCTTCTCTCTTTTCACCACCAATGCTCGGATCTTCACTTTTCCCCAGTCAAAATGAATAGTTCTCTTTTCGAGCAAGCCCTCTTCTTTGATAAGCTCCAAGGACTAGCGTTTACTCCAGATCTGAATTGGAAGACTTACATCAAATCTGTTGCTAAGGTTGCTGGAATAAATAGTTGGATTATTCTACTGTTCCAAAAAGTACCTCACCCCAATGCTATCCTCTACCTGTAAGAGCCAGATACGCACTATAATGTAGTACTTCTGTCATATCTGGGGAGGTGTTGCTCGGAGCACTCTTTCCTGTTTTGACAGAGTACAAAATCAACTCTGTAATCTAGTGGGAGATGTCCTCTTGTCCTGACAGCCTCTTTCGCACAGAGGTGTTGCTGGCCTCTCTCTACTGTATTGTTGTGTTCATGGTAGGTGCTCAACTGAGCTACGCTACCTGGTGTCCCCCCTCAAACATTCACAGCAAGAACTCGTCTACCTACAACCACTACAAAGAACTTTCTCTCGTTACCAAAAACCTAACAAAACTTCCATGAAGAAAGTTTCTTTCTTAGAACATCCCGTCCGTGGAACAAGATACCACGAGTCTGCTTCCCAACCGACTACAGCATGGTTGTCTTCAAGTCTAATGTAAACAAACACTTGTTGAGCCGCTGTCTTGGACAATCAATTCCCCTTAAGTAATGTTTTGCCAATCCCACTCATTGTTTCTGGTGCTCTTGTGGAGGTGATCATACTCCAACTAACAATCTCTTTAACCTTTATCCTCGAGTGGCCGGGAGCCTTGATAAGTGCTGACCCATTAGTAAAAATAAACAAACAAAAAGAAAAGAATTGGATTAAAAATCCAATTCTCTGATATTTGTTATTTAATGCTAGTGTGATTGCAAGAGTTATGAGTGGATGGAGTAAGTTCAGAGAAATTCTGCCATTACTAACCAGCAGAGCATTACCACTGTCAACAAAGAGAAGAGTCTACCAGCTATGTGTACAAAGTGTGATGTATGGAAGTGAAATCTGGCCAGTGAGGGTTGAGGACATGTGTTGCATGGAGAGAAATATAAGAATGATACAATGGATGTATAATGTGAGTCTTAAAGACAGGCTTAGATCTGATGACCCCAGAGGAAAATTAAATCTAGACAGTATAGGAAGATGTGTGCAGAACAGGAGATTTTGATCGTATGGCCATGTTGAAAGAATGGATGAGAGTTCTTGAGTTAGATGTGAAACCTGGCCAGTGAGGGTTGAGGACATGCATTGCATTATGAGAAATGATACGATACAATAAATATGTAATGTGTCTTAAAGACGGGCTTAGTTCTGATGACGTCGGAGGAAGATTAAATCTGGACAGTAGAGATTGATTCATCTTTAGGATAACCTATTACGCTGGTATGGTCATGTGGAACACTTATCCTCCTGGATAAATGTTGCAAAAGTATGGATGTCGTAAATCGCAGAAAGATTGGACAGCCAAGGAAAACTTGGAAGCAAGTGATTAGACAAGATTTCAGAGTGGAATTTGGAAACAGCTGAACCGTGAGAACTGGAGAATGCTCCAAAATACATTGTGAGTGATATTAATCTTGGAGTTGGTGAAGATTTGACTCGTTACAACATCAGACCTTCTCGTCCAGGAACCCGACTGGGAGTGATCATATTCCATCTCTTTTGTCAAAGTTTTGCTTTGTAGTACAAGTTTTTAAACGGTACATTTTACTTGTGTGGGATCCTCTTTGTATAGTTTTTCTGCAATGTAGGCCACTTGATGTGTTCCGTATTACTTTCGTTTATAACTCGTGTAGTGATTGCGTGAAAATGCTGAGTTCCATTTCTCTTGTGTTTCAGCATAACATAACACAGTTAAAAGTAGCAAATTATCTACTGATAACAGGTTAAACTAGTTCAAGACAATTGAAAATTATAACCTGAATATGAAGGAGAAAAACGACAATAAACTTATTGTATGCAAATACTTCACAACAGTTGCACATGATACATATTAGAGTAGTTTATTTATTACAGGCGTGCCCAACACACAGAAGGTAGATTATTTTGACATGGGCTTGCAGACTAAGTGTGGTCATAAGAAAAACAAAGAAGAAAAGAAAACAAGTTTCAATAAAGAAGTTTCATCTTATTGTTTTGATCAAACTATATAATAGGAAAATCCTTGAATGTGGAAACCAACCCATATAAACTACATTACATCTACATGGAAGTTGCAACAGAAATAAAACAAAAACATGGAAGGAACACCACGTGAACCCGAGGGAACTGAAACTGCAAGAAATCTCATAAACTGCTCCACTCTCCCCCCCCCCCCCCCCTAAAAAAACAGACACAATGTTATGACACCAGCCTCAGCTGATACCACACAAAATAGTCATGAAGGGTCAAGGAAAATGGAAACACTGAGGAGGGGGAGTGTTAACTAGACTTCCGCTGGAAAAATGTGGAGACTGCTGGAGCCCTGGGGAGGCTTATTGCCACCTAAACCCCAGTGAAGACCAATAGTCGCTGCCAGCGAGAAATCAGCTGTTGCGAAAATGCAAAATCATTTGCAATGGTTATCGAAAGAGAAAACTGGAAATGTGGGGAGATTTGTCAGTGAGCAATCACTGATAATGACCTCTGTGAGAACTAGTGAATTGTTGATAAAAATGATATGCTTTTTTAGGTTTTAACGTACATTATCACCTTCCACACACCAGGGATTTACAGGCTTCACTACTTTTATAGCTGCTCTTGCTTACATGCCCAAAATTGAAGCTGTTTCCCATTTTCACAAAGCGGTTCTTTTTCAGCACCCCGTAGTTAAAATGTACCGTCTTTCATAAACTTTATATGATGCCAGTGAGTGGTTAAAGTATAGGGGTTGGCGGCCAAAGGATCGCGTCAATATAGGTGGTTATGTCACTTTAAGTGTAAGAGTGTAAGATAATATTTAACGAAATCTCGCTAATATTTTGAGATTAGCTAAGATTCTTTTTTGTTTTTAAGATATAAATTTATTTAGATCTTATATTCGAATACCTATTTTCCGTTTTTGCCCATTTGCCACATTTTGCTGATAGTGTACTAAAAATAGGCATTAGTATAAAAAATGCAATGAAAAGTTTTTTTAGTCAAACTTTTTTTTTTCAATGGAAGATGTATCTTCAAAATAGTATAAAATTAAATAATTATTTGTATGATAAATGTAATTTATTTAATTGTTATAAAAACAAAGAATAACAAAATTGTGTACAAGAATAAATTGTCAATCAAAAAAAACAACTAACGTTTGGTATATTTATTCATTCAGCAATAAAATACTTGTCATAAAGAAAAAAAAATCAAATATTTAAGGAAATATTTTCAAAGGCTTTTTACAGTGACTTGATGCCTTTGAACGGACTTTATCCAGTTAAAGATAAGCCATCAGAAATGTAGCGCTAAGGTGACAAATTTTAGCTTCTATACAAAAATCTGAGAAGTTAACATTTTTTGGGTTTTCATATCTAATTTGCCTGTGTACATCCCCCCCCCCCTGCTCTTTCTTTCATAATACATTTACTACAGTTATAAAAAAAAAATCAAGAGTTTACTTCAAACTTTCTTTTCTTTTTCATTGTTTAATGTTTTGAAAAGAAATTTAAATACTTTTGGAATTGTTTGAAAATCAAATTCTGTCTTCCTAGCGACTTAATGAGTTTTAAAAACCTACTCTTTGTATTATTTTAATATGATCTTAATACACATCTAATTGTTACAATTTTTCAAGTAAATAAATTTAAAAATGTAATATTTTTTTTATTTAAAGAATATTTTTATTGTAAGAAAAGAATATTTATTAAGATTTACAATAAATTAAAAAAATGTTAAAACAAAATATTTCGCCGAGAATTCTTTTCATGGTAAGAGAATATGATTTTAAAGATCTAAATTGCTACAATTTTAAATAGACATATTCGTTTTATTTATTGAAAGAATATTTGACACATGTGCAGTTTAGTAAACAGCGGCAGATAATCCACAGGAAGTTACGACTAATAGATTAAAACATTTTAATAAATTTATTGAAAGAAAAACACTAATAAAATAAAGTTTATTTTCAATAAAATAACATTTTGATGAAAACATTCTAATAAAATATAGTTTCTGAAATTGACAGTGATATTTTTATAATTTAAAATGTTATTTAAAAAAAATTAAAATCTTATAAAACGAACATAACGATAAAACTATATTTTATTACAATGTTTTGGCCAAAATGCTACTTCATTGAAAATAAATTTATTAAAATGTTTTAATCTATTAGTTGTTACTTCCTGTGGATTATCTGCCACTGTTTACAACACTGCATAAGTGCCGAATATTTAGCTGCCAATGACAATTATTTTTATGGAAGAAGAAAAAAATATTTTTTCTTAATATTATAACCGTACATGTATTCTTCCAAGAGAAATATTTTCATTATCAGTAAATTATACAAATAGAGCCATGGAATTTCTAATATTGTCCTTTATGATGTAAAATAAATAAATTGTAAATTGTTACAAAACTGCCATTAGTCTATAGATTGCCATTAGTCTATAGATTAAGTTGACATTTCCCTAAATGTCATTCAAGCTTTTGTTGAAGAAGTTCATGACTAAACATTTTTTTTAGTTGCATCTGATGAGAGGCTGTAATGCTCTTTACGCATTGCGATTTGTAATAATCATGAATAATTTCACAAATTAATGATTTTCTTATTCTGCTTTTGATGTAAAACAAAATATAAATTACATTTTTTTAAATTTAGAAATAAATAAATGTAAACGACGACAAACGTGTTTCTCTTCTGCTGTTGATTATTTATTATGTCTCTTTCAGCATTTTATATTTAAATCGATCCCTTAATGAAGAAAAAAAAAAACGGAACTATATATTAATAAAATTATAAGACAACTTTGCGTGTAACTTGCACATTAAAAAAAATTGTTTTACTATTAAGCAAATATTTATTGAAATAAAAAAAAATGCAGTAGTACGAAAAAAAATGAACTGATTTTTTAAACTCCTATTCTAAAATAAGTTAATTATGAAATTTGTTTAATTCATAAACAAGTCAGACATTTTAATCTTTTGTTAATAGTAAAATAAAAAGAATGAATTATTTGGTGGCCCTTTGAAATTTGAAAGAAATTTTGAAGCATTTAAAATGTCAAACAGAAAATCATTTAAACTGGCTTTAAAATTCTTAGCAAATCCTCATTTAATAAAATGATTGGAAGCTTTGAAAGCTATTTACATCCAATCATTTTATAAATAGATTAAAATGTCATTACCATAACAACAATGAGTTTTATAACAATTTGGTTCATATAAAAGACTTACTCATATTCCAGTATGAATTTTATAGCTTACTTTTCCGTGTCACAGCAGTTTGTAGCACAAAGATCAATTTAAAAAAAAAGATGTCTTTATTTACATCTATTTAACAATTACCTATTCGATTTAATAATTACCTATTTTTCAAAACAACTTTTTTGCTAAAAATACCTTAGCACATAATTGAACTTTTTGTTTTTAATTTAAAATGAAAGTTTTTTTGTTTTTTTTTTAAATTTTAAAGGGCAACATTAGAAATGACTAATCGAAGCACTACACATGCGTTTAGTATATTTGAATCTATTGATTGTGAATCAAGTATATTTCCGTAGAAAACGCCTCTTATACGCCTACATATTTATGTGATATTTAATTTTAAAGTACAGTCATATTTCGTCCGACTTGAATAGCTATTTAAGAAATTAAATGTTGATTGCTTGTATATAAGCGGCTATTGAACATTAACTATCTATCATAGAAGGATATTGATTTTTTTCAATAATAGGCTTGGTGTGTGGAACAGTATGGGAATAGACTGTCTGGTTGAATTGCTATGTCAAACATTGAATGGTTTTTGCATGTGATGCTTTATTGGAAGGCATAAATGATAACATCCTCACACTTTATAAAATGTCAGCTTGCAATATTTTAAATTCCTTCAATTGTCACCTTATTTCTCTCTCTCTCTCTCTCTCTCTCTCTCTCTCTCTCTCTCTTTCTCTCTCTCTCTCTTTCTCTCTCTTTCTCTCTCTCTCTTTTTCTCTCTCTCTCTCTCTCTCTCTCACCGTTTCTTAAAAATGGGTCAACAATGTTACTTTATTCTTTTTATGGTAGGATTTATATTTGACAAGTAGTTTTGCTAGTAATAGTATCTTAGGTGGTTAGAGAAGCTGCCTGCAGTATCATCATGCTACTCTTACTGCTTAGTAGCTTCATCAACAGTGTTGTGTGTGCGGTCGTCTATTCCAGTGTGCGTCTGTATTCTATTTGTGTGAGGTCGTGTATTCTATTTGTGTGCGTGTGAGGTCGTGTATTCTATTTGTGTGTGTGTGTGTGTGGTCGTGTATTCTATTTGTGTGTGGGTGTGTGGTCGTGTATTCTATTTGTGTGTGTGTGTGTGTGTGTGAGGTCGTGTATTTTATATGTGTGCGTGTGAGGTCGTGTATTTTATTTGTGTGCGCGTGAGGTCGTGTATTCTATTTGTGTGTGTGTGCGTGAGGTCGTGTATTCTATTTGTGTGTGTGTGTGTGTGTGTGAGGTCGTGTATTCTACTTGTGTGTGTGTGTGTGTGTGTGTGTGTGTGTGTGAAGTCGTGTATTCTACTTGTGTGTGTGTGTGAGAGGTCGTGTATTCTACTTGTGCGTGTGTGTGTGAGAGGTTGTGTATTCTACTTGCGTGTGTGTGTGAGAGGTTGTGTATTCTATTTGTGTGTGTATGAGGTCGTGTATTCTATTTGTATGTGTGTATGTGTGAGGTCGTGTATTCTATTGTGTGTGTGGTTGTGTATTATAGTGTTGTTGTGTGTACCTGTGTGTATTAGTAGCTCGTTGCAAAACAGTAATATGAATTTTGGAGATAATCCAGGGCATCAGCAGAATTTATCATTCATTGATGCAGCTGAGGGATAATCCTGCTATATCCAGTCTTGCTAAAACTAATTAATTTTTCAAATCTACTTTCTCTTTTCTTTCCCCTCACCCAACTTATAGGAAATTGCTTTCACTGTTAATCTATTTTCGGTTCCTCTTCCACCCCTTTCTCAATTTCTCCCTCAGGGATCATCCCACTATATCCTTTTCAGTTGAAAAAAAAATAAAAATAAGAAAAAGCTTTTATAAGCAAATTTAATAATTTTTGTGATCTAAAATAAAAATGATAATTTCTAATAAAAAATTAAAATGAAACAAATATTAAAAACTTTAATATTGTTTCCTATCGATATAACACTAAAATAAAAGCTGTTATACATGTTTTTATGCAACTACATGAAATAATGAATTTAGTAAAATATCAAATGAAACTTTAAAGTTCAAATTGAAAAACACTACCATTTTGTATATTAAGTAAAGCCAGATATTCCCCTATTTCATTGGCCATAGTAGCTTATTTAAAAGCTACATACTGAAAACTGTTTAGTCAGTATGTTATGCCAAATATCGTTTCATGTCCTAAAGAAATAAAAAATAATTTTCAATTAATCTCGATTTTAATATTCAATCCTGATCAATATTTTTTTTATTCGTCATATTTAGAGGAGGCTGAAATAGTTTTTACCCTCTAATTCAGATCTACTTCCACTTTCGCCATCATTACCGGGAAAAGAATGTAATAAAACGCTTTTTTCCTGATTTTGTATTTTATCAATTGTAAAAATAAAAAATAAAATATTCAGTACATGCTTATTTCTATTCATTAAAAACAAAGACATTTACACTTTTAATAATTATTATCGGCTGAACTACTATTCTCCAAACCACAACGTCGATTTCATAAGTTCCGGTCCAGCAAACATTTTATATAAACTAAGTAAGAACTCCCAATCGTGTTGTTTATTTATTTATACTTATTAGACAACTAAAAGCAAACATATTTTGAGACTAATCTTCTCATTTATTTATATATATATATATATATATATATATATATATATATACGTTTTTATGCATAAAACATTATTGGCTACATATGTGCATACATGTTACAGCTGTGATTTTATTAAAAATTAAGCTTATTCAGGCCATTTTTAAAACTGGACTAAGACTGATAAAAAAAATTACATTCTTGCATATCGTTTTGGTTGGAGGGAAGGGAGAGGAAATAGTGGAAGAGGTAAAGTATGTATCCGCTCAGACCTAGTTACTTATTAATATACTTATACAACCCCACACTTGTATGTGTATACATACATATTCACACACTCTTATTCTTTTACTCATGCCTTCCCGGTTCTTATCATTTCGTTAATCTTTATGATAACTCTTCATCTCAGCGAGTTTCTTCAAAAGTTTTGTCTCCGCCTATGTTTAGGTCAATTCTTCAGACCCCACACATTTATTAGCCTATGGATAGAGGTCAAAACCCGCATACATATATGAATAAGCACACACATTCACTAACCTGCACACACATATATATATATATCTATTCTCTTCAAGTGTAATGTAAACAAGTTCTTGTTGAATCTTCCCCGTAAATAATCAATTTCTGCCCTGCTACAACCATCGTGCCGGTAGACACAATGTTGTCTCCCCATCCACCAGTCAAACTCTTTAAGCCTTATCCTCAAGTGGCCTTTGGGCCTTGATAATCGGTGACCTTTAATGTAATATATATATATATATATAATATCAAATTTACACACACGCACATATATACCTAAATATAGAACATTTTAACAAGACTCCCTTAGTGAATGTTTATTCCCACTTGAAATCCACCAACAAGAAACAAAAACACACACAAATAAAAAAATAAAAAAAATATGTATAATATAATATGGCTCTACCTGTTATTGAGCACTATTGTATAATCACTGGAGTTTCATTGGATTAACATCTAGGGAACAACAACAATACAAGTACTATATATATGATTGAGCACTGTCTTTATTGCTTATATATATATATATATATATATATATATATATATATATATATATATATATAAGTCTGTGCTCAATCATGTTTGTAAGAGCTTAATATATTTTTACACTTATCTCCCCTTTCACATTTGAAAAACTGCCATCATATGTAGATATTTTTATCCAATTTTTATTTTTATTTCAACATTTGTTATTACCAAAATAGACACACACACACACTATCTCTTTCTCTTCCCCTTTCTATCTCTTTCTCTTCCCCTTTCTATCTCTTTCTCTCCCCCTTTCTATCTCTTTCTCTCCCCCTTTCTATCTCTTTCTCTCCCCCTTTCTATCTCTTTCTCTCCCCCTTTCTATCTCTTTCTCTCCCCCTTTCTATCTCTTTCTCTCCCCCTTTCTATCTCGTTCTCTCTCTCTCTCTATCTCCCCCTCTCTCTATCTCGTTATCTCCCCCTCTCTCTATCTCGTTATCTCCGCCTCTCTCTATCTCGTTATCTCCGCCTCTCTCTATCTCGTTATCTCCGCCTCTCTCTATCTCGTTATCTCCGCCTCTCTCTATCTCGTTATCTCCCCCTCTCTCTATCTCGTTATCTCCGCCTCTCTCTATCTCGTTATCTCCGCCTCTCTCTCTATCTCGTTATCTCCCCCTCTCTCTCTATCTCGTTATCTCCCCCTCTCTCTATCTCGTTATCTCCCCCTCTCTCTATCTCTTTCTCTCCCCCTTTCTATCTCTTTCTCTCCCCCTTTCTATCTCGTTCTCTCCCCCTCTCTCTATCTCGTTCTCTCCCCCTCTCTCTATCTCGTTCTCTCTCCCTCTCTCTATCTCGTTATCTCCTCCTCTCTCTATCTCGTTATCTCCTCCTCTCTCTATCTCGTTCTCTCCCCCTCTCTCTATCTCGTTCTCTCCCCCTCTCTCTATCTCGTTCTCTCCCCCTCTCTCTATCTCGTTCTCTCCCCCTCTCTCTATCTCGTTCTCTCCCCCTCTCTCTATCTCGTTCTCTCCCCCTCTCTCTATCTCGTTCTCTCCCCCTCTCTCTATCTCGTTCTCTCCCCCTCTCTCTATCTCGTTCTCTCCCCCTCTCTCTATCTCGTTCTCTCCCCCTCTCTCTATCTCGTTCTCTCCCCCTCTCTCTATCTCGTTCTCTCCCCCTCTCTCTATCTCGTTATCTCCCCCTCTCTCTATCTCGTTATCTCCCCCTCTCTCTATCTCGTTATCTCCCCCTCTCTCTATCTCGTTATCTCCGCCTCTCTCTATCTCGTTATCTCCGCCTCTCTCTATCTCGTTATCTCCGCCTCTCTCTATCTCGTTATCTCCGCCTCTCTCTATCTCGTTATCTCCCCCTCTCTCTATCTCGTTATCTCCGCCTCTCTCTATCTCGTTATCTCCGCCTCTCTCTCTATCTCGTTATCATCTCCGCCTCTCTCTCTATCTCGTTATCTCCCCCTCTCTCTCTATCTCGTTATCTCCCCCTCTCTCTATCTCGTTATCTCCCCCTCTCTCTATCTCTTTCTCTCCCCCTTTCTATCTCTTTCTCTCCCCCTTTCTATCTCGTTCTCTCCCCCTCTCTCTATCTCGTTCTCTCCCCCTCTCTCTATCTCGTTCTCTCTCCCTCTCTCTATCTCGTTATCTCCTCCTCTCTCTATCTCGTTATCTCCTCCTCTCTCTATCTCGTTCTCTCCCCCTCTCTCTATCTCGTTCTCTCCCCCTCTCTCTATCTCGTTCTCTCCCCCTCTCTCTATCTCGTTCTCTCCCCCTCTCTCTATCTCGTTCTCTCCCCCTCTCTCTATCTCGTTCTCTCCCCCTCTCTCTATCTCGTTCTCTCCCCCTCTCTCTATCTCGTTCTCTCCCCCTCTCTCTATCTCGTTCTCTCCCCCTCTCTCTATCTCGTTCTCTCCCCCTCTCTCTATCTCGTTCTCTCCCCCTCTCTCTATCTCGTTCTCTCCCCCTCTCTCTATCTCGTTCTCTCCCCCTCTCTCTATCTCGTTCTCTCCCCCTCTCTCTATCTCGTTATCTCCCCCTCTCTCTATCTCGTTATCTCCCCCTCTCTCTATCTCGTTATCTCCCCCTCTCTCTATCTCGTTATCTCCCCCTCTCTCTATCTCGTTATCTCCCCCTCTCTCTATCTCGTTATCTCCCCCTCTCTCTATCTCGTTATCTCCCCCTCTCTCTATCTCGTTATCTCCCCCTCTCTCTATCTCGTTATCTCCCCCTCTCTCTATCTCGTTATCTCCCCCTCTCTCTATCTCGTTATCTCCCACTCTCTCTATCTCGTTATCTCCCCACTCTCTCTATCTCGTTATCTCCCCCTCTCTCTATCTCGTTATCTCCCCCTCTCTCTATCTCGTTATCTCCCCCTCTCTCTATCTCGTTATCTCCCCCTCTCTCTATCTCGTTATCTCCCCCTCTCTCTATCTCGTTATCTCCCCCTCTCTCTATCTCGTTCTCTCCCCCTCTCTCTATCTCGTTCTCTCCCCCTCTCTATCTCTTTCTCTCCCCCTTTCTATCTCTTTCTCTCCCCCTTTCTATCTCTTTCTCTCCCCTCTTTCTATCTCTTTCTCTCCCTCTCTCTCTATCTGTTTCTCTCCCATCCCCCTCTCCTTATCTCGTTCGCTCCCATCCCCCTCTCTTATCTCGTTCTCTCCCATCCCTCTCTCTCTATCTCGTTCTCTCCCATCCCCCTCTCTCTATCTCGTTCTCTCCCATCCCCCTCTCTCTATCTCGTTCTCTCCCATCCCCCTCTCTCTATCTCGTTCTCTCCCATCCCCCTCTCTCTATCTCGTTCTCTCCCATCCCCCTCTCTCTATCTCGTTCTCTCCCATCCCCCTCTCTCTATCTCGTTCTCTCCCATCCCCCTCTCTCTATCTCGTTCTCTCCCATCCCCCTCTCTCTATCTCGTTCTCTCCCATCCCCCTCTCTCTATCTCGTTCTCTCCCATCCCCCTCTCTCTATCTCGTTCTCTCCCATCCCCCTCTCTCTATCTCGTTCTCTCCCATCCCCCTCTCTCTATCTCGTTCTCTCCCATCCCCCTCTCTCTATCTCGTTCTCTCCCATCCCCCTCTCTCTATCTCGTTCTCTCCCATCCCCCTCTCTCTATCTCGTTCTCTCCCATCCCCCTCTCTCTATCTCGTTCTCTCCCATCCCCCTCTCTCTATCTCGTTCTCTATCTATCTTTGGACATTCAGTACGTCTCCCCCACCCCCATTTACTTGTTTAAATAATATGAAAACAACTTATTTTTATTATTAAAAATGTGATTTTTTAATAATTACTATTTAATTTTGATGAAGAGTTCCACTGTTTTATATTTTTGTCAATAGACTGAGGGAGTTATGTGTGTTATTCCTAGCCCAATGGATCGGATTTCTCATTCCTCCTGAAACTGGGATATCAATGTCTAATCAAATGTTCACTGTATCGTATTATGATACAATACATATTATAATATCTATTGTACTAAAGCTGAGTTAACATTCGTTTCCCTAAGGCTTTAATATTTAGTAGGTAGTTTTTATGTGTAAAAACATAAAAACTACCTACTAAATATTTTCTAATTTTGGGATTGAGTTTTAAAAATTTTTTTAACTCCATCTTAATTGTTTTAACTAGCTATAATTTACATTTTACTCACCAAGTCACCAATCTCTTACTAAGTTTAGTCTATTATTCTCATCCTCTTTCACTATGTTGTTTGCCTTTATTTTTATTTTCTTTTAGATTTTTCTAATTCTTATATTTGTTTTCATTTTTTATCTTAGAATTTGATGAAGAGTTTAATAAATTTAAACAATTTTTAAACACAGCCCTAAAAAATAGAGGCTACACTAACGTTAATATAGTTATACAAATATAAAAACCAATACAAATCTATCCATGAATCGAAGTCGAAAAATTGTTTGGTTTACACCCTCATTCAGTCGAATGTATAAGATAAGAGAGGGATCTTATTTTATACAGTGTATATCCACTCTTCTCTATCTTACTGTTTCTCTTTTTTTTCTTTCCCTCTCTTTCTCCCTCTCTCTTTCTCCCTCTCTCTTTCTCCCTCTCTCTTTCTCCCTCTCTCTTTCTCCCTCTCTTTCTCCCTCTCTTTCTCCCTCTCTCTCTCCCTATCTCTCTCTCTCTCCCTATCTCTCTCTCTCTCCCTATCTCTCTCTCTCTCCCTATCTCTCTCTCTCTCCCTATCTCTCTCTCTCTCCCTATCTCTCTCTCTCTCCCTATCTCTCTCTCCCTATCTCTCTCTCTCTCCCTATCTCTCTCTCTCTCTCTCTATCTCTCTCTCTCTCTCCCTATCTCTCTCTCTCTCTCCCTATCTCTCTCTCTCTCTCTCTCCCTATCTCTCTCTCTCTCTCCCTATCTCTCTCTCTCTCTCCCTATCTCTCTCTCTCTCTCCCTATCTCTCTCTCTCTCTCCCTATCTCTCTCTCTCTCTCCCTATCTCTCTCTCTCTCTCCCTATCTCTCTCTCTCTCCCTATCTCTCTCTCTCTCCCTATCTCTCTCTCTCTCCCTATCTCTCTCTCTCTATCTCTCTCTCTCTCCCTATCTCTCTCTCTCTCTCCCTATCTCTCTCTCTCTCTCCCTATCTCTCTCTCTCTCTCCCTATCTCTCTCTCTCCCCATCTCTCTCTCTCTCCCCATCTCTCTCTCTCTCCCCATCTCTCTCTCTCTCTCCCTATCTCTCTCTCTCTCCCTATCTCTCTCTCTCTCCCTATCTCTCTCTCTCTCTCCCTATCTCTCTCTCTCTCCCTATCTCTCTCTCTCTCCCTATCTCTCTCTCTCTCTCCCTATCTCTCTCTCTCTCTCCCTATCTCTCTCTCTCTCTCCCTATCTCTCTCTCTCTCCCTCTATCTCTCTCTCTCTCCCTCTATCTCTCTCTCTCTCCCTCTATCTCTCTCTCTCTCCCTCTATCTCTCTCTCTCTCCCTCTATCTCTCTCTCTCTCCCTCTATCTCTCTCTCCCTTCCTCTATCTATCTCTCCCTTCCTCTATCTCTGTTTAAAGGTAATAAATCTATGGAATAGACTATTATAAACAATAGGGAATATCAGCACGGATATAACTACAGTTTAACCCAGAAGAGATAATGAGAAATTTTGATTTTGTCTTTATTGTTTAAAATTAAACTGGCTTTGCTAACTCACTTTTGTCCCCGATTTAAACGATCTAACCTGAGCTCAATGTGTTTGGTGGCACAAAGGAGTAAAATTTGTTCTAGTTTATATATACATTTATTATATGCCTGGATGCATCTAAAAAGATGGCAACATATTGTTGAAAGTTAACTTTAGGTTTATTATTTATATATATAACATGAAACACGTACGTTGAAGATTAAACATTAACAAAAAAGAGAAATTCTCTTTGCGGTTCAAACCTAGATTCATGTCGAGTCGACTGAAACGTGTAGAGACTGAAGCGTCATCAAAGGACAGTTGGAATAAGTGTTGGTCAGTTAAAAATGTTTCATAAGTTTTATAAGTTTCATCCATTTTTTTTTATCAAAAAATAGATGACTCTCCAAAATATTAAGACTTATGCTTTTGTGTTTTCCATAATGCGATTTTTAAAAATTTTCAAATGGTAAGAAATTCATAATTTTTAGCTGAGAAGAACATTTTAAATCATGTGTGTGTGTATATATATATATATATATATATATTAGCTGTACCTACACGGCGTTGCCTGGGAATCTTTACTTTCATTTTTGTTCCATTATCCGTCACCCCAACCCACATACACGTTTAAATCTGTTAATAAAATCTAGCAGGAATCGTATGAAATGTTAAAATCTCTTTGCAACTAAGCATATACTGCCTTTCTGATATTAAGATTTTCCCTGCTAGCTGCAGAATATGCACTAACATGACTGAGTGTTTTCCCAGCCCTATGATCTTGGGCCAAAGTGTTCGCTTGGTTTATATTCATGTTCGTCCATTCACAAATGTTGTCTATCCATCTTTTCTTATGTCTACCTTTCGATCGGATACCTTGTATTATGCCATCAACACATATTTTGCATAGCCCTACATTGGAATGCTTAACGTGACCAAACAATCTCAAGACTTTACATTTGATAACAGAGATATTAATTGGGATGCCAGTGAGTTCTTGCAACTCTGCGATACTGATGTGATCAGATAGTTTATGATCAGTAATGAAGCGCATGATGTGGCTTTGGAAAGTTTCTACTTTCTAATATAATTTTACAGTCCAGTTGACACATTCAAGTCCATATAACACTACAGGAAGGACATATGCGTTAAAGATTTTTTGCTTTGATTTTGTATGGTATGCGTTTAGAAGTACGGGCGGTTTTGTTTCTTATGAAGGAGGCCTAACCTAAGCCGATTCTGTGATTTACAGCTGTTTGCCATCGTTAGATGAAGACAGCTTTTGCTCAAGGTAAACAAACTCTGTAACTTGTTCGCTTTGTTGGCTGTTGATGTTAAGAGGAGTTTGATTTTTATCAATGGTCATGCATTTAGTCTTGGGCATGTTAATAGAAAGACCAACTTCTTTTGAGTACTTCACAGGATTATCCAGAAATAATTGCAAATCAGAGTTGGAGTTACTGGTTGCAGCTATGTCATCCATATAGCTCAGATTAGACAAAAGATGGTCACCAATTGAAAAACCACGTCTACATTATTGTTATTCTGATAAGCGTTTCAGCAAGTCTGGATTTTTGCCTCTGCTTAAATACAGGTGTAATTCCTGGTAAAACAGGAACTACGGGACCAGAAATCACACTAGTGCCCAGTTCATACAAGCTTCAGTTCTTCAATTTTAGAAACAAAAGTCAAAAACTGTCACTTGGGTAGCATGTCATTTGGTTGTGTAACATGGCAATTACGAATTGGGGTGGTTGAACATGTATTATGTTGAAAAACGTGAAACAATAATGAAGTGAACACATCACTACTGGGGTCTCTTCAGGATGTTTTTTTTATTAAAAAAAAATCGGTTGTTCAGAATGTAATTTCAAAAGTAAACCAGTTATTTGTATTTACTTTATTAATATACGTATTACTTGTATATGGAAATTGAAATATAATACTAACATTAATAAGATCTCATCAAGAATATTTTACTTTAACCAGGCATCAATAGCTTTCGGAATTGGAATATAATATTAAAATTAGGTATAGAAAGAAAAGTGATTGAACTAATCAAGGGAGAAAAGATCTCAATTATAAAAAAGAGATTATAATCTTTTGGTTTAACAACTTTACAAGAAAAGAACGAAGGCGGATTTAATTGAGATCTTTAAAAATAATTAATTGGATTTTTAAATATAGAACAGTTTTTTTCAGTATCTTTCCTCACACTGGTAATTTATTGGCAAGAAAGATATCAAAAACTAAATCTAGCATACAATTAGGTTTATTTTCTTATCTAGCTATGTACTACTAAAGCTCTGCGGATCTTGCTTGACGTCATCCATTGAAACAAAGGTGGAGGTAACCGTACACAGTGGGTGACTTCACAAAATGATCACATCATCCATCAAACCAGAGAGGGGGTGGTAACATTTCATTTGTTTGAAAAGGATTTTCTCATTCCTCACTTTTAAGTGGGTCAAATAAACAAATGGTGACCTTACACTGGCACGGAAAATACTAAGACATTTTGTCTTGCATTTTTCCTCTTAGCTATCACTATGAACAAGTTTTGTGTACGTTCACTGCACAGGCCGTGATCGTTTGCGCGTTGTGTCGGTCCAAAGTCATTGTTTGATACCGGTTGCAGTATCGATTTGGTCTAGGTCATTTCTGCAACAGAAGAATTCTCCCTCCAAATAAAATTGCAATTCCCGTTTAAAACAATTAACAAAGTTTTATTTCTGTAGAGGTTACAATGATGTGTGTTTTCCTCTACTGAATAACAGACTTGCCAATGAAAATTCTTTACCCAACCAAATCAAAACACAAGTCCAACACAAACAAACCATGTGTTTCCAAGGCCACCGAAAATCAACTGCCCGTCAGACCTCAGAAAATCAAACTGACTCTCAGACGCTCAGAGGACTATCTCTCTGACTGACTTCCCTTGTCTATCTAGAATATATGCACTTTTGACCGGAAATCCTAGATGTCCAGTCTTTTTCTCGGTCATCCCCATTCAGCTACCCAGAATTGAGATAATGGTCAGCCTTATCTATGAACACACAAAGATCTACTGCTCAGGGGTTCTGTATCTGGGCAGCCATTAAATCTGGAAGTCCCGAATGAGTAGAGAACCTCCTATCTGTGCATGCATTATTTTTCAGAGTGAACCCTGTTGTTTAAGGAGGCACTTATTTTTTTTTTCAAACAGAAATCAAATACTGGGTGGCCGAATCCAAAATCAGAGATATTTTCAATTTCTTGTGTGGCCTCTTTTCTCTTAGCCAAATATTTCTCACCTGCAGCAGGTTATTCACATGCAACTCAATAAGCATGCCACCTAATGCATGTTTACATCACCATTTAAGATTTCTTATAGAATTATCATTTTAGCACTATATCGGCATTTGTTGTATTTTTGTTTGTATTTTTATTGTTTTAATTATTTTATTTTAAGTTCTAATGTTTTTTTTTTAAATTTCTAGGATGTCGAAATATTATTAAATCATAGAAGTGAAATAGCAACTAACTGTAGGCACAGAATAAACTTTACTTTAGGACAACTAATAAAAAACTTTAAAATAAAAAGTAACGTTATTAAATAAATAAAACTTATAAATAAAAAACAAAGGCCTATATAGTGCTAGTAACGAGAAAAATGACACAAGATGTCTTGGCTTTCCCTGTGCCAGTATAAGATCAACTTTTGTTTATTTGACTCACTTAAGGAGAGAAAAAGTCCCTTTCAAACAAAGGTAGTGATACTCATTAGCTGAAGAAAATAAATAGATAGTGAGGAGGTAATACAACCAAGGACTCTGATTGGTTAGGAGCTAGAGTAGGCACTGGTTAGCTATAAAAACAATAAAAAAAAAATGTAAATCCATGTAATTAGTTTGATGATTTCCCCTGGGAATGAAATGCAAACGTTTCTCTGTAGCTTACTTGCTATAAATATATCTTCATACTGCTATTAAGCTCTACTCACTGTAGAATAAATACTGAAAAATATATATACGTAATATATTATCTATATAATAAAAGTGAAAGTATGTGTATCAGGCTCTCAGCAATAATCACGTATGCAAATTTAAATTTATGAGCAAAGAAGGGGAATCTTAATCTCAATAATATCTGTTAATAAAAAATTTGGATGATTTGGATTATTCGGACTACTGTTCTCATTTTGAATGTTATTCTCACAACGTTTCGGACGCTGTAATCTCTGACCTTCTTCAGGTGTATCTTTTCAAACTCTGGAATGTTTCTGTCGAACTCGGGAATCTGGACTGAATTTAAAAGGGAACCCTTTATTTAATCCACGGGGGTAGCATGTTCTCATTCCATCAGCCATGATTGGGAGAAGTCTTCCGTAATTCGCAATGGTTCGTATCGCCTGCACCGAGGATTGAACCTTCAGATGACTAAAAGGAGAGTAGAAAGTGAACCTGGATTTACTTTCAGCAGCCTTGTAACTCTCGCTTCCCTTATTTTGTCCTTTAATCCTCACATTCCATGAGCGGTGTTTCTGACAAAGAGGGAAGAATTGCTGTTTTCTGGGTCAGAATCTATCCTCCTAACACTTATTAGTTGGGTTTTGACCTTGAAGCGGTATTTTTTTTTTTTTTAGCTTCTTATATCAAGTGGTTTCATGCCTTGTCTAGAACGATTTCCATAAAATTATTGAAAAAAAAAAACATGCTGTTATCGGAATATAAAGAGCAGCTTTTTAAGGAACACATTTCTTTGAAATGTACATTCTTGAATTCTGGTTATGTGATTCCTTCCAGGGGGAGGGGATAATTCACATTTATACTGTTATGTAGGAGAAAACAAAACATATAGACTATTTTCTTTTAGATTTAAAAATTGTTTTCTCTCATCTCATTTCGGAATCATGACATGAATTTCAGAAGGGGGAGGGGTCTCAAAATTTCCAAGGGACTCATTAAAATCAAATGTGTGCATCCCAAGACTCACTAAATTAAAAAGCTCTTAGCATCATTTATTTATATAAATATATATATATATATATATATATATAGAAAATTTAAAACATTTAAAAACAGAACGTCGAATTAAAACAGCACTAGCAAACCACTATTGAGAGCTCAAAGAAAATGGACGCTCACCAATAATTCAATGGAAAATAATACGACAGGCCAGTACATGTAGAAATTTAGACGGCCCGTATAGATTGTCTGAATGAAAAATTTGAAATCCTAAACTTTAAAGACTCCCGAAATCTATTAAACTGTAAAAGTGAGATAGCAAACAGCTGCCTACACATAAATAAATTTACCTTAGGCTAACGATAAATAAATAAATAAATAAATAAGCAAATAAGTAAAAAAAACTAAATTAAACAAAAACCTAACAATTGAAAAATTAAAACCTAAAATAGAAATAAAAGGAACCACATGTTAAAATAAATTCACCCATTATATTGATACAACAAAGGAAACAGGATATAGGCCAATCTATAGAAAACAACAATAGAACAGGATATAGGAAGTAACACTAACCACACCTTTGTTCGTGGGAAGCCCAACGATTGGCTGAGAGAACAACAAACAGTTTGATTGGTTAACTAGCTAGCCGTGTATATAAACACACCCGGCAAAAATAACTCCATGCATTTTAGCCTGAAGATAACCCCCAGGGATGAAACGCGGAAGCCTCTGTGTAGCTTAATTGCCATAAATATATTTTCATAGCTTTATATATATATATATATATATATATATATATATATATATATATATATATATACACTGGTTAGTTGCATTCCAATGATCAAAACAATAAATAAATCAGTCTGCAATCATAATTTTTATTTCGGCGAATGCCTGTATGCTCTGAAGCTGGAAACTTGAGCCTGTTTTTGAAACAATTTGGATGGTATTATAAAGGATATATACCTTAAAAAATATATATATATATAATCTTGTTGCCATACTTTTTAAACATGTTTGTCTGACGGAGTTAAATTAACTATGGAAAAGTATTTTAAATTCATTTTGTTTTTCTTGATGAGTTTGTGGAAAAGACTAAATTTTGTGAACTAACATAATGTTTTTGTTTCCAACAGACAAAACAGCTGTAGAATTATTAAAAATGCATTACATATAACCTTGGGATTTAACTTTAATATATATAGCAATATTTGCTAAAGAAGTTCAGTGTACACATCTTTTTGCAATGACTTTCTAATGTGATCAATATAATGTTGGTGTGTACTATTTTTATGCCTCTTTTTAATCTCAAACTCTCAACTGAGAAGCAAGTAGAAGTTTTACATGAATCAATATTAATATAACTTTCAACCAACGTGTATTTGGCATCGCCTATGATGCTGACTTCCTGGCCAATTTTTGAGGTATAAATAAATGATTAATGATGGAAACCACTTTAGGCTTGTAATCTGTTCAAAAGGTTATACTAAACCAGTGATTCTCAACCAGGGTCCACATGGACCCTCAACGCTTAAAGAACCTTTAAGTAGGCCTACGAAAAAAAAAAGTTTCTATTTATTTTGTTTGTTTATGAGATGTAGATGTGTTTATTTAAATTTTCAAGATTTATATTTGTAATTAGATTTTGTGTTATGAATAACGAAATTGCTTTATTATTAGTTTTTACTAACCTAGAAACAATTATTTGATTTAAAAAAATTATATATGTATATATAAGGTCCACAGATGATAAAATAACCTTCAGGAGGTCCACAAGCAAAAGAAGGTTAGGAACCCCTGTACTAAACCATGTTATATTTTCAGTCAAAGTAATGGGACCATTTTTCAAATCGTCTTTTAAAGTTGTTTTAGTATTAAAACAACAACAAAAAAAAACTAAACATTTAATTTTTATTATATACTAGCAAGGCTACCCGGCATTACCCGGTGCAAAAGCGTAAATTATTTCTATTAAAACTTCTATCTCTTTACTACTCTCTATCTGTCTCTTTATCTTTCTTTACCCCCTCGTTTTCCCTCTCTCAAACCCCCTCTTTCTCCTCCGCCTAGCCCATTCCCCTCTCGCTGGACATAGACAAACAGACAACTCTCCTTTATATAATAGATTCTTTGAGGAATTAGTCTGCATTTTCCTTCCAAATTAGTACATAATTTTTTGTTAAATTTAAAGTCTTTATACCTTTTAAGGCATGCTCAGCGTTTTTCAGGAATTGATGAGGACCTCTGCGCAATCCTGCTTTAAACCTTGAGCCCTATAAACATTTCCATTTTGTTAAATTTTGTAATGTTATGAATAAAATAAAGTAAAACGTACGTCCGTTTTATGGATGTCAAGAGCGAATGCAGACCTTGTGATAATGTTATACCCCCCCCTCCCTCCCCTTTGATCAAAATGAAATATACTTAGCCAAGTTATCCTGGATGATGTAGTTTCTGAAGATATATTATTATGGAGGTCTATCTCCCAAATCTTAAGAGTTCATAAACAAACAGACCAACAAGCAAACAGAAACTAAAACTTTATATATAAAGATGCTGATTAATTATGAACTTTTATTTGCTAACACAAATATTCTCATCTGCGAATAATAAATTAATGCGATTGTATAATTGATAAAACTACATTAAGAATAATTGTTTTCTTTTGTATGTTCAATGATTAATTTGTGTAAAAAAAATGCACAATAGAGCTCATAATAAAATAAAAAGTAATAAATATATGGTATTTTATTATCATTAATTCAAAACATTAGCAAATTCACTTTTTTTTTTTTGTTAATCAAAATTTATTCAACTACCAATAATAGTTGACTAAAAGAATGCCGTTTTTCAAAACCAATATGCAAATATCAGGAAGTTTCATCAGATGTCCTACTGGCTTGGCCGGTAAAAAGCAAGTTCAAGACGTTTCCCATAATAGTGGCGATGGAGAGGCACTCGTAAAGCCAAGTCAATTTACGATGGTCTCCAGTGTGGTGCATCATTAATAGACCAGGACTGTTGAAGTCGCGTGTGGCGGGGCCCTATCGCTCCACAGTTGATCGGTTGAAACACAAATCTGTCAAAGAACAGCATATTTTGATCATTTGCGATTCACTACTGACGCTGCTACATGTCCGGGGTTTGTTGTAGATTCAGTTACTAATGAGGGTGCAAAAGTGGTGACCCAAGTCACATCCCACATTAGCCACTTGCCATTTGCAAAGGGAAACACCGTCAGGCCATCTTCTGTGTCGAGGATCGACAGTAAGTCAGTAATAGCTACGGTCCGTCGGACGACATTGTTGAGAGCACTGTGTCTAGGAAATCTGCCGATGTTCTTTCTACATGAAAGGGTGTGGAGTCCATATGTGTCAACCGGCTGACCACGGTGCATCCGTGGGTACTGCACACTGTCAAAGTTTTATTTATAACTAGATGACCTGTGACCCATTGGATAAATGTTGATACATTGTACATTTAGTGCCGTTAACAAATTGTAAAAGTAAAAAGATAAATATTTTAAAAGTATGTTTAATTATTGTTAATTTATGGAATCACTGTTGTTCCGTTTAGGTAGGGTGCAGCGGACGGAGGTCGATCATCGAGTTGTAGCTGCTAGATCCACATTTGTGTGCTTCCAACAGTCCTTGTTTAGACATCGGAAGATCTCAATAGCAACCAAGAAGTGTCTACCAGTCTGTCGTCCGATCGATCCTCGTGGCTACGAAACATGGCCAATGAGTTTTGTTGATCGTTGAAAGTCTTTAACAATGACTTCCTCTGTCAAATTTTACGTTGCCAGCAGGACCAACCATCTCTCAACTGCTGTTCTCTGTCAACACCTCAACATGGAGTCTCTGTCTTCTGTCTTGTGCAACAATGTCTTCGATGATTTGAGCATGCAATTTGTCGCCCAGAGCAATAATTAATTTGCAACATAATTTTTTCTACCTCTCTTCCTGGCTGGAAGAGAGGTGTGGACGTTGACAACAACCATCAAAGAGGATTTGGCTGAGCACCCATGGGAGATAGAGGTCAAATTTCAGTGATGGAATCGCAATTGGTGGTTAACTTTTTTGTGCGATCTTGCTCAGGATTGCCATGCATTAGCCGTCATGGTTGAAGATGTGGTGTAGGCCATTACAGAAGCTGGCTTAACCCCACTAAGATGAACGCTGTTGCAACAAGAATCAGAAAAGTAAAAGGTTAGACAGATTCAACAGTATCAAAATCAATCAACTTTTCGACATGTTCAATTTTCAGTCAAATGATTTCAGAATACATTGTGATGTCATAACAGAACCTCTTTTCCCCCCTCTCTTTGTCTCTCCCTACCCCCTCTTTGTCTCTCCCTTCTACCACCTCTCTTTGTCTCTCCCTTCCACCACCTCTCTTTGTCTCTCCCTTCCACCACCTCTCTTTGTCTCTCCCTTCCACCACCTCTCTTTGTCTCTCCTTTCCACCACCTCTCTTTGTTTCTCCCTTCCACCACCTCTCTTTGTCTCTCCTTTCCACCACCTCTCTTTGTTTCTCCCTTCCACCACCTCTCTTTGTCTCTCCCTTCCACCACCTCTCTTTGTCTCTCCTTTCCACCACTTCTCTTTGTTTCTCCCACCTCTCTTTGCCCCACCCCCTCTTTTTCTCTTTCCCCCATCTTCCAATCTTTTCCCCTCACTCTCTTTTCCTCTCACTCTCTGTTCTTTTCCCTCACACTCTTTTTTTCCCTCACACTCTTTTCTTTTCCCTCACACTCTCTCCTCTTATCGAAATCAAAAATAGCACAATATTTTTTAAAAGCCTATAAAAAATTTTAATTACAAAATAAAATTCACCATAATATATTTTGGTTTCTTTGTAAACAAGCCAGCCATTTTAATATTTCGTTTATAGTTGAAAAACAAAAATAAACAAACGAATGAATTACTTTGTGTGACCCATTGAAATTGAACCGAATCTAGAATAGAAAGTCATTCAAACTAGCTTTAAAACTTTTAGCAAATTCTCATTTAAATGATTTGGAAGCTTTTTATGCCCAATCATTTTATAAATAGAGATTAAAACATTACCTTAACAAAAATGATAGTTTTATAACAATTTGATTTGATTAATAATTTAATGACCAACTGATACCGTAATAATTAAATTTAACTTTAAAATCGTATTGAAAAAAAAAATTGCTAAAAAGAATAAATAAAATAACATAGTTAAAACAAAAATAAAAAAATAAACAAAAATGAAAATAAACGATGCCCAGGCAACGCCGAGGAAGTTTACTTTTTGGATAAATAAGTTGATCAACATTTAATTTCATAACATGTACTAATTATTTGATATTAATTTGACATTTTTCTTGGAATGTCAAATGAAAAAAATATAAATGTTGTCACTTGAATTAAATAAAAATATTAAAAAAATAAATCTTGTTTAATTTTGCCAAAATTATTTAATTTTGACAAAGGACATTTTATTAATTAACTATTATTTGTTATTTATTGAATAAATATTTTCCAAGATGCGCCTGAAAAAGGTTGGAGGTTACATCGGCTGAAACATTGCGAGAATATCATCCAAGATGAGAACAGTAGTCCGAATAATCCAAATAGTACAAATTATCAATCCTTATCTAAAAAAAATTCCAAAACAAAATATTTTCAAATTTAAACAACAAAAAAAAAAAATATTTGGTAAAATCGGTACGTAGCCAATTTCTAAAAATACTGAACGATTTTAGTCTGTTTAATTTTATTTTTTATTTTAATCTTTTTTTATTTTTTTTATTTTTCAGCGTCTCTCTTTGTTATAATTCTAATTTTAATTCTTGATTATTGCTGTTTTCTTGTGCATTATTTTCTTTCAATGTTTGGCATTTGTCTCCCCCCCCCCCCCCTTCGTCTTCTAAAAAAAAAAAAAGGGGGCAACATGAATGTAGTCTCATGCTATTGTTATTACTACTGCCATTATTTGCGTCGACAAGAGAGGAAGGAAGAAACAGGAGATCAATGTGTTACTAGTTGCCATCCTACGACGTGCAACAACTGAGCATTCCGCCATTTTGAACATAGCTATTTCATCATGATCTTTTAAAAATAGACATTATTCTTCCCTTAACTGTCTTTTATATTAAACACAAAACCCCAAAGCATCGTATTAAAATTTTGATCTTCGTATATATTATCTTGGTGTATAGTAAAACCAGCTTTCTTTTTTTCTTTTGGCCAATGTTTAGCTCCATTCATAAATTATCTAGCGCGTGATGTCATTTACCTATCTACTTGTGGGTCGTTCTCTTTCTATACAAGTGTGTGTGAGTGGGAAAGGTTTCTAGAAAAAAAAATCAATATGCCAGCTGTGTTGCTGCAGTAATTATTCCAATGGATTTGCTCCCTATAGCAAGCGGACGATTCTATTATGGTAGAAAGGGGTGGGTGGGCCATGATGACTGCTGCCTACTCACAAAGACTAGTTGAATTAAACAAAAGTGTTTGGTGGGAAAGGGGGGGATCATTTTAATCATTTGCCTTATAAATAATCTTAATCAATTGCATCAATTTCTCACTATCTAAATCCATCCATTGGATACAATAGAAAGGTTTCTCTTTTTTTATTAAAGTCGCACATTGTCTTCCTGCCTTACCTCCCCCCATCCCTGATCAGCAGTGAGCATGCCCCATGTGTTAGTCAACTGTTTCTGCCATGGTGGCTACCTTGTAGAGAGCTCAGATCTAACAGATCCTCAACACATCACTTATGTCGGCAATGGAAGTTACACAAACTGTAAAATCATATCGAATGTAAGTTTATCTTTCATGATAGATGCTTATCATTTGGTTTAGCTTTATCCTAGGGCGTTTTGATTGTGCTGAAATTTTATGATGATAAACTAATGTTGAATGTCAAAAGTGATGTTGTCATTATTTTGATACAGGCTTATCAAGTGATTCTTACTTTCTCTTTGCTACTTGTTCACTGTCTTTTACTCTCCCTTATACCTCCCATCAAACAAAATCATTGCAACAAGTCTCTGTTAATAACATTTTATGACAATGTTGATTAAATTGTTTTTTTTTAGATATTTGTGTGTCACAAGAATTTGAATATGACGTTTTATTTTGAAATTGATAAATGTTTTTTGAAGACTTTTTGAAGCATTTTAGGCTTTTTATTTGTTCATAAAAAATTTGTATTTTTTATTTTTCTTATTTTACACACACTCACATATCTATCTATCTATCTATCTATCTATCTATCTATCTATCTATCTATCTATCTATCTCTCTCTCTCTCTATATATATATATATATATATATATATATATATATATATATATATATATATAGTCATATATTTGCTATGAATTTAACCATTTTTAAGCAGTCTTATTTTAGTATTCTTTCTGTTTCATTTTCCTCTTGCTCTTAATATTTCTTGATCTCACCATTCTAGTCTCTTTAATCCTTGATTTATGGATTATTATTTTTTATGTTCGTTTTCTTTTTCCAATGAACTTTTGAATTGTTATTTCATTATTTATTGCTAATGTCATATATATATATATATATATATATATATGAGAGATATGATAATAAATCTTATACTTTACAGATCATTCACAATGTATTTATTAATACATTATGCCAAGAATTGTAATGTTAAAATTGTCAGAGTATGCAAATTCAATGAGAATGCTTATTCAAATATGCTTCAAATAAATAATTGTACAGAAAGTAAGAGTTCATAATGAGTTATTAAAATATACAATCAGTTTTTGAAAATTACTAAAATAGCTAATCGAATAAAACAGTAATCAATAATGTAATGTAGCTGCTTGAACTAGAAATAAAAAAAATTGTGTATATACATTTTCCAACTGATATGATGACCTGCCTCCTCTCCTGCATAGCTATACTCCATAGGAAGCCATATTGGATTTCATCTCTAACAAATACATCACCAAATACTTGCAAATCAAATTTACCCTTGAAAAAATATTGAAATGTAACCATTTTTGTTGTATTAAATTCTATAATAATGCTGTATAGTTCAAATATTTTATTCCTTTTTATTTTCATTTAAATTTTCTAAAAAGAAAATTGATATTCTTGTTGTCAAAAAACTAGTCTGTGATAGCTAGCAGTTGATTTGCTTTGAATATAATTTGTAGTTAATGTTTAATTGCGTTTTTGTTTTTCTTTGATTTTGTTTTTGTTCAAATGATCAATTAGCTAATTTGGAATTGATATTAGGTTCATGTATAACTTGTCACTTCATGTTATTTGAAAATGAGGTAGTCTGTGTCAACAAATGTCTAATTTCTGATGTGATTGCTTATACTTCATTCTTTTTAGACATCATTTTTTGTCGAAGAAATATCTGATCATACTTCATAGAGAATCCTATTGAGCTAATAAAAAGAAATAATTTCAAAATCACAAATGATCTTTTATTTAATGACTATATTGCATATTTATTCTGGTAGGAAGATGCTTTGACCAGCTATTTTTTCTGTAAGGGGGTGGGAGATTTTGATTTTCCAATTGAAAATTTTCTTTAAAAAAGATTTCTTTAAAAATTGTCATTTTTCAATTTTTTTTTTTTTTTTTTAAAGTATATAAAAAAAGAATAGCAAATATAAATTTTCTTTGGTAAAAAAAAGATTTGTATTTTTTTTTAATGGATAAATTATGCTCTAAATATGAATTGATTAGCCTTTTTTTTTCTTTTTTCTTTTTTTAAAAAATTTTTTATGGTTTACCTGTAATAAGCTGGCTTAAATCTTGTATATTTAATTTTATTTATTTCATATATTGATCAAGATGCCCTTTGCTAAAACGCCCTTTGTCCAAAATGTCCTAGATTCGTTTATTCGATTCCATTTATTGATATAAGAATACTCCTCATTTAGAATTCATCTCAAAGATTACAACAAAGAACTAACAAGTAAAATATAAACAGAATTGCTTTTCAAAGAACCGAGAATAAACATTTTCTCTTTGTTAATGTTTTGATTAATACAATGAAAATTTTTTATACCAAAACATTTCCCATGTAACCCATACGAATTTATAACATTTTTAATAGGATTTTAGTTTAATATTTTTGTGATTTAAATATGTAGATTTAATACTTTATATTGTTATGACCTGTGTGAAGTAAATGTTAACCTTTATATATTTGGATGTTTCGCATAAACCTTTCACTTGACTAGCAGAAGACATGCAAAAGATGTTTCTGTTTAGTTTGAAAGATAAAAATATTTTTATATCATTGCTATAGCCATTTTACAAAAGCTATTGCACCTTTATAGTATAATAGTAACTCTAGTATGAGACGCATAATTGGTAGAACTATATCAATATTGTCGCCATTATAGGAAGGAACCAGAGCAGTAGTATTATTATATATTACAATGTCTTTTTCACCAATGTTAAAAATAGATGGTTATTATTCAAGCGGAAAGCAGGTGTTTAAAATTTATCAGGAATTACTAATTTTGCTAATATTTTTTAATTATTTTTTTTTTGTTGTCATTTTCTATCAACTTATTGGGGACGAGGATGAATTCTTATTTTTTTTACCATTTCAATTATTATGTTAATGTCAGTGTTAGAATTGTTTTCATTTTATTATTTCATTCAGTGTTAATGCCATCATGTGTTGATTATAAATTGCCCCCTCCCTCCCTTTCAGAAAAAACAACTTGTAGTTCCACTATAGATAATTAGATGAATTGCCTTCTTCTTGTCATGGAGCTAACGAGAGATCACAATGCGAACATGCTATGAAGGAATCAAAATAAATGTTAAAACTTGTTCATCTTTTTATCCAAAAATTTGTCATCTACAAAATATTGCAGAAAAATTATTCTCTCAATATTTGAATTTATCTTATTTTTAAAATAAAAATTTAAATAGAAATTCTTTGTTCATTCCAATCTCCTTGGTGTCATTTTTAGGAGTAAAAATACTTGAATCATAAGTAATATTTTAACTATTTTACATGAAAGATTGTTAAGTTTCACCTTTTTATTTGGAAACTGTTTTTTTTCTTTAGTTTATCCCTTTTCATTTTTATACTTCTATTTTTATGCATTGTACATGAGTCTTGAAATATTAGATTAAAATTATTCATTTATGGGTGTGTTCTTTTGTTTGGTGCATTGGAAATGGAAAACTGATTTGATGCATTTTATTCATATTAGCTTATCTATCCAGCATTGTCCAGGACCCTTTTTACATTCCTTTTTATCTAGCTTCTTTTTTTTTTTACTTTTATGATGCCATTCTTTTTTGTTTTGAACAAATTATTTTTTTAACATTACATTTAGTTATTACAGTATCGTTTGGTCACCCAATTCCAATAAACACTTGTCATAAACCGTTCTCATAAGTCATCAAATTTTCTTTATTCCATTCATTATTGTCAATCCTCTCATAATATTCATCATCATTCAATTGACTATCCATCCATCTCATTAACTCTTATTCTTGAATGACGTTTGGCCTTGATAAGTGGTGACTCAGCAGCAAAAATAAATAAATCATTGAACCAAGTTTTTTATAAAACTATAATTAATTGTTAAGGTAATGTTGTTTTAAACTCTTTTCGGTTTTTATAATTTCGATTATTCGGACTACTGTTCTCATCTTGAGTGTTATCACGTTTAGGCTGCTGTAACCTCCGGCCTTCTTCTAGTGTATCTTTTCGATTAAATAAAGGGTTCCGTTCGAAATTCCGTCCAGATTCCAGAGTTCGACAGAAATATTCCCGAATTCGAAAAGATACACCTGAAGAAGGCCGGAGGTTACAGCGGCCGAAACGTTGTGATGAGAACACTAGTCCGAATAATGGAAATTATACAAATTATCAATCCTCATCTAAAAAATTCAGAAACGTATCTTCTCAGTTTATAAAATTATTCTATGTAAATAGCTTCCAAAACTGTCGATCTTGTAATACATGAGGATTATTTGCTAAGAATTTTAAAGCCAGTTTAAATGACTTTCGATTCGACAATTTAAATTCTTCTAAATACTGAAGGATCACAAAGTAATTGATTCTTTTTAAAAACATTTTTTCAACTATTAACAAAATGGTCAACTTGTTTACGAAGCTGATATGCATTGCGGTAGTTTTGATATAATAATTAAATCTTTTTAAATAACATTTTTGAAGTTATTTTTGAAACTTTATGCTACTTCAAATTTTTTTTAATAGTAATTAAAAAAAAAAAAATGTAAGTCATGTAGAGGTAAAAAAACTCAGACATAAGGAAATGATCACCCAATTTTATTAATATAGAGATTATAATAAACAAACTTTGCATTATGTCTGCTTTTGACCATCTGATATAGATAGCAATCTTGTTTCTTTTTTTCTATTTTAATCTGATAAAAGGTATTTTTCCAATGTTATAATTTGGTTTACTATCTATTCACGAAACTTCCATTCTTCTATTCATTTGACGTCACTTTCTCCTTGTTCAGGGGTCAGACGTTTTCTTACGCAAGTTCACTATCCAGTTCTTACCGTTCAGCGAGTCAATTGTCTCCAAATTCCACTCTGTACAGTCTTGTCCAATCACTTGCTTCCAAGTTTTCTTTGGATTTTATATAAGTACAACATTCTCTTCTTTGAGGAAAATCTCCAGATTCCAATGGGAATATTGCAGGCCGATTTTCCATTTAAAATCTTTGTTAATTTGATTTCCAATTTTGATAATTTCTGTTTATTCTCTTCCATTTTCACCCGCCCCCCCCCATACACACAAGATATACACGATTTTAAACACTTCATAACCTTGTTTATTATGTGTTAAAATGTGTTTCTCTCATCTTCATTTCCATCTTCCAATTTCTACGTCAACATTATTTGCCAATCCTACCATGTCCACTTTAGCGATGGTCTTTTATTTCAATTGCTACATCAACACTATTTGCCTTTTCTTCTCATGTCCACTTTGGCCGATAGTCTCTAGACTGCTAACATTGTCTCATTTCTAGAGTTTCTTGAAACATTTTAAAATAGACTAGGCAAAATATTTCTTAGAAATCCGATCATCGTTATTTATTTTTAAAAATGTAAAACATTAGAAGGAAAAATAAAGACAAATATTTTTGAAAAAGATTTGAGGAAAATAACTAAATTATATTTTACTAACGGGCCCCCATGGAAATTCTACAGTGCTTTCTACATCAATCTGTATAATTTACTGTTAAAAATAATATTCCTCTTGAAATAATGGCAGTCAGGGTGTATACTATTAATAAGAAATGACTCTTCCACAAAAAAAATAATAATTGTCATTGTCAACTAAATATTCTTTAAATAAAACGAATATGTTTCTTCTTTAATAATTTAAAATTATAACAATTTAATTCTTTTTAAAACAATAAATATTCTCTGACTTCATCTCATAAAAATGATTGTCAGCTAAATATTCTTCAAATCAATAAAATGAATGTCATTTTTTAACTGTATTTATTTAAAACTACTGTTTTAGTCTGTGACGACAATTTGATTTTGTAACAATTCATTATAAAATGGGTGAAGTCGGAATTTTTTCCTTAGCGATATCAGATTAATCACCAATCACCATTGCTGATCGAAGGATCTCATTTTCTTAAATGTGTGTGAAAAGTAATAACGTGCATATGAACAAAAATGACTTAGCATATTTTTATATCCATTATATTTATACAAAAAAAGTGTTACATTTCTAACTAACAACAAAATTGAAGACTTAAGTTTTGAGAGTGTGGGGGGGGGGGGTGCGTATATCAAATTAATATGCAAAACCAAGTTTCTGATTTATGATGATGCGATAACGGTAAATTCGTATAATAATAATAATAATCCAAAGAAACTGAAACAGCTAGAAACTTGATACTCCGCAAAAAACACACACTCACATATGGTAACCCAACCCGCAATTGGTACTACACAAAATGATCATGAAGGGTCAAAGAGGATGGAAAAATCAAGGAGCTAGAACACCAACCACCTCTTCACTGGAAGGGTGTGGAGAGTTCTGGAACCTTGCAGGTATATTGCCACCCACATTCCAGAAAAGACCAACAGTCGTTACCAACAAGGAATCAATGATAAATGCCTGTTATGATGATGCAAAATGATTCCTAATGGTTGTCAAGAGGCAGAGAATGCGGGAAATCTGGGAAGACTTGTTGTCACTCAGACTCCAGGGAACACCACTTGTTATTGCAAGTGAGCAATCACTGATATTCACACAGGTGAAAACTTCTAGTGGGTAAAATAATAATAATAATAAAGGCTGATTTTTTTTTTTAATGGAATTTTGTTTCTCAATGTAGACAAAATAGGTTCAAATTGATTAAGAAACATTTAGTCAAAAAGTAACGGGCATATATTGATTTTTTTTTGATTTTTTATTTTTTATTTTTTTTAAATGAAGCAATGTATGTTTAAATTTATTTCGCTTTTCAGTATTTTGTTTTATATAGTTAAACCGAATAAAATTATTTTCTAGCTTAAAAATCATTACCAAGCAAACACAATGACTTTCTTATTTATTTTTGAAATTCAATATTTACATTTTACTTTCTCAATTCTTAAGGATTTTCTCTTCTCATTTGTTTTAAAACAATTTGTCAGTTATATTTTTCAATTTTGTATGATTTTTTTTATCTAAATTTTTTATTAAAAAATATTGCTAATGTAAATTTATGATCAATAAATTTCATAAGTTATAGCAGATAATACATTTGCGTTCTAAGTGTTATTGTAAGCATAACACCATTCATAAAAAAAATTAAAACTTAGAATTATTATAACATTGTATGAAAAATTAAATGATTTTTGATTGAATATTGATATGAATATCGTTGCTGACCTGAATGAAATAACCTTTTTTTTTTCTTGATCAAAAATCAATGATATTAACATTTTTACTCTGCCACAAAATTATTATTGATCAACGAGAGAGAAATTCAATAGAAAAAAATGATACCATTATAATTTAAACTGTTATATTCTAATTACATATTTTGTGTATTGTCCTTGATAAAAGCGACAAATAAACACATTTGATAATATAAGAGTTAATAATTTATCATTAAAAAAAAACATTGGCATGTTTACAATTTTTGCTTTTGGTCAGATGACGTATATTTTTTATTTTAAATTCATACTTTTTCTGTAGATTTTACTGACCAAAATATGGTAGAATTTTGTAAAATATTTAATTATAGCAATTATATAATTTACTTATTCATTTTTTTTGTAACTATATGGCAAGCAAAGCCATGTTCGAAGTTTAAAGAATTGTTACAATGACTAGAGAAAGTGATGAAAAATTCAACTCTCTCAAATGCAGAATTAACATCTTGTGATCAGAACGAAACTGTGGTAGCAGATCTGGAAAAGAAACAAAACAAAAAAGGGCTCCAGTAACAATTCTTATTTCTTCTTTGAAGAGATTTTTCTCAAAATGTTAGAAAAAAGAAAAATTAATAACCATTCATGTTAGAGTTATTTACCTTTTTAATAAATTTGCATTTTGAATGTAATATTGAATAATAATTTCTGATATATATGGTTTAACAATATTTTTGTAAATATTATATTTTATTCTGATATTTCGAGCAGTCCTCTGCTCTTTGTCAAAAAATGTTACGAACTAAAGAAAATGAAAAAAAATGAAACTGTTAAGAAAACGTGAATTTCTCAAGTTTCATTTTTTTTCATTTTCTTCAGTTTATATCATTTTTTGATAAAGAGCAGAGGACTGCTGGAAATATCAGAATAAAACATAATATTTACAAAAACAACATTGTTTTTATGCTTCATACATCACCAATCATCCTTAAAACACTTCTCTAGAAGCATACGTGGAATAACAAATTTAAACATTATCTATATATATATTAAAGCTCTCTGGATCTTGTCTAATCATGGAAAGATCATGGATCCATTTAATCATGGAAAGAAGGGGGAAGAGATTCCTCATCACGACAACCTGTGATATTTTATGTCACTGGTCATCTGCTAAACTAACATCTAGAATTCTGGAGGTCTAATATGTGTATATAATTAAGTATCATTTATTTACAGGCTTGTTTTGTCTTTTTAAGACTCATTGGATTAGTTGGTTAAATCTATACTATCTACCAACGGGCTCGAACCAACAACCCTGGATTTTAGTAACCCAACACCATTAACCCCTTGGCCAGTATGTCAGCTTTGAGTAAATACATCTTTATACAAACCCGTACAGTTTTTTTTATATCTAAAGTGTTCGACCAAGAGGGGGGAACTCTAGCATTACTGCCTGGCGATATATAATCATGTTTCAATTAGAGTGCCTTCCCTTTAATTACAGGGGGCAGGGGGGGGGGGGTTATTGATGAATATGTATACATATATATTTATTATATAAAGAAATATTAATATAAAACTGATTTTATATACTTAAATATAGATCAATATAAAAAAATCTTGATCAATTATATGGATCAGATCCAAATTGCTGTTTAGAAGCTCAATATATCCTTTATAGTAGATATAACTTACTTATATAACGTATATATAATACTATTTAAATCTAATATATTAGGGCCACTACCCTACTATACTGATAGAAGCACGGATTGTCACTGAGTGTTTTCTAGTGAGGGTTGGAATGGGGCAAGGCTGCATAATGTCACCAAGTCTATTCAACGTATTCCTAGAACACGTAATGAAGGATATTACAGGTTTGGACGAAGAGTTCCAATTGAAAGATGACATGTCAATTGGTGTTAGATATGCAGATGATACCACACTCATGTATGTTATGACATGTCAATTGGTGTTAGATATGCAGATGATACCACACTCATGTATGTTATGACATGTCAATTGGTGTTAGATATGCAGATGATACCACACTCATGTATGTTATGACATGTCAATTGGTGTTAGATATGCAGATGATACCACACTCATGTATGTTATGACATGTCAATTGGTGTTAGATATGCAGATGATACCACACTCATGTATGTTATGACATGTCAATTGGTGTTAGATATGCAGATGATACCACACTCATATATGTTATGACATGTCAATTGGTGTTAGATATGCAGATGATACCACACTCATGTATGTTATGACATGTCAATTGGTGTTAGATATGCAGATGATACCACACTCATATATGTTATGACATGTCAATTGGTGTTAGATATGCAGATGATACCACACTCATATATGTTATGACATGTCAATTGGTGTTAGATATGCAGATGATACCACACTCATGTATGTTATGACATGTCAATTGGTGTTAGATATGCAGATTATACCACACTCATGTATGTTATGACATGTCAATTGGTGTTAGATATGCAGATGATACCACACTCATATCTGCTATTTTTGAAAAACTTAAAATTTCAACCTCGGAGCTTGAAAAAGTCTGCCAAAAATGGGGCTTGAAGATTAATCCCCTTAAATGTACAATTATGTCACCAGAAGCTGATGAAGAAATCAAAATAGACGATCAATTAATTCCAAAAGTTGCAGAGTTCAAGTTTCTTGGCAGTCTAGTTCCCAACTGTGCTTCAGATGTCTTGCATAGGATATCTATGGCACCACAGGCGTTTGGCCGTTTAAAAAAACGAAATATTGATATCTAAAGACATGTCCAGAACCCTGAAGGTTAGATTGTATAAGGCACTCATTCTGCTAATAGTTATATACGGTTCAGAGACATGGACTACTAGAGTACAATAAGTCAGAGCCCTGTTGGTGTTTAATTTTGACTATTTAAGAAGATTTTTTTATATTAACACTTATTGAAAAATTGGTTTTACAAAACTTATGTGTGGCAGACTGACCTACTGAGAAACAAAATAAAAGAAAAGCCTTCCATAGAAATGCAAAGATAAATCTAAAAAAACAATAATCCGTGGATTGTCTTTTGTGTTATATATATATATATATATATATATATATATATATGTGTACATAGATATAAATTCAGTAGATTATAAAATTTATGACAATTAAAATTTTCAATATTATAATGAAGCTCTGAAAATAGAAACTTAATGTGTATTCATTTGTATGCGTGTTTCAGAAAGCCATTTAACATTATTACATAAAGCTTGAAAATTTGTATGATTTTCTTCAGCTGCATATGGACTTTAGCAATTACAATTCAGATAACGTCCATTGAATATATCTGCTGAATCGTGATTCATACTTATTTACTTTAATATGAAAGCTCTGTTTGACACAATCTGTTAATCATTGAGCTTACCTTTATCTGCAATATTTAAATATATCCTGAAAGTTTCATAAGATTTGTTGAATAAATTTTATATTAATTGACCTCCGGAGGATATCGTGAATTGTTTTGGTTCTTTAACTAAAACTTTTACACACACACACACACATATAATATATATATATATATATATATATATATTATATATATGTATATATATTTACATATGTATTACAGAAGATCAAAACATTGGTAGCGTCGGTTTATAGTTCGTCTCCTATGCCGGACTCTCATCAGTTACCATTTTCTGAGGAGACGGACATAAACAGAGACTGGAGAGAGTCCAGAATAAGGGACCGACTATAGGTCCCCTTTGTTTGGATTTGAAACCGACGGTACCGATGTTCTGATCTTCTGTAATACATATGTACATAAATATTATGCTTTTATTATTTAATTTTTCTTAATCATCGAGCACTCTGCTGGGGTTCTGTCCCACTAACCTCAGATACACACTAATATATATATATATATATATATATATATATATGTGTGTGTGTGTGAAAGAGGTTATATATATGTGTGTGTGTGTGAAAGAGGTTATATATATGTGTGTGTGTATGAAAGAGGTTATATATATGTGTGTGTGTGTGTGAAAGAGGTTATATATATGTGTGTGTGTGTGTGTGAAAGAGGTTATGTGTGTGTGTGTGTGAAAGAGGTTATATATGTGTGTGTGTGAAAGAGGTTATATATATGTGTGTGTGTGAAAGAGGTTATATATATGTATGTGTGTGTGTGAAAGAGGTTATATATATGTATGTGTGTGTGTGAAAGAGGTTATATATATGTATGTGTGTGTGTGAAAGAGGTTATATATATGTATGTGTGTGTGTGAAAGAGGTTATATATATGTATGTATGTGTGTGAAAGAGGTTATATATATATATATGTATGTGTGTGACAGAGGTTATATATATTCTCTTTTTCTTACGTGTTTCAAATTGAGGATCAATTAGATTACCCCCTTAAAATTTGATGCTAGTCCAAAAGTTATCAAAATAGGAGTAACTAGCTGAACTCATTAAATTATCTGTTGTATTTTTGAGACGTTTGTTAATAGCATGAAGGAATCAAATCTCTTCCATAAAATGTCAGTTAACGACTTTTTAAATTACTAAATATAAACGTTTTTTTTTTTTGTGTAATTTGGATTATTGGGACTACTGTTCTCATCTTGAGTGTTATTCTCACAACGTTAAGGCCGATGTAACCTTCAGGTGTATCTTGTCAAACTCGGGAATCTGCACGGAATTTCGAATGAAATAATAAAAAAAAAAAAAAAAAAAAAAAAAAAAAATCCCCCAACTCTATCACTAAATATTTAAAGATTTTAAAAGAATCCAAATCGGTAATTGCATCGTAATTAAGAATTTAAAACAGAATCGGTGCCATGATGAGGTGCATGTTGGTCTCAATTTTGTTTGGCTAAACTATCCTCATTACGTTTGTTTATATTTATAAACAAGTCGCTCTGGCTATCTTCAGCCATATTTGACCAAATATGACTGAAGACAAACCTAATGAAAAATTTATTTTCAATCTAGGCCTGTTCCAGGTTTGAAACCTATGGTACCATGTTAATTTTACCCCATCTTCTGTAACATTATTAATAAAATAAATATTATGCTATTATTATGAAATAATTGAGCACTCTGTTAGATTTCTTTCTACAACACCGAAGATCGTGTGTGTGTGTTATGTGTGTATAATCAACTAAAAGAATACCTGTTCCAAAATAGATAAAATTAATTCTCTGAACATAAGTTTTGCATCATTTTTATATCTGCTTACAAAGATTAAAATCAAGATGTAATGCTATTAAACCTTATGTCTAGAATCCTTATTCCAATTTTGATCAAAATCCATTACATGATTTTGATTTTTAGAAAATATCTAAAAATTTAAACATTAAGCTTAAGAAGAAATTGAAATTCCGGAAATTTTGCTTAATTTATGTGGATGGATCACATTTAATGTGAATCTGAATTATTTTAATTAATTGTGTCAATAGTACGACCTAAAACTCTTTAAAAAAAAAAAAAAAAAAAAAAAAAAAAAAAACCCGAAGAAATGTAAATTTTGGGAAGATTTATTAATTGATGTCTGATACCTATTAAAATTTCATAGAAATCTGAGCTTTCACCCTTTTTTTACTCTTTGCATAAACTAAATATAGACCACATTACCCATGCTTATGCCTAGCAGCTGTGTTCCAAAATTCATAATGATCACTTAATTAGTTTAGGAGTGAATCCTGTACATGCAAATATATAAGCATACACACACACACACACATATATAGTGATTGTTCATATTCCAATGACCAAAAAATTAAGTCTCTAATCAAATCATTTATTTTAATTTTAATTTTTGCATGAAAGAATTGCTTGTGGTCTTACAATTGTTTCTCAATGAGTGTGTGTATTTTATTTATTTAATATATATAAGTAAATATTAATTATTACCTACAGACATCGATGTTTGCTGCTTATGCAATCTTCAGTGTAGGGATGTTAATTCATGTCGGTCAGAGGGCTCGAACCTGGATTTCAAATCTCCACTAACTCGTAGTCGGGTATCTTTCCCCTTGGCCGCCATCAATCAATATGGAAATTAGGAGAGATTTAACTCTATAAGCACCAAATCAGCGGGCGGTACAATGACCAGAGGGACAGGGTTCGACAACAACAACAACAAGGGGGTTGGAATCTCGCATTTAAGCCATAGTATTACTGCTCATTATTAAATTCTCTCAAAGTGCACCAATCCTTGTAAAGGGGGCTATGATAATATTTTTTCAAGTAAATATTAATTATTATTACCTACAGACTGATGTTTCATGCTTATACAATCTTCAGTGTAGGGATGTTAATTCATGTATGTGTGTGTGTATATATATATATATATATATATATGTCTCGGAAGTATCTCAACCATTAAAACTATATAAGGAAAAAACCAAAAAAAAAACCTTACGTCCAAAGTCGTTCAGTGGAAAATCACTCATGTAAGTCAATTTAATTTTTACAGTTATTATATTAGTTTGCTTCTAACATTATTTAAGGGATCATCAGTTGTTTACCATGAAAAACTGTTTCGGGAATTTAAAAACAAGACAGTATTTAATTTCATGGCTTCCCAGCAGAGTTGATCAGACCCCACTTCCCTTAAAAGACAAAAACATAAACGTTCCGTATACTAAATCTAAGTTTTGTTCCGTATAAATGTTTTGCTAACTTATATTAGTTATTAAAAAAATATATATATATATCATATACATATATGTATATCATATACATATATATATATATATATATATATATATATATATATATATATATATATATATATATACACAGGGTGTAGATCATATTTGTTTGCATGAATAGTGTCTAGGAAAAAATAACAGTTTAATTTATTTATTTTTTTTTTTTTTTGGTCGATTTGTCTTGATGAACCCGTTTTTTGCTTTGATGAAATGACAACCTTGAGGCATCCTCAAAACTGGCAATAAGCTTTTGTCACTATCTCCCGACTTTAGACCCCAAAGGTGATCCTGATTTTTAGCTTGTCTGTTATGTTGCAGCTGGATCTGTCGGGCTCTCCTTCCTTGTGCCCCACACAAAGAAGTCAAGGGGGTTGTAGTCAGGCAAACTAGGTGGCCAAATTTTTGAAGAAGTGTGGTGGACTACTTCTATGACAGCCAATCCTGAGTCTTCCAACTTGTATAGCAGGGTGCTGTGTTTTGTTGCCACACATACAGCCTACCTATAGTTACCTCGCCAATCCAGAGTTTCATTAATCTGAGGCCATCAAAGAAGGAGTCGGGTGGCATGATAACACTGTCAGATTGTTGACTATATGCTTTTCTCTCTGATGTCGCCTTGGAATTGAATCCTGAATCTTTTAATTCTTTTCTGACTTTTTCTACCGTGCTCTTGCTGATGCTGAGGAAGTCTGGATTTTTTGCCTTCTGGCACAGATTGCAAGGAGAACTCCATGTTTCTTTTACAAGTTGAGGTTCAAAATTGTTCATAATAAAGTATTCTGTATAATTAAAAAAAAAAAAAAATGGACGTGTAGTCTAGACTGACAACAAAATAAATATGCATAAAATATCCTCCACACCATATATATATATATAGGAGAATAGAAAGTTTACTTTCGGCAGCCTCGTAACTCTTGCTTTCCTTATTTTGTCTTTACATTTCATGAGCAATGTTTCTGACTAAAGGGGGAAAAACTGCTGTTTTCTGGGTCGGAATCTATTTATCTAACACTTATCATTGGCTAGTTTTTGACCTTGCAGTGGTATTTAAAAAAATTTTTTTTTTGAGCTCCTTACATCAAGTGGCTTTATGCCCTGTCTGGAACGATTTCCATATATATATATATATATATATATATATATATATATCTATATATATATATATATTTATGGAAGCATTGTTAAGAATAACAGAATTCGTCGGTTTAATTAAATATTTTATTTTTTCAATTTTTCTTATGGTCTTTTTTGTATTAAAATAAAAAAAATTACTAAATGTTGCATAGGTTTCACAAACGTTTTCGATTCTTCGTCGAATCATCCTCAGGTGGCAAAAGCAAATGAACAAAAAAGCTGGAGAAAGAACTTTTTTATATATACATATATATATATATATATATATATATATATATATATATATATATTAATAATTAAAAACATATTGGTTTGAATGGTGACACAAATGCAAGCATATTTCAATCTTTTAAATTTCCATTTGGCCTAAAAATTGAAACACGTCTACATTGGTGTAGACATTCACTATCGACCAAGGGAAGAGTTTTATTAAGCATGTGTACACAGTGTGATGATGTATGGAAATGAAACCTTTCCAGTGAGGGTTGAGGACATGCGTTTCATGGAGAGAAATGATACAAGAATGATAGAATGGATGTGTAATGTGATTCTTAAAGACAGGTTTAAATCTGATGACCTCAGAGAAAAATTAAATCTGGACAGTATAGGGAGATGTGTGCAAAACAGAATTTAATAATATGACCACATTGAAAGAATGGATGAGAGTTCTTGCGTTAGATGTAGAACAGTTGAAGTAGCAGGGTCAGTTCAGAGAAAGGCCAAGAAAAACATGGAAGGAAGTGTTAAGGATGGACTTGAGAAGAAGAGGGATAAATAAAGACCTAACCAGAGATAGTTTAATTTGGAAGTCAATATTTCCATTCTTTGGACGTCCGGTGCAAATGAAAACCCTATAATGTTATTGTACCGTCTTTGTTCAAACAAAAACATACTTATCTAAGTACTCTGGTTAATGTACCTTGAGAATATATCTGGTTATGAGGGGGGGGGGGGATATCTCCACAACCATTGTAGGAGTTTGACATATTTCCTTTTTATGGATGTCCAGCGCAAATATAGACCCTATGATATTATTGCACCATCTTTGGACAAAACAGATACTACGCTTTGATCCTAGCCTGAAGGCCAAGAAAGTGTATTTTAGTTAGTTTCACGTTCGACACGATGACATCAGATAACATTTTTTAAATACTTTTTTTTTTTTTTGCATTACATCTTCGGCGATTGATCAATATTATCTTTTAAAAAAAGGAGCGGACGGTGATAACGTACGTAAAATTGCCATTCTGCCCAATTTCCATCATCATTACCAATCATCAGTGTTTTCATCGTCCACCTGACAAACTCATTAACCCTTATCTGTGAGTGGCCTTTCGGCCTTGATAAGCGGTGACTCTTTAGTAAAAAACAAAAATAGTAAAACACATCACATTTAAAAAAAATGATAATATCTAACTCTAATACCGTGGGGCTGCTTCCCAACTGACTACAACATAGGCATCTTCAAGTCAACTGTAAAAAAATGCTTGTTGAGCCGTCCTCTTAAATAATCAAATTCTGCCCACTTTCAACCATCGTTATCAATCATCAGTGTTATCTCATTGTCCACCTGACAAACTCATTAACCTTTATTCTCGAGTGGCCTTTGGGCCTTGATAAGTGGTGACTCTTTAGTAAAAAAAATGAAAGAAAAAAAAAATTGGCTCAAATTGCATTAAAACATACACTACTTCTCTTAATAAAACTGTCTTTAACTCTTCTGAGTGTTTCAGTGTTGATCGTTTAATACTCAGAATACGATGCCCTGATGTTTTCCTTAGTGATTCCATGGTGGAGGCTTCATGATCAGTTGCACTCTTTAGTCGGCCGCATCTCTCACAGTCAGCAACTGAGCCAGTTTCTTTGAAGAGTTTGATCAAACGACAGTGGTGTGGCTATATAATAATACACTAAGGCAATTTTATTACATTATCACCCTTCACCCCTTCTTTTAAAAGATCGGATTGATCAATCGCTGAAGATACAATGCAAAAAAAAAACAAAAAAAACGAGTAGGTTCTCGTTCAGTATGATTGTGGTTGAATTTCTGAGCTACAGAACGGTATGTCACCCCATATTTTTTTAAACATAAAAAACAAATTAACTCTTTTCTTCTACTGTTAATTTCTCGCCCATAATCTGAAACAGAAAAAAAATTAAGATCAATCAGCATATGGTGCGCAACTTCTGGGACATCCTGTATATATAGTTGGTTCTCTCCAAATATGATCTAAGGTTAAGATCGGATTCTAACTCTGCCTGATGAGATTTCAGTTTATACAAACTGTTGATCGATAACATCGACATGCCAGTGTCGCAGATTTTGTATGTGTCTGTGTAAATAAAAATAATCATATATAAAGCCCTATTTGATATTGAGCACTTTTTATAAACCCGGTTGAAATTCTTTGGATTACTACCCTGTGGATGTTTTACCTGGATTATTATCATTATATATATATATATATATATATAAACAAACATTCAATAAATTAAAACATTACAATTGTTCCAAGTATTAGAACATCAAGTCCAGTATGGCGTACGATCGTTTCCAAAACATTTTGGAAATACTTTATTTTATAAATTAATAAAGCTAATCCAAAACGTCTCTTCATCAGCTCCTTTAGCAACACGTCTTACAAAAAGTCAGAGAAAAAAATAAAAAGCTTGTTGTAGAGAAACATCCACTGACAGAAAGAACAATAACCCGTTTTGATGGCAATATAAGAATGATAAATGAAGAAAAACTTTCACATTTATTTAGATCTACTATCTTCTATATATAAAACTATATTTTTTTAGTATTTCAAAATATTATGTTATATATATATATATATATATATATATATATATATATATATATAATATTGATTTAACAGTAACCCGTTTTGATGGTAATATAAGAGTGATAAATGAAGAAAAACTTTCACATTTATTTATTTAGATCTACAATCTTCTATATATAAAAATATATTTTTTTAGTATTTTAAAATATGTTTTATATATATATATATATATAATATTGATTTAACAATAACCCGTTTTGATGGCAATATAAGAGTGATAAATGAAAAAAAACTTTCACATTTATTTATTTAGATCTACAATCTTCTATATATAAAAATATATATTTTTTTAGTATTTCAAAATATTATGTTATATATATATATATTGATTTAACAATAACCCGTTTTGATGGTAATATAAGAGTGATAAATGAAAAACTTTCACATTTAATTATTAATCTTCTATATATAAAAATATATATTTTTTTATTTGTTATTTCTTATACTGTATTTTCTGAAGGGTGCAATTATCATTCACCGATAATTTGTAATATTGTACTCGGGTTCGGGTATGTTACACACACACAAGTTCCACAGCTGCATTCCATGAAGTCCGCTCTAAAAATAAAAAAAATAAATCACCATAGCATAACCACTGCTTGTTTAATGTTCCAACAATTCTATATCATAAGTGGTAATTTTTATGTTTGCTTCAAATAGTTATGGACTTAAAAAAGGATATAATGAAATGAATATACAAAAGAAAGAAAATACACTTGATATCAGGTTAAATGATAAGAGATTTTAATACACAATGATTGCTAGCTACTGTAATTGGAAACAGGTTTTATATAAACCTTTTCAAGCTAGCATTGTTATAAATATCACTTCACTCACCCATGAAAGAATATAACAAATTTTAAACTCTAATAACTACTGAATGATTATTTATGAATGAATTTACAAATTTCTCTTTATTAAAGAAATGTGTAAATTCATTCATAAAAAAAATGAGCTTGGTATATGTAAGAGTGCTGGTTACATTATTTGAGATATTTAAAATAGTTGGTTTTCAAAATAGGGAACAGTATTTTGATATCTCTTTAACTGGAAATCTATTAGCAAGAAAGATTTCAAAAGCTAAATCTACCAGACAATTAGATTTTTTGGTGTTTCTGCATTGTTGTGTACATATAAAATATTTTTGTCTTTAATTTAAAAGAGTGACATGAAAGGAGGAGATAATTCAAACTTTTTTTTTTGGGGGGGGGGGGTATGAAATCCATCGCTTTTAATTGTGTCTGGGATAGGTTTCATCTCAGCGCCACAGATGCAGATTTCGGCACGTGAAATAAGTCTGTGTGCTTGCGAAAAATCAATTAAATTGCCCTTATCTCTAATTAAAGAAAATGGCTCTTCTAGTTTCATAGCGTTTACGTACATTTTTGAAGAAATAAGATTTGACAAGTTTTATTTGATTACGTATTTAACCCCCCCCCCCCAAAAAAAAGTTTTAATTATCTCCTCCTTTTATGTCACTCTTTTAAATTAAAGACAAAAATATTTCATATGTACACAACGATTCAGAAGCACCGTTTTTTTTTTTTTTTTTTTTTAAATAAAATAATACATTTAAAAAAAATTTTTTTAAACAAATTACCTAATAAATTTTAAAACAATTCTATAGAACAGTTAAAGAATAAAATTGAATGAATTAAAAAGAATAATGAAAAGGTATCTATATTTAAGAGACTTTATATAGGATCCGCCATAAGTAAGTATATAATTTTATTTCAACATAATAAATGTATCATCAAAGAAATATGCAACTGCAATATAGAAACTAACAAAGTGTACGCTAAAGTTTTTTTTCTTTTTGTAACATAAGACATTGTTTATTAGATCATTTAATGTGTGTGCTTTTCATCGAGTTCAATGCACTTTGCTAACTTTCCAGGGACTGAGCGGCATATTTTGGTGCACAGCTCCAACAGCACTTGAACAATGACAACTCGGATTTGTTCCATACATTAAACGATGCTACGGGGCTTTTCTGAGTAGACTTTGTCTTTGATTTGAAAACGCTCCCACAGAAAAATGTCAGGAGGGGTCAAATCTGGTGAACGGGGCGATCAGGCATGTTGTTGTCCAGCCAGTCTCGCTTAAATACAGCATAATGGGCTGGTATCCCATCCTGTTAAAGGTGTAAGCCGCCTGCACTATCGTATTGTTGTAGTATAGCCAGGTACATATAGATAGATGAGAGAGAGGGAGGACACTGTGTTCTGCATTTTTTAATTTTTTTATTTTAATTTTCTTTTTTTTTTTTTTGTAAGTCAAAATAAAATTTTCAATTGAAATAAATGTCTAAAGATTAAAAAAAAAAAATCCTCCGTGGCCTTTTGGCTATGATCAGAGTGTAGTATCTGTTTTAATGGATGCTACACTCTATAGACCGGTACCGTCTTGGCCTTCGGGCCTTGATTCTTCCGCCCTGAGGTATTGTTCTGTACAGTTCTAGGAGGTCCACTCTCCAAGGCTTTGTCTTCTCACATTTTGAGAAGGAGTTAGCTTATTGCTAGTTAAAAAATGTCAAGGCAGCCCCGTCGGCATTCTCCGGTAAAGGTAGCCCTACTGGGGAATGCTGACGGGGCTGTCCATGCATTTTTTTGTAGGCCAGAGTGCTCTTCCTCTAGAGCGCTGGCTTTTTAAATCCCACTTTCTTGACCTTGTGTCAAATTTTACTGCTGTGGGAGGTAGATAAATACAAAAAAATGTCTAAAGATGCATTATAAATAAATTTTTATGTAGGTGTTTCTGTGCTTTTGAATGTCATTCATGTAATTACACTTAAATTTTAGTTAAAATTGTTTAATCCGAAGAAATGTTTTGTTTTCTATAAAATTCCCTATTAATTATTTACTTTTCTTTTTCTTTAGCTGTATCATAATATTTCTTAAAGGTTAACAGTAAAAAAAAGAAGAAAAAAAACGTATATAAACATACACTCAATTGAATGTTGTTTTTTGGTGTTTTTTTTTATATATAATTTTACTTTTTCCTAGATTAGATAACATGAAATGGAATTATGTCTTTAAAATTTTCTTAATGTATCAAAATATCTGTTGATTTGTGGACTAATTATATTTCCGGGAGAATACATAACATAATTACATTGCTTTATTTCTAAACATCTAAGTATGCTTTAAAAACTCACTTTCTGCCTGAGATTTTACAGTACATAGCCTCGTTTTAAGATCATTCATCGTTGGTAAGTATGTGAATTAAAACAGCTATCATTATCTTTGGGGGTTTAACGCAGTTGGTAGAGCGATAGATGAAAAACATCAAGTTTCACTGAAGACATCAAGGTTGCGAGTTCGAATCACGCTCTCAGCGTCAAATTTATTTGTTTATTTATGTATTATTTAGATGTGCCCTAATGTATTTCTTACGTTCACAAAAATTATTGAACTCTCACAGACACAAATCCTGACAGAACCTCTTCGTGATATTATAAGTAGATATGGTATATTTTTTATTGGCAACAACTTGTACCTATCCGGAGTTGCCCGCGATGCAGTGAAGTTATTTTAGGTTTTGATTCTTATTTGTTTGCATATTTTAAACTTAAGGAAGACCACTCCCATTATATTCTTCAATTTAAAATGAATTATCCACTCTGCTGATTTTTATTTTCAGGTGATTTTTTAAAAATGTCTCATTAACAGTTGTCAATTAAAAAAAATTGTAGCTAAGTATGTTATTATATTTTCAATAACATTGTACAATAACAGATGAAAATTGGCTAGTCAGAAGCAAAGTTTGATTTGTCAGATTAAATGCTATTTGGGTCTGATTTTGAAAATCTAACAAAATATCTTTGTTAGAAAAAAGCGTCATTTTCTTAAATCTCTTGTTCTTAATGTATATTGCCTTTTGAGTTCTTTGAGTACTGGAATAAATTTGTTTCATTTTCTGTCCTAAAATCACAGAAAAACATGACACAAATTTATATAATAGTAACATTTAACTATTGATTTAATTAAACTTATATCTTAGGATTTTGTGTCTTAGTTTTTGATTTGATTTTTATTTATCTTTACACATTTGTATACAAAACTTGATTAGTATATTTTCAAATATATCCTGATTGGAGATATTTTCACACTCTTGTGGAATGTCGTAGGGTTTTACTTTTTAGCCACAGACCTTTATGGAGCTTGTATGTATGTATGTGTGGGATAGAATCCACTTCTAATGATCGAGGTATGTGAAACTACAGTAGTGTGTTAAGCCCCTTTTAACTATTGTTATATATTATATATATATATATATATATATATATAACAATAATGTATCATTTTTTTTTTCATAGTTAAAGTAACACACAAAAAATATGGCTCAATAGAAGTTAATACTATTATTATTATTTTTAAATAATATGATAACCTAGAGCTGTGTATAATCAATTAGGTAAATCTCTTGATTATAGGAAAAGTATTTTTATTAAACTATGCAGCCGTTTTGTCCTGTATAGAAAAATACATGTTAATTCACAAACTAACAATCATCTCCAAGACTCATCAGGAAATCAAAATAAAACAAAAACTATAAATGTCTTTCTTGTATCTGATTCCACTTATCCCATACTCATGCAGCCAATGGTTATCGATTCAGTTTAAAAAAAAGTTTGTCTCTTTCTCGATTTTTGTCATCACTAACTTTCTTCATGCAAAATAAATATTTGATTCTGGTTCATCAGTTCTTTTAATGTATTGTTGCAGCATGTTAAGGACAATAAAAATGTAATTCAATTCAGTTCCTCCCAGAAAATACTTTGACCGGGTCGGAATTATTTTCATACAGACGTCATCTTAGAACAAAACAAAAAAACATGACTTTGTATTTATCCATACAATTGCTTCCCTTTGTTTGGAACAAAAAGATGGGGGGGGGGGGGGTTTAAAAACAAATTGCAAGTGGAAATACTACTGGACAACGCCGGATAGGGGCAGGCGCATGTGTTTGTATGTGAACATATGTGTATATAAAGCATAGAATTTTCACTGATTTAAAAGCTGTTTAACTTGATGTGTCCCCCCCCCCCCTTCTTCTCCACTGAGATATGCACTGTAATAAAATGACTTGTGGTAAGATTCTTCCACCCACTGATGACTAAGAGTCGTCATATTTAGACAATAATTGCAGCCAACTTTCCCCTTGCTAATCTGACTCACTTCTCTCACTTGAGACAGTCCCCAGGATTCTTTCTTATGGTCAGGTAAGAGAAGAGAAAAAAGGCATTTACTCAATAGGTGTATATATATATATATATATATATATATATATATATATATATATATATATATATATATATATATATATATATATATATGTGTGTGTGTGTGTAACAAACTACATTTGTTTGCTTGTGCTTTTATTTTAGGCGTGATTATACTTGTAAATGTTATAAATATCAAAATGATCATTTCAGAAAGTAAACAAAACAAATGAAAATTTTTGTATGCTATATAACAAGTAGAAAGCCATCCTGATAATTTTTGTATTAAATTTAACCCTTTTTTATTCAATAATTCTAGTTTGATATATTTGTGTTTAGTTTGTGTTAAGTTATTTATATATGTATTGTCTATATTGATTCCAATATATTATTTATATATTTATTATTATTTACTCACTCAGAGTATTATCAGTGATTGCTCACTGGCAATAACAAGTGGTATTCCCTGGAGTCTGAGTGACAAGTCTCTCCATATTTTCAACACTTTTGATAATCGTTGCAAATCATTTTGCATTATTGCAACAACCTTTTACCATTGATTTCTCGTTGGCAATGACCGTTGATTTTCTCTAGAATTCCAGTATTCTCCGCACCCTTCCCGTGTGTATGTGTATGTGTGTGGGGGGGGGGGGCTCACCTCTTCGGTCTTTCTATCCTCCTGACCCTTCATGACCATTCTCTGTGGACGAACCGGCTGCATAGTTTCATAAAAAAGCTGAGACGAATGCCACCAAATGTATATTTGGGGTGGAGGGGGGGGGGGGGGTTGGCAGTTTCTATTTTACTACTACTACTACTACTACTACTACTACTACTGATGAAGACTATAACGATCTTTCAATAACATAGTATTTGATTATTTCTCTTCATTATATAGAGTTGAATATTTTATTTACCAAAATGCCATTTATGTTTTGGACAAAAATTTAACAAACTAGTATATGAGCTTTGTAAAAGAATTGGAATGTATAGAAAATATACCGATGTGATTAAGAAAAAGTACAACTTTTTTTTTCTTTTTTTAATTAGTAATGAAACCCTTTTTTCTTTTTTTTACTTTAATTTATTTTTATTTTTTTAAATTTCTTTAACTCTTTCTTTATTTAAAAAAAAAACTGCTTAAACAGGATTGTTAATTTATTTTATTTTACTTTCCCACAATGTTTATAGCGAGATTGCCCATGTTGGGGCAGAAATAAATTGTGCTCCTCAAAATTATATATATGTATAATACCCAGCAAGAAGCCGTGTTTTCTGTCCAGGGACCTGTGAGGAATGACGTCCCTCCCACCTTCTAGGATCTGATTGAGAAAAAAAATTTTTTTTTTTTTTAAATTATCTGTATATTAACGTTTGTACGTATATTATGACCGTATGCACCTTTTTTATTTATAAAATCAGGAGACCTATGTTTTGAGACATTTCCATGTGTTCGTCCGTCCGTCCGGATTTTTCTCCGCAACCATCCATTGAATTTCTCTGAAATTTTGCATGAAGTTGTAACTTTGGTCAGGTTAGAAAGTGACATTCTCCGATTTTTGAAAAAAATCTGGTTAGCCCCCCAGGGGTCAAAAGGCCCCGAAATGGCAAAAATTACATTTTTTGCCCCATAACTTTTCATCCATCCATTCAATTTCTCTGAAACTTGACCAAAATGTGGAGGCAATTGTTCCTAATAGAAAATAAGTATCGCTGACCTTGGAAAAAATCTGGTTCGCGCCCCCAGGGGGTCAAAAGCCCTCTAAAATGGTTAAAAATTACCCTTTTCTCCCATAACGTTTGATCCATCCATTCAATTTTTCTGAAAGTTGGCCAAAATGTAGAGGCAATTGTTCTGGATATAAAATGAGCATCCTTGACCTCAGAAAAATTCTGGTTCTCGCCCCCACAGCTCAAAGGGGGGGGGGGGTAAAAAAAATGCCTCAAATTGCCTAAATTTATTACATTATACACTCGCCACATCGAGTCACATACAGAGGGGGACCACGCATGCGCGGCTTGTTATTATTGCCCTTATTGATCAAACCTGCCATAACAAAATCACAAACAATATTTTATTTTTATTTTATTATAATTTTTTTTGTTTATTATAAAATTGTTACTTTGAGAGATGCACAAAATACAAATAAATAAAAATCTGTTTACTTTAAAAAAGATTTTTTAATAATTTTTTTTTAGTTATCAAGAGGGTAATCACATAAATTATCTTTGAGGAAATTAGTCAAAAGCAATTTATTTTGCTTTACCTACTCATTGTGATCTATTTGCGTTAAAAGGAAAGTTTAATATTTATATTTGAAAAAAGTTTTAAGCAATTTAATTTACTGTAAATAGTGGTTGCGAGTAAAATAATCCGATTATGTACTTCATGTGATGGATGTTTACAGTAAATCAAATTGCTTAAAACTTATAAATATTAACATTTTTATTAACATAGTTTGTTCTATATTGAGAGAACGTTCCAGAAATTTTTAATTCATAAAAATTGTAATTTATACTATTATGTAAATTATTCGGAATACTGTTCTCACTTTGAATGTTATTCTCACAATGTTTCAGTCAATGTAATCCTGGACCTTCTTAAGCACCTTTGAACTTAGAAATCTGTACGGAATTTCGAACGGAAGCCTTCATTTAATCCACAATGGTAGCTTGTTCTCATTCCGTCAGCCATGACCTGGTAAAAGTCTTAAGTAATTTGTAATAGTATTCTTATTATGGTGTGTACTGAGGATTGAACCTTCAACCTCCAGACGACTATCACTTCTTAGAACTGATTATTACTTAACACTTTTATCCATTGTTCTTGCAGACAATTCTAGTATGAATTATAGGAGCCTTAATCCTATTCTTGTTTTAAATGTGTAGTCTTATTAGTTATTACTATTCATTACGATATGATGATCCTTGTCTCAAAAATTCCCGAACATAAATGTAATTTGTACATTTGTCATCAATCAGTGACCAAAATTACTATTTGAATAAGATTAGAAATTATCTGTAAATTCACATTGTTTTATTACTTATTCTAATACATCTTCCTATTCCAGTAGCTTCTTTCCAAGGCCTGTGGAACTCTCTTCCTGCTGACTGTTTTCCTCCTACATATAGCCTTGATCTTTTCAAGACTAAGATCAAAATACTCATCTCCTGTCTTTGTGTTAATCAATTTACATTCTTTTTAACTCCTTACATCAAATGGCTTCATGCCTTGTCTGGAGCGACTTCCATTTAAAAAAATTATAGATATGTACATTTTTAAAATGGTAATTTTCCTGGAACATAACATTTCAAATGTATGACTTTATCAACATCTAAAGACATTATTCTTATTACTTATTAATAAAAATGTATTTTTCGTAATCTATTAAATATTTATCTAATTCTCGATTCCATTGAGTGGAAACTAATAGAGTACTCACTTAAAAACATATTTATTTTTTTATAATACTAGAATTATGGGCTCTAAATGTTAAATTGTTTTTAACGCTAATGTGTAGTTAAAGCAAAATAAATTATTTTTTGGACTCTTAAAATAATTTCCAACGCTATTGACAATGTTTACCCATTCATTTATTTATTTTTTATTATCACTTATGTTTGAATTCATGTTTTGAAACATGACGTAAATCATAAATCACGCCAAAACTATAATTATTTTTTTAAGGTAATGTTTTAAGCTATATTCATAAGAAAGTCCAAATAACTCAGTTGGTAGAATGTCAGACTGAAGATCTCAAAGTTTACAGTCTTGATTTCCGGTCATGGCATCCGCTTTATTTGTTGGGAATTTATTATTTACTATTAATGCAATATTCTCCATTTCTAAAAGCAGTAAAGTTATTTCGAAATGAGACAAATTCTACAGATGATGTATTATGTTTTAAAATAAATTGTGACTGATGGAAGGACAACATCTCTATTTATATAAGATTACAGAAGTTCAGATCTACATGGTACCTTAGGTTTCAATCTTGAGGTGGGGAAAGTCAAAAAATGGCTGGGTTTATAATATTTATCTATTTATTATGCCCCTATAGCATCTCTTATTTTGATCATATTTCAACTGTTAAAATGTAGATATAATGTATGTTTATTATAGAATGCTATAATATATATAATATATATATATATATATATATATATATATATTATTATTATTAAATATTTCATTGGATAGACCCCCAAAACGCCTGTAAATTTATTATCTAATTCAAGTTTATTGTTAAAATTGTCTGTTGGTGCAATTTTTTTTAATATTATATTAGCCAATTTGTTCCAAAGATATATTCTTATACCATTCTACTGATTATCTCATTTTAAAAGTCTATATAAATTATTTCTTCATTGTGGAAAACTGTTCAATTGCTATATATTTTAAGAACTTGAAGTATTAGTATGTTAAATTATACATGAAAACGTATTTTTAAAATTATACCTGAAAACCTTTTCATAATTCAAATTGTGTTCTGTGAATCATGTTTCCTGTTTAATATAATTATTGGGCACTGCTAGACCATTGTAATCTGCTAATGTTTTTTTGATGTACAAGAACTGAGCTCGTTTTTGCTACCTAGTAACCATTGCTGGATGGGGGGGGGGGGTCTAAAAAAAAAAATCAATAATCTATGCATAGCATTCTCCTGCTTCAGATGTAGATGCGTACAAGATGGTGAACTGCCAGCAGCCGCAGACTCTTTCTTTCTCTCTACATCATTTAGACCAATTATTGAATGCCTCTCTTCCTATTTAACGGCTAGAGTATTTTCTAATTTCCTACACAAAGTAAGATTTCACATGGTTTTCATTTTATTTTTTAATCAGTAATTTCTAAATAATTAACCAGATTAAAGAAAAAAATGTAACTGCATGCATGGAAGAATATTGCTTTATTATTATTATTATTATTATTATTATTATTATTACAAGTATTCTATTTCTTGGGAATATATGCATTGTCATTATGCAAATACATTCTCATCGAGTTATGCAAGGTTTATTATGCGCTGAGCTACTCTTTGTCTACATACAATTAATATTGATCTACCGATCATGTGATTGACTTCTGTCTCCTTGGTGAATCAATGAAAAAAAAAATGGGGTGATGTGTGTGTGTATGTGGGGGGGGGGGGCTAATTGACTCATTGTCACTCGCAGTTAGGCCATTACTTCTACATTTCATTCAAACTCGATTATATTTTTAGCTTCAGTTTAATACAGACGTTTAAAGCATTGCATTTTTTTTTTTTTTTTACATTTACTGATATATAAGATTAATTTTATTTATGAATATAATACTATAAGTTCACTAAAAAAAGATATTTTTCTTTTTCTTATCGTGGATGTTGGGTTGCCCATTGTTGTATATACGTTTTAGATTTTTATGTGTAATTACATTCTGAAAAAACAAAAAAAAAACAAACAACTAATCATCCTGTTTTTTCTAGATATTCAATTTCATGAAAAATTAACTTTTGCTAAAGAAACATTTCTAATTTATTTTTAAAGCCTTTTTTTTGTTTAAATTGAACAGAGTGCTCAATTACCATAGTAAGAGTCCAACATATTTATTTAAATGTACAGCAAAATTCTTTTGCCGACTAAAACACAAATGTTTCTGTGTAGCTTACCTGCCATAAATAAATTGTTATACTATGCTCTCTCTATCTCTATCTCTCTCTCTCTCTCTCTCTCTCTATATATATATATATATATATATATATATATATATATATATACACACACACACACATTGTTTTGTATTTTTTCATAAACAAAGGTACATAAAACATTTTTTTGTGTCTGTTTTGTAAAACACCTTTCATGTATGTAATTTTTTCAGCAAGATGGCTACACAATGATGAACTTAGTGGTAATAACAAAGTTTATCTCATTGATGAGTTTAGAAATGTCTGTATATTATTGACTTGCAAAATATGGCACTGTAACCATTATAATAATACTGTTAAAAACCATATTAAAAGAAAGAAGTGTTGGACTAAAAATAACTAAATACCAAGTTTAGAATTAATGCGTAATCTTATAGATTTCCTCTCCTTTTAAGCTTATAAATATTTATAGGGTTATTTGTAGCAGTGTTGCAGGAAATGTGATAAAACTCATTGTCTTTTTACAGCATACAAATTCACTTGTAAAAATAAGGAAAATATTCTTAATAGATTAACTGATGCAATGTTATTTTTGTTCACTATTTGTAGAAAAAAAAATGCTAGATAGAAATTGTTTACAATCTTTAAAATATTGGAGTATTGATTTACTCCTCTCCAGGAGTTAGGCACAAGGCCAGTTTTTATCTTACTCCCACAAGTAAGATGTGACCCAAGGTCGGGTCGGGAAAGTGGGGTTTAAAAATTGCCTGGGCAGCCCCGTCGGCATTCCCCGGTAGGGGCGCCTCAGACAGTAAGCAATAAACTTACTCCTCCCCAAAGAAGGGAGGCGAAGCCTGGGAGGGTGGACCTCCTAGAACTGCACAGGACAGACCCATAGACCGGCGTAAATCAAGCCCCGAAAGCCAAGACAATACCAGTCTATGGGGTGCAGTATCCATCAGAACAGATACTACACTTTGATCTTAGCCAAAAGGCCAAGAACATCTTGGAGTAGAAAATGTTCCAATTGAACTTTCTCCCAGGCTTTACCTTCTCTCTGAGAAGGTGTTAGTTTATTCGCCTCTATCGGCTGCTCAGGCATTTTTTTGTAGGCCAGAGTGCACTTCACTTAGTGTGCTGGCTTTTTAAAATCTCACCTGACCATGTGTCTAACCTCCTGCAGAGGAGGTATATAATATATGCCCCCTCCCCATCGAAGTTTTGTATTCAAATTTTTTTTTTCTTTTTGATTTTTGTAGATTAAGCACATTTTTAAATTATGAGAAATTTAGGAAAAAAAATTTTTTAACAGAATTATTTTTTAAAGTTTAATATAAAATTATCTCCTATATGATTTTTTAAAGCCATCCTTATCCAAAATTTTTTTTTTTACACACGCTTTTTTGGAATTTCTAACTGAGAGGATCATCTATTATATTAAAGCTGAGTTAATCAACGTTTTTCTTTTTCACTAAGGTTTTTTTTTCCAATATATTTTAATCACACAAAATACATGTTAACATATTCCTTAGTTTTGGGATTGAGTTATGCTTTTTTTTTTTGGGGGGGGGGATTATTTTAATTGCTCTAATTAACCATAATTTGTAATTAACTAAACAAATCATCTATCTCTTACTTAGCTATCTATGTATTTCTCTAGCCCTCTCTCACTTTGTTGATTCAATCACTCTCTTAGTGTCTGTGAGCATATTGAGAAATAATGACTCCTATTTGTTCAGCGTTGCTTCTTAATTGCTTTATTTTGCCATCTAATTTACATAGTATGCCTGTAAACATGTATAAAAATTAGATATCTAAATAATTTTTACGTTAAAGAGACTTATTTTTAGTTCTGCAACAAGGATGCTTTTACAGATATGTCACAGTTTATTAATGTTCGAATGAAATCAAAATGGAATAAATAGTGGTTTTGACTCGTTGGGTCACAGGTAGTCGAGTATTAAATCAAACTTACATAACTTTGCACACATGCATTTCAGTGCGCGAAACTACGGATTGGACATATAAAAAAAAAAAAAAAAACAGTATCTTCATAACACCAGAAGATGAAAAAATAAAAATATTGTCTGTACCATGAATAAGGTTTTTGAAAACCGAAAATTTGGATTTATAAAAAAAAAATGATTTAATAAATATTTCATTTGTTTAACAAAATCTCGCGTCATGTTAACTGATTCTAAAATTTCAAAGTTATCGTTCCAAACGGCGCTTATAAACTGTAGTAAAATTTAAATCTCATTTTATATATATATGTATTTGTGCTTGCATGCATACACACATATATAAAAAAATTAATCTGTTTTTCAAATAATGCATATACAAAAAGAATTGATCTCTCAGGACTCCATCTATGGGTTAAATACTCTACCATTTACAGACTTTGTTTATAAAATATGCCCACCCCTAAAAAAGAAAATGAATCTATAAACCAATCGTATATAAAACATACATTTACATCATGAATAAATATGTGAAGATATTAAGAATTTAAAAAAGAATATTTTGCCAAAATTACGTCTTTTCTATAAATACTATTATGGCATGTGTTCTTCAGAATTATGTGATCTATTCCCCCGCTGCTTTTATTCCAGCTCGTTTGACTTCTTGGTCTAATGGTCTCCATCAATTCACTGTTTTGATACCTCATTGTAATACAGCTTTCTATTACAGTAGCTTCTTTCCAAGAACTACAGACTTGTGGAACTCTCTTCCTGCTGACTGTTTTCCTCCTACCTGTAGCCTTGGTCTTTTCAAGACTAAGGCCAATAGGCATCTCGTGTCTTTGCGATAACCATCTTTCATTTTTGTTATCTCCTTACACTAAGTGGCTTCATTCCTTGTCTGGGGCGATTTCCATTTTTTAAAAAAAAGGGTGGGGGGTGATATACCATAAAACAACCAACCAACTTTTCCAATTATAGACATACATACACACGTTTTTACTGTTTTATTTATATTATGCTCGCAGATCGGCCCAGCATGGCTCAGGTGTAAAATATGCTTACAATTTTTATTTTACATTTATGCAGATCTTTGCTTATTATTTACACTATAAAATAAATTAAGTTCCCTAAAATCCTCTACAATTTTAACAAAAATATATATATATATATATATATATATATATATATATATATTTTTTTTCCAGTTTTATGTTTTTAAAGTACATTAATTATAATGCTTAAAAATTCTTACACATTTTTTAATTTATGTTATATTAAATCCCGGTCCCAAAACAGGTTTCTGAGAGACCCGTAGATTTTTTTTTAATGCATACATGTGTTCTGCACCCTACCCCTCTACTTAAATGCAATTTTTAGACACTGTTATGCATGAAAATACAACTTACATGGCAGAATTTCTTGGCCTAAGAAGAATGTTCATTTTGTGGGTGTTAGATGCCAATTAACGAGTCTTAAATTCTCAAAATTGGTTGGAATTTTGAGAAGCAACATAATCTTGTGCAATCTAACTATGCTGTAAAATCTCATTAAAATCAGAGGTAAAAAAAAAAAATTTTTTTTTAAATTCAGTCAGGTATTTCATGCTACGCTGGAGGACACCTAGCTGTAATTATTTACCCAGCCTTCCCGGGAGTCTTTTTAATTTATGTTGAACTTGTTTTTCTCATTTTAAAGCACATACATTTTCTTAAATGTTTCTTTTTTTTTTTAACCCTTAAATTTATAAATAACCAGCAGGGTTACCCAGCATTGCCCGGGGAAAAAGTGTATCATATTTCTATTAACACTTTTATTCACCCCCTTGCCCCCCCCCCCCCCCCCCCGTCCCTACCTCTTTCTTCTCCGCCTAGCCCATTCCTCTCTCTGCACACACGTACATACACACAGACAACTCCAGGAATGAGTCGGTATAAGGGAATTAACTCTTTGAAAAAACAAAAATCAGTTCCCTTTAGTTAGTGGTTGGAAAAAAGACCCTCCTCCTCCAACCATATCCTCACCAGTTTAGGGTCAAAGAATGAATAATTTTTTCTAAATTTTAGATATTATTCATTCCGAGCAATGCTGATCAAGAATATACCAACTTTGTGGGGGGGGGTTGTTTTGTAGTTTTTGACTTTTACTAGCCGAACACACACACACACACACGCAACTGCCCTTTATATCATAGATTAAGCATTCAAACTTTGTAGTAGTAACTTTTTTTACATTGCCACATTTCACTGTTAAATTGTTTTGTTTTTTTCGTAAATAGAATTTTTTACTAATTTGTTTTAGTACTTTATCGTATTGCATTTTTATTTCGATAAATAATCAATTAACGGTAAATTTGCGAAAAGTATGTGTAAGCCACCTAGAAACACACACACACACACAAAAAGTGGTAACACAATTTTGTTAATAGATTTTGAAACTTTTATGCACATTAGCTGTTGTGAAATGTTAGATCCAATAACTACTTAAACACTGTTACCTATAACTTATTAATTTTGATAAAGAGCAATTTTTTTTTGTACTAGTACAGCTTTTGAACCAGACAAAACTGACTTTTGCTGATGTAGAAAAACATAAACAGCCAGAAAAGGCTGAATCAAAGCAAACCGGCGTCAAAATAAAAAAGTTGCTTTCCAACATGAAAATAATATGAAAGAAAAACACTCACCATATGTTTATTTTTATGATAATTTTTTTTCTCAGGAAAGTTAAGTTTAAATTTATTTTTCAGATAAATTGTTATGTTTTTTTGTTTTTTTTTAGAACGTTACCAATGTAACAACGATTTTTACAGATTTTTTAAAAACTGACATGGTTAGAGTTAGTGTAGAGTTAGTGTTTAAAAAAAATTTGCAATGAGTTTCTTGGCAAAATTGGATCAATGTTTCGGGAGACTGAATCACCTATCCTGCAGCTATAAATTTTATTTTCGGTTTAATCACTTTTCTTCAATTATCGCCTGCCTGCCAGGAATTTTAAGATTTAATCAATTTACAGGTAAATTTGTCGTCTTCTTCTCGAACCTTCTTATTGGCTAAGCGCTTCAGCATCTTCGTGCTATTTCTATAAACCACCGGAAGATGCCAAACAAAAAGTCAGCTTTGTTTAGTTCAAAAGCTTTATAAGTACCATTTTTTTGGAGGGGGGATATGTATGTAAGCATGTATGTGCATGTATATATATATATATATATATATATATATATATATATCACAGATGTTTCATCGTCGTCTCTCGACTTATAATTATCATCATCATCATATATATATATATATAAACTCAATGTACATGCATTTGTGTGATGTTTGTGTGTTCCCTATTGAAAGAAACGTTAGAGAATCTACATAAAATCTAAAAGTGTATCATGTAAAATCTACCATAGAAGTATTCCCAAATCTCTGAAATACACCCTTAGGGTGTATGAGAGCATAACCCCCTTAAAATTTGAAATATATCCTATTTTCTATAAAATTTAGATCATATGTATAACATCTGGAGAAGACAATGGAAATGGTCCAGAATCCTTAAGTGCCATTTTAACCTAAGGGAGCTATGGGGGCTGAACCTCCTTCAAATACGTCCTATTTTGATAAAATTTACATATGTATAGTATAAAATTCTCCAGGTAAGATAATGAAAGTGATCCTGAATTTCTATGTTACTCTACATGTGCTGAATATCTACATACCTTCACTTCTAAGTGACCCATAAAGACAGAACTCCCTTAAAACTGCAAATACGTATATCCAATTTTAATGAAATTTAAATGTATAAGCCACTAATTCAGAGTTTTCCAACATTTCAGCTTCTTCTGACTACATTAAGGGGTGAAACTGAAGGAGTGGGGGCAGTAAAGATAAATAAATAAATAAATATTGTGAGTATCGTGAAAAAGTACAAAGTAGTGATTTCTATTCAATCCCGAACAACGTCATATATAATACTAAACCACCTATGACGCTTTGGGTCAGTGTTTGTTGTATATATTTTTGGAAATTTCAAATAGGTTTTCATAAATATGGTGTCGAGACGTTCATCTCGTAGATGACCTATGACCCTTTGGATCACAGGTTCTCTATATAAAGAACCCTCCCCATTCTGTTTTTAATGGATGATGTCATACAATAGTTACACCATCATGTTGTGATATCATCCACGGTGTCTGGTTATACCCATCTGTTTTTACTCTATGAAATCATCCACTGTGTACGGAGACAAACAAGATCCACAGTGTTTTAGTAATATATAGATATACTAGAGCCTTTGAGTCTAAACGGTTCGTCTAGTGTGTGTGTGTATATATATATATATATATATATATATATATATATATATATATATATGATGGACTCTCCCGTCGATTTCGACGTATGAGTGCCCCACCAGGGGCTGCCCGCGCGTGAATTTGTAATTGTAAGGGTTGCGCAATCCCCAACAACCGCTCTCCTGAATCGGTATTGCTTGATTCCAATGGCAAGCAGTAGTACAAGACGACTGGAAACAATGCCGAGATAGGCAGAGAGAACATACAGCGCCTGGTATTCCTAAATGGTCACCCATTTAGTACTGGCCAGGCTCGACGCCGCTTAACTTCGGTGTTCTAACGGGAACCGGTGTGTCAACGTGATTGTGCCGTATTTATATATATATATATATAAATATAATTTAAGCAAGCATTGTTAAACATAACAGAATTCTTCTATTTAATTATGCCTTTTTAAAATTTTTCCAATTTTTCTAATGATCTTTTTTGTGGCAAGAAAAAAAAATTAAGGTATATTCCATATGTATCACTGACGTTTTTTTATTCTTCTTTGAATCATCTTAATGTGATAAAAACAAATGAACCAAAAAACTGGAGAAAAGTTCAAAAAGCAGTCAAGAACGCGCATTTGAAATCAGTCAGACATAAAAAAAAAAACGAACCAGTGCAATTCCAGAAGAGACATTAACAATTTAAATTCTGGGATGCCAGAATTAGTGTCACAGGATGAATTGTATTATGTTAAGCATTTTAAAATGTTGTTACTGGTTTCATACGTAATGTTATTTATTGTAGGTTGCTTGGTTTTACTAAAGATAGGTTTGAGTATTCTTAATTAAAAAAAAATAGTTTCAGAACATTATTTTCGTGTTATTAACTAAAATTTGTCTTAAATCAAAGGGTCAATTCTGTGTTTATAAATGCTGGTAAACTGAGCTAGAATTTACAAGGGCATGGTGAGCCTGTTTGATAGGGTAGTGGTTGTAAAACCAATGTAGCTATTAGCTTTATTATTATGGGAGTTGCATTCTCCCAAAGCACATTTAAACTTCTAAATAACATTGGTTCTTTCTAATGTCTCGGAAGTTTCTCAACCATTAAAACTATATAGAAAATAACAAAAAAAAAAAAACTTTTTAGTCTTAAGTCGTTCAGTGGAAAATCACTCATGTAAGTCAATTTAATTTTTACAACATTATTTAAGGGATCATCAGTTGTTTACCATGAAAAACTGTTTCGGGAATTTATATATATATATGCACAGTCACTGTCCACAGGTCATCTGTGAGGATTTTTTTATGTTTTCCACCTCCTGTCTATTTTACTGAATGACGTCATAAAACCTGTTTATGATGTCATAAAGGATCTTCCTGATATCTTCCACCTCTGTTTTACTGGATGATCTCATCCATTTTTGATGTCATCCAGTGTGCAAGGTGACAAGTAAGATCCAGAGTTTTAGTAGTATACTAGATCCTTAGGTTTAGAAGGTTGTCTGTTTTAATGGACGATGTCATCATTTTGTTACTTCATCATTTCTGACGCCATAAAGGATCTGTTCTGGATGTATTCCACCTCCTCTTAGATGTATGATGTCATATAGGATCTTCCCAATGTCTTCCACCTGTTTTAGTAGATAACACCATCCCTTTGTGATGTCATCCAGGCTCGTAAACCAAACAAATAGGGTCTAGATTCCCTCTCACATACGCAAACTTTGTTCAAATATGAACTCTGTTTTACACACACACACACACACACACACACACACACACACACACACACACACAGACAGACAGACAGACAGACAGACAGAGTTTAATTCTGACACACTCTATGACACCACAATGGCTAATGCTACATCTCAAAAATCCTTTACTGTCATTTGGCTACAATCTTTTTTTTTTTTACATTCAGAACAATTTTCTAACCTTGTTTTTTTCCAATGCAGTAAATATAAAAAAAAATTGTCCTTCATTTTTCCTGCTTTCATTCTGCACAATATTTTCTCCCTCTCACCCTCACACATATAATCCTCTTTTCTATACCTTAGCTACTTTGGAAAATAATTTTTTTTATAGTTTATTTATAACTAGCTGTAACTACTTGGTATTGCCCAAGTTTTTTTTACTTTCATTTATTTCTATTTTTCTTATCAAATTATTTATTTATCTTTTAAATAGAATTTTTCAAACTTAAATTTAATTATTACAGTATCAGTTATTAAATTATTAATTGAACTAATTTTGTTAAAGTGATGTTTTAATCTTATATTTATAAAATGATTGGATGTAACTAGCTTCCAAAACTTCTCTTTTTTAATACATGAGAATCTGCTAAAAAAAAAAAATTAAGCCAGTTTAAATGACTTTCTATTTGACAGTTTAAAGGCTTCCAAATTCATTTCTAATTTCCAAGAGCCACAAAGTAATTCATTCTTTTAATTTTCAACTTTTAACAAAAGATTAAAATGTCTGACTTGTTTACAAAAAAACTGAAATGCATTCTGGTGGATTTACTTTCATAATTATTTTTCTAAATAAGATTTATAAAAAGCTTGTTTCAGTATTGAATTTTTGGTTTCAATAAATAATGGTTAATAGTAAATAAAAAAAAATGTAAGTCACGTAGAGACGATAAACACACACACATTGTAGTATAATTTTATTAATATAGAGAAAATGAAATAATGTTTTCTTCTAGTTAACACCATTTTCTAAACTGTTACGTCTCTGAAGAAATTATAGTTTTATCAAAGTATCAGTTTAATTAAATAAACTTTATTTCGCGTGAGCTTTTCCAATTCATGTCAAACCACTTTCAACCATTGTCTCAAATCTTCAATGTGTTGTCTCACCGTCTACCTGACACATCTCATTAACCCTTATCCATAGGTGGGCTTGGGGCCTTGATAAGCAATAATTCATAGGTATGAAAAAAAGATTACTTATACAAATCAAAATACATACTTATAATTGTACTATGAAGTTTTTGGTAACTACTAAATGAATTGTTATAAATTCTTAGTCTATATGTTTACAAATAAGAAAGAAAAAAAGTTTTATGTTCATTGTGTAGAATCACTATTAATTTTCTTTAGTTATATTTTTCTAATTAAGAGAAAAGAATAGAGAGGGTGTTGATAAAGATCTTTGAAATAATTAATGGGATTTATGAATATGGAACCGTTTATTTATTTACTTTTATACATGTTTTGGGGTGCTTTTACACATCTGTCCCTATTGTAAATTATATTCATTATCATCATCAACCGGTTTATTTGTTGAATCGGGCCACAATTAATCCTGTAATGAGAGGGGGGGGGGCTGATTGTCTAGTCTCGATCAAAGTCTTCCCCTCCATTTTTGTTTTTGGTGAGGCTCGACGAAATCCATACGCAAGGCTCCCCTATCACATTTGATCACGTCCTTTCAAGATAACTTGGGTCTGCCAGAGGTGGTCTTCTCTGCTGGCACGTTTAACTGTTGGGCTTTAGCAATCCAGCCATTGCTGCACTCAACGTGCCCCAACCAACGCAGTCTGCTCTTCTGCATGACGTCCGCAAGGCTTTCCAAGTTGACCTCGTGAGCAGAGACCCAAAAGGCATGCTCTGTTCAGGCCTCACCATACAAATCTATCTGCCCATTGCCTTGTCATTACAGTGCAGTTTCTTTAGTGTGCAGGCAGAAACGGCCCAGGTTTCGGAGCCATACACCAGCATACTTCTGACACATTAGGAGTATATGCAACCTCTCATAGCTGCTGGCAGGTGTCTGTTAGTCAGAATTGGTAGCAGCTCTCTAAATTGTCTCCAAGCTCTTTGACTCTAAAATCCAGTAATAAGTTATGTCAACAAATGAAAACCAGGTTCCGAGCCAATATCGTCCCGACATGAGAGCTAATCTGTAAAAGCACCAAAATAAGGTTTGAACATAAATAAATCAACACTTGATGAATTTTAGATTATTCGGATTTCTACTGTTCTTGGATGTTATTCTCACAACGTTTCGGACAATGTAACCTCCGACTGTTTTCAAGCGCATCTCGTCGAACTCTGGAATCTGTATGGAATTTTGAACAGAATCCTTTATTTAATCCATGGGGGTAACTTGCTCTCATTGCATCAGCCATGACTTGATAGAAGTCTTAAGTAATTCGTAATTGTATTCTTAGTATCACCAATACTGAACCTTCAGAAGACTGTCACTTAGAACTGATTATTACTTAGCACTCTTATGCGTTGCACCATGGATCCTTGTGGACTAAATAAAGGGTTCCATTCAAAATTCTGTACAGATTCCAAAGTGTTACAGATGCACTTGAAGATGGTCAGAGATTACATCGGCCAAATGTGAGAATAACATCCAAGATGCAAACAGTAAGCCAAATGATTACAAATTATCAATCCTCATCTAAAAAATTTCGAAATTGATAAATTTTGGTTGTTTCTTCGCTTGTTTATTGCAAGGAATGAGAAAAATAGCCAATTTCTTGGAAGAGTTGATTTAAAATAATATAACTATTGATGGTTTGTTTCTCTGAACATGTTTAAAACCTAATGTTGTATACCAAGTTAATTGCTCAAATAGAAACTGAGGAAAATACATCTTCTTTAGAATTTACACATACACATTGTTTACATCGATGTTGCTTAGGTAAGACCTAATGATTTAGCACAAGAAAACCTATTTATTTCAGATATTCACCTATTGAATTAAAAATATTATTTCAAATATATTTATTGAGTGTTACTCCAAGAAAAAAACATGGTGGACTTAATTGGCTTTTATAGTTAATAAAACAATATGTTGTATAATTCGGTTTATTTTTCTAATGGTATTTTTATTTTTATTTTACAGAAAGAAAATTGAAGAGATTGGCAAAATGACTGCCTTGTCACAGGAGGAAATTATCTCCAATACCAAGACAGTTATACAGGGTCTGGATACTCTGAAAAATGAGCATAATCAAATACTCAATAGTCTCCTGACTTCAATGAAAACCATTAGAAAGGAAAATGGAGACACTAACTTGGTGGAGGAGAAAGCTAACATTCTCAAGAAATCTGTTGATTCAATTGAACTCGGTCTTGGAGAAGCTCAGGTAAGTAAACAACCTTTTTGTTTTACCTTCTTATATATAAAGTAGACATTTTTCCTCCATAGTTTTCTGATTGATTGCTTTTTTATTACAAGCTACATAAAAAAAGAAGTCTGTTTCGTCAGTGATTTACAGCAAATATACGTCCATGTTAAAAAAGCAAACATTTTATTTTCGGTCAATTTCATCGATTTTTTTTTTTTTTTTTTTTAATATTTAATTCTGATTAATATTTTTTACCCTTGGTCAAAAATCATAATACTGCCAGCCAAATCACCGAAAAAAGGGGGAAAAAATCTTGATTTGTATTTTTTGCTGTTTTTTCTCTCCTTTATTTTGTTGCCTTTGGTTGACTGACCTTCAGCTAGAGTGAAAGGTAAAGAAAGGAAAAAAAAATACAGTCTGGTTTATGTATTTAATAGCGTCACCATTTTGTATTGGCTTTCATGGGTCAATCGGTTAACACATAATACTTCAAGACAAAGATTGAGAGTTTGGATCTCGCCGGGGTCATAAGCATTTTTACTCTGATTTTGTCTTAAAATGAACTTGGACATTTCAGTACTGGTGCAGTTTACGACCCGTGCTTAAACTGGCATTTTGTCTGTATCTTCCAGAAGTTTACGTAAACAGCCGGAAAATGCCGAATGAAAACTTTGATCTCAAAATCAAAATGAGCCTACGCTATCAAACTGGAAAAATTAAGGAAACATTTGAATCAAGAAAAAAAGTCATTGTATGGTATTTTTAATGAAACAATATTTATTTTTTTACTGAGAAAATATAATGAAACTTAGCAAATTTTTTTTTTTCTTCAATAACTTTAAAAAAAAAATTTTTTTAGTACTGGTACCGACTAGGTAAGAGTTAGTTTTTTTTTTTTTTGTTTTTTTTTGTAGGGTTAGGATGAAAAAGAGCAAGTTCTGCAACTTATCTTTTAATAAGGTTTCTTTTCTGACAAAATTGAATCAATTTTCTTAAGTTGTTGAATTTTACACTATATTCAATTCGCTGTTGACAATTGTCGTTTGCTGCGATCTGATTAGTTAAATGTCTCGGTACCTTCTGGCGGTTTACATACACTGCTGGAAGATGGCGCCGAAACGTCAGTTTCAGCACGTATCGTAAACTGCATTTCAAATGACAATATCAAGCAGATTTAGTTTTACTTTTATTTATTTTTTTACCTATTTTACAGAAATTAGAGCCCTGGGCAATGTTGGGTAGTAGATTATAATTTACTAGCTGGACCCATGTAGATTATACAGTACTTGATAAACATTAAATTACTTTGCATCTGTGAAATTCCATGATTCCGAATAGAGAGTAACAGATAACAATAGTCAAACTAACAATGCAATAATCCTATTAGATTCATGATTGAAGGATTTTTAATTAAAGATTTTAGATGCGGACATCGCGTTTTTATAACTGTTGGTTCCACTTAACTTTAAATTTGACACCTTGTGATGTAATTCATTCTTTCAATGAAGTCACCATGCAAGTATCTGTATTCTATATTTTCTTTTTAATTATAACTTTGAAAATATTCCGTTTGTGGCGTAAAAGAAAAAAAGTGAAATGTTTTAAAAGTAAAATTTGATTATGGCATCTTAAGAGATTTTTCATTCAACTGGACAAATTTTTTTATTAGGGTTATGCCCTTGTTCCTATTTACTTGCCTCCCCACGAGAGCAAAGTTAGACATAAGGTCGGTTTTTAATGTGGGGAAAAACCAGCTCTTCTAGCCATCTTATGTCCTTGTTAATTGAAAAATATCAATTGCAAGAACTTTCGATAGAATTATAATTTTTCTATTTTCTATTATTTCTTATGTGAATAAAATATATTTCTGCCATATAAATTCTTCCTGGCAAACCAGATGAATCCCTGACTCAAAGTCTGCAGCAAACGGTGTTCAGTCAAATTCAGTTCCTGATATTAAAAACTTATTGTTTTCAGTCGCTTACTCTTGTGGTTTGCCAAGTTTTGTAATAATTTTTTTATTTATTAATTTGTTTATTAAATTGTTAAGTGAAAGTACAGAATAGCTAACAAAGCCTCCCCCCCCCTGTTAAGAATAGATTTCTAAAAAGTCTTCTGCAGTTTACTGACCGTGCTGAAATAATATTATCATTTAGAAAGCCATTCTTAACATGGACAGTGGGGTTGGGTGGGAGGTGGAGAGATTTGTTTACTATTCTGTACGTTCACCTAACAATTTAATAAATAAATTAATAAATTTAGGAAACCGAAACTCTCGCCGGAAGCTATATTATTGATGAAGTTTAATATCAGGAACTGAATCTGACTGGACACCATTTGCTGCTTGCTTTGAGTCAGGGATTCTTCTGGTTTGCCATCCTCCATGTTATAATATAGCTGTATATATATAAAAAAAAGTGCCCCCATGGAATCGTTAATAAAATCACCATTTTATTAATGATTTCATAGGGTGGCATTGGGGAGATGCTCTCTATAATTACAAAATAGTTAACCAAGCTCTCCCCCCACCTCCTCCCCATGTTAAGAATGGCTTTCTAAATAATCTTCTGCAGTTGACAAACCGTGCTGAAATAATATTATTATTTAGAAAGCCATTCTTAACATGAGGGTTTTTTTTTAACTATTCTGTACAACAATTTAATAAATAAATTAATAAATTTGTGAAACTGAAACTCTTGCCGGAAGTTATATTATAGATGAAGTTTAATATCAGGAACTAAACCTGACCGAACACCGTTTGCTGCTGACTTTGAGTTGGGTACTATTCTGGTTTGTCATTTTGATTCCAAATAATATATAAGCCAATCATTTCAGTAATATTTCTAAGCATTATTTAAATCTAATATTTTTGTCAACCTTAAATAATTAAGTGCAATGTATCAATATTCAAATTACTTACTTTCTAACATCTTGTCGGATTTCCAAAGTCAGACACAAAGAGCATTTAAGCTGATAAATCAAACTTTGCTTTTGGTTAGCCAATTTTCAATTGTTATTGTTGTACCATGTTATTGACAATATAATAACGTACTTGGCTACAATTTATTTTTAAAATTACTTAGTCCAGACAATTGATAATATTAAGCGTTTTTAAACAATCACCTAAAAATAAAAATCAGCAAAGAGGGTTAATTCATTTTGAATTGAATATGATAAAACTGGGTAATCGTAAAGATCAACAGTGAACAGTTTCATAAAAAAAATTGAATAAAATTAGTGTATAGGCAATAAAATATATATATATATATATTATATATTATTACAATGAGAATGTTTTACAGTAAAAATCAACGTATTATTATGTAGTAATAGGGGGAAAAGAGACACTTTAATACTTTTTTCGTCTTGAGTAATACAAAAAAAGCAACAGGGTGGCATGGCGTAAGACTCCATTTTGTGAAAATTACGCTTTTTGTAGCATATTTACACATTTTAAACATGTTCATCTTCCGATTACATGCGTAAGAGACTTTAACTCGAAATAGTTCTTCATTTAATATTAAAAAAGAAAAACAACATAAAACCTTTTTTTATCGCATTCTGTTTACACTGTCAATCTTTACTTTTACCTAAAATCGTCTACCGTAAGTTTAAAAATGTACAAACGAATAAAAACTGAGATGACTTCACTGCATCCCGGGCAATGCCAGGCCGGTACAGCTAGTATTCTATTAATAACTATACACCTATCTTGGTCGTAACGTCAGGGTTTCTCGCTCCTGATACTTCACGTTTTATAGGAGACATTGGATGGATGATATTCACTTGTAGGTATGAGCCCTGAGAGACTGCTTAGATGTTCAAGCACATCTCCTTCACTATTTAATGAGGCAACATTATATCTATTATAATGTCATACCGCAACATCTAAGACGTTTTGTGTGTATTTCTGGTTTTTACATGATGTATAGATTATTTGTTTTTATTTTTTTACTATTGATCGAGTGTTTATTGAAATTATATCTTATGCCAATACTGGATCCATCGTTGGGCACAAAAGTTACATTCCATCAAATCATGGTGTTGTACCAGTTGGTCCATCACTGCAGTCACTGAGGATGTGTTTCATTATCTGTTTAGGATTTCCACAATGGCAGTTGCATGTTGTTGATGGTCCCCACATGTGGAGGTTGCTGGTCTTTCCAACCTGCTATTGAAATAAGAAAAATAACTATATGGTTACATTCGCAAAGTGAATGTATTTTTTATTTTTTTATTAATATGCATAAATTCAAACTAAATATCAATAAATTTAGTGTCACTTTATTTTATTTAACTAATCTGTTAGATAAATTAAAAATATTATAAAAAAAAATAAAAGAAAGTAAATGTTTAAGGTACATAATTATCATTTTAATTTTTTATTTTCAATTGATTGGAATATTTCGTAATATTTTTGAAAATACTGAATTAAAATGTTTTCTTGGCATTGTTATGGAATTCATATCCATCTATAACATTACTCGTAATAATAATATTTCAAACTTGGCGATGGACTAATTGATGGATGGACAGGGCCTCTTATGGAGGTCACATCTGAAAAGATATTTTCATCTTAAGTATGACAGCATGACGAAAATGCTATTTCAAGTTCAACGCATCTAAAAACTGCAAACATACTGCTGAAACTTGAGATGCTTTTTTATTTTTGTAAATTGAACCTCTTAAAACTTGCACATTATCAATTCAATTCGACCGATGGACATAGTCTCTCAGGGAGTTGCACGGACACATCTAAAAAAAAAAAAAACAAGATTCTAAAATAAACTTTTATTTTATAAGCAGTTAATGTAGTTTGTTTGAAGCATTGCTTAGTGTGTATATATTGGTAATTTATGGAAGGTAATACAATGTAAATGCAACAGATAAACACGAACTGAAGAAAATGAAGACATAACGGTGTGATGAGTTTTGCAGTTTCTACCTTTTTTATTAATACAATATATATATTTGTTTTATATTATATATATATATATATATATATATATATATGTTTTATATTATATTTCAATCTTACTTGCATCAGTGTGGTTTGATGGAAGTTCCGTATAACATGATATTTCGGGAAGAAAATTTCCCTTCAGATGTGTGTTCAACCTTAATTCAAACGTGCATAAGAAAACCGTTGCTGGTGAGAACTATTCGGCAGAAAATGAGATGGATTTTTTAATATTTTAGAAGTCTTCTTTAGAGCTGTTTAGTCCATCTACAAGTACTCATTTGGATCAGTTTGAATAGTTTCGTTTGAATTTTTTGTTAAATATTTGAAAAAGCGAATAGAATTTAATGATCAAAAGCTACGTTAAAACATTGCAATAAATGTGGTATTCTTCCTTTATTTTTCAGGTGATGATGGCTCTTGCCAATCATCTTCAGCATACCGAGGCTGAGAAACAAAAGCTCCGGGCACAAGTACGCAGACTGTGTCAGGAGAATGCTTGGCTCAGAGATGAATTGGCAAATACACAGCAAAAACTTCAAATGAGTGAGCAGAAAGTGGCTACAATAGAAGAAGAAAAGAAACATCTAGAATTCATGAATGAAATGAAGAAATATGATACAAACGAGGCTCAAATGGTAATTGCACACATCTTTTAAATCATCTGTTTTGGCAATTTTAGAAAACAATTTTTATACTTGGAGTCAGAGCTGTGCAGTCTGCAGCCAAAACATTTGGCTCTTTCTCCTGAAATTTATAAAAGACGACCACTTAATAATGACACAAGGATTTTTTTATATTTTTCATATTATTTCTCTTTCTTTTTTTTCTTTGAGTCGGTCGGATAATTTTAACCAACTCCAGCAAATATTTCCCATAAAATATACTCATATGTAATCAAATTTTGTTAATTTCATTCAGCATTTTCAGCCCTCCGATAATATTCTTCATCATTTAACTGACAATCTAGCCATCTCATTAACTCTTATCCTTGAGTGGCTTTTGGCCTTAATAAGTGACAACTCATTAGTAATAAAAAAATTAAAAAAAAAAAAAAATCTTCATAATAAATTATGTATGTTATGTATAGCATTTTTATTTTAAAGAGAACACAGCTCTGTTCATTCAACGTTTTTGTTGTATTTTTTTAATGAACAAAATTTAAAATGAATAAATAGATAATAGTGATACATAATGAAAAATGTTAAATACATATATATATATATATGGCAGTGAATGCTGGCCCTTGCCTAGTCCTCTCTCGCCCGTCTACAGCACAATGACATATCCATTATCAGATGGATCTGTAATGTGAAATCTGACCAGACCCAACACATCAGGTCAGGATTTGCTGAAAGCACTGCACTTGCCCGGCATTGAGGTTATCTTAAGGATGAATCGATTATGCTGGTATGGCTATGTGGAATGTTCATCCTCCTTGATAAACTGTTGCTGAAGCATGAATGTTCTAAATCGCAGACAGATTGGCCGGTCAAGGAGAACTTGGAAGCAAATGATTGAACAATACTGCACAAAGTAGAATTTGGAGACTGCTGAACCGTGTGAAGTGAAAAGTGAGCTTGCATAATATCAGAAAACATCTGACCCCTGAACAAGGGAAAAGTGACATTAAATGAATAGAATATATATATATATATATATACCAAAATCTTTGTGCCATTATTGTCTGGTGTTCATGTCTTTTTTGTTGGTTTTTTTTTTTAGTCATTTGGACAAATTTCCAATTTTCACATATTCCTAAAACAATAACTTTGTTCAGACTTTACAGTCCTACTTATAGTAGTAGTAGTGGTGGTGGTAGTATTATATCATTTCCATTGTACAATACGTTGTCATTTGGAGAATCAAAATTTACATATTAAAGCAATTTATTTAGTTCAGTTGAGCTCCTGCCAACTGTATCTGCTCTATATCAACATGTTGTCTGATATTGTCTGCTACAAGTTCAATAACTTTCATTCCTGTTTCTAGAAGCTTCAAGCCTCTATAATTACCGCGTGACTGTGTGTCCCCTTTTCCCTTTGTAGCAGTTGACAAGGTAACTCTCACCCCAGCACTTGGGCTCTTCTCTTATGATAACGTTCGCTATGTCTGATAGGATTAGAATGCCAACACTACCAGATAAAATCTAGCTCCTCAAAAAGGGGCACTCTTTTTCATTATGGAATCATTTTTGTGTTCAAAGAGTGTATCTGGGTAACAGTCACTTTGAGTTCTTCATATAGTCCCCTATTTACTTGCCTCCCCATGAAGGCAGAATTAGACACAAGGTTGGTTTTTAATGTTGGGGAAAAATCCAGCCCCCTAAAAAGGAGCATTCTGGATTGGGGCAAAAATTTAAATTGCCTCAATCTAGAAGGATTTCTCTTTCACTGACCGAGGAGAGAAAAGATGAAGGACATTATCAGAACTTTACTTTGCTCCTGGTCAAAAGTTCTTTTGTATAGTCAAACTTAGTGATTTAATACAAAACATTTTTTTAAGCCAATTAGTTTAGTGCCTTTTTAGGCACAAATAACAAGAAGCCCAGTAAATGATTTGTACAAATGTTTTAAAATGCTGCGTTTCCACTCTAAATTTGCAATGGTTTTCAATCGAAAAGAATGGAAATATTTATCTTCCTCACAGTCTAACTTTATTTACTTATACATAAATTCTATTGTTTACTATATGATATTGTCTCAAGATTGCTTCCCTGAAGGCTACAACTTAGTCATCTTCAAATCCAATGCCAATAAACACTTGTCATAAAGTGTCCTTATAAGTCATCAAATTTTCTTCATTCCATTCATTATTTTCAATCATCTCATATTATTCATCATCATTTAACTGTCATTCTATCCATATCATTAACACTTATCCTCGAGTGGCCTTTAGCCTTGATAGATGGTGATTCATTAATAAATAATATATATGTATATATAATATATATATGAAAAAAGAAAAAAACAAAAAATATTATTTATGTATTCATCAACGTTTCGTCTTTATTTCAAAACTTCCTCAGGCTGATTGTCTGAAGAAAGTAACACACAAGTACAGAATATATGAAACAATGGTTATAGGAGAAGCAGATCTTACAAGGCCCCTTATGAAAAGAATAAATTATGAGTTACAAATAGATGGTGGCAGTGGGAAATCGAGTTAACAGTAGAAAGTGTGAAGGGAAATGGTGGCGGTTAGTTATAAGATCATTAGGGAGGGGGAGTGAGCTTGTGTGATGTAAGCCGAGAGAGTTCGCTTATGACAAAATAAGTTATAGGCTTATCAAGATGGTGGGAGACATTACAATAACTGTGGAAGGTGTGTGGGGGGATACATAAATAATATTTTTTGTTTTTTTATATATTTATTTTTATCTATATTGGTAACACTTTATTATTTTAATTTTATTTTTAGAATGAAGAAAAGGAAAGTGAGCAATCTTCACTGGACCTGGGCTTTCCAGACGATGATGATGATGGCGGCCAACCTGAAGGTAATTCATCATTAATATAATTTCTTGGATTGACTATAGTCGAGGACAACCCAAAGACACCCTTTTCATTAACTGCTACACTGAGATGTAGGGGAGAGTGCCACTCCTATCCCGGAATTGCTTCACTTACCTTTGATCCTCACCTTTTTAGTGCTGAGTGTTTAACTACGACTCATAAAGTACCATTTTTTAAAAAGGTTTTTGGTATGACTCGACTGATGGTTTGACCCCAGGCCTCCCAGCCATTAGTGAACACTGACCATTATGCCAAATGGGACAGTTATCATTTTTTAATTATTGAAATTAGCCTTTTCGGAATTAAATCATAATTGTAAGATTTTTAGTATTTATGAATCTGGTCAAAGTTATTTTTTTTAAATACAATCATGTCCTATCATATTTTATATAACTGTTGGAAATTAATTAAAACCTATTGAAACACTAAGTTTAATTATTTAATCTTAAACAAGAAGATAAAAACTCAATTAATATTCTTCGTACGATGAGTGTCAAAACACAATTAAAATAATGTTAAAAATTTTCTCTCAATGTAAATTATGAGAATTTATTGGAGGTGGGGTGGATATTTCCTTGATTCATATTAGTTGGATTATTCGGACTACTATTCTCATCTTGGTTGAGTTTTTTTTCACAACGTTTCCACCGATATAACCTCTGACATTCTTCAGGTGCATCTTTTCTAACTTAGAAATCTGAAATGTCAAATCCGGGAATCTATATTAAATTTTGAGCTGAACCGTAAGAGGATAGATTGTTCTCGTTCTGTCAGCCATAACTTGGGGAGAAGAGTGAAAAAAAATGTTTTTTTTAATTTATTCTTAGTTATTATCACCTAGTGAGGATTGAACCTTGAACCAACAGAAGACTGTCACTTAAAACTGATTGTTGCTCAACGCTTTTATCCATTGCACCACAGGTCCATGTGAATAATCCGAATAATATAAATTATCAATCCTGATTTAAAAACTTCTGAAACAATTCTTGATTCCTCTTGTTGGGACTAAATTTGTTACTCAGTTTTTGTTAGCTTGTCGACTAAGATGCCATCATTCTTGATTGGATGTCAACAGGACTATACAGATATTTTATTTAGCTCTTTTTGAGGAGTTGGATTTCCCCATATGAGGAATCAACCTTATGTCTAGCTTTGTCCGCATAGGGAAGTAAATTAATAGGAACAATATCCGGCATTACCGCCTCTGTTCTAGGGGTGAGGTAGATTTATTACCTATCGCCTGACTGAAAATAGAACAGACTAAAACTTTAATCTTTTTTTTTTTTAACTGAGTTATCTGTTTGAAAACAAAAATTTTTTTTAGAGTTTGAAAGTAAAATTCAATTATGTCATCGTTTGATCATTAAATTATTAATTGAACCAAATTGTTATAAAACTATAAGTAATTTTACGGTAATATTGTTTTAATCTCTGTTTCTAAAGTTATTGGGTGTAAATAGCTTCCAAAACTTTCAATCTTTTAATCAAATGAGGATTTAATAAGAATGTTAAAGCAAGAAATGACTTCCTACTTTAAATGTTTCTAAATTCCTTTCAAATTTTGAAGGGTTACAAAGTTTTTTTGTTTTTTTAATTTAATTTTTTTTTTTTCAATGGCTGTCTTGTTGACGAATAAGCCAAAATGCAATCTGGTAAATTTAATTTTGTAATTAAATTATTTTTTAGAATAAGATTTTTAAAATTTTCTAATAAATATACGATTAAAAGAAAATAAATAATTCAATGTAATTATCAAGTTTATGTTGAAGTTGTCTTGTAATTTTGTTAATATAGATATAAATTATGAAACCTCAGTGAGCAAGTGTTGGCCTGAAAAATTATTTTCTAATGATACTGTAAACTTTTCAATTCAACTGGATTTTCTTTTACCAAAAGTAAACAAAATTGTTTTTTTTCTGTTAATATATATATATATATATATATATATATATATATATTAGTAGTAAGTTTTTGAAAGGCTGTGGGCAATGCAATTCCGGGTAAGATGCAAGTTGAAAGGAAAGGAACAAAAACAATAAAAATAAATCGAATACGATATAAGACTTACTATTTATTTTTCCTTTTTTTTTCCTTTTATTTTTTTTTTCTTACATAACAGCAAGAGTGTTTTAGCTGTTCGTGTGATGTCCGGGTGATTAAAAATCACTATTTGATATTTCGGGAAAAGACATCCCTTTTTCAAAAATAATTAGACCAGAAGAAGAATAATATTTTATTCTTCTCCGACTGTGTAGAGAATAATACAAAACAAAATGGCTGCCAGATATAGACCGCAGCAAAAAAAAAAAAAAAACAGTTTCACAGGGAATATAAATTAAGTTAAGTTTTATTTTAATATTATGTTAAATATATGATTGGTGTTTAGAATATTAGTGTAATGTTGGTTAGGTGTATGGTGTTCGATAAACTGTTAGTTTTGATAATATATATATATCATTTTTTTTTATTTTATTTATTTTATTTGAATATTTACTTTGTTTTATCTTCGTATTTTTATTTTGTTTATCTTTCTATCGTAATTTAAGAATATATTTATATATATATATTTTTTTTCTTTCAGTTCTGTCACCTACTCAACCCAGTGCAATGGCCCAAGCAGCTAGTGGTGGTTATGAAATTCCAGCGCGACTTCGTACATTACATAACCTTGTCATTCAGTATGCCTCTCAGGGACGTTATGAAGTGGCTGTGCCACTTTGCAAGCAAGCCCTTGAGGATCTGGAAAAAACTAGTGGCCATGACCATCCTGATGTTGCTACTATGTTAAATATTTTGGCTCTAGTTTATAGGTAAGACTTTTTTTTTCTTTACTAATATCATATAAACAGTTTTTAACCTATTAATAAACATTTTTCATATTATAATTGTTGTAATCGATATAAATTAATCCTCTTTAAAGTATTTTCCTACTATATAATTTACAATGTATTAAGATATTTCAATGAGTCATTTTTTTTTAATATTATATGATAGTATTGAAGCAATAGTTGTAATATTTTCTCAAGTCCTTTTCATCCTAATTTTTATTTTTTACATTAACCGTATAGGTCTTGGATGGGCTGCTTTCAATAAAATCAGGCTAGCTCTCACTTTAAACAGTATGTTGTATGCCTACCCCTGTACCTGGTACGACATTAATCCTGGACCGGTTGAACCGGCTTCCTCCGAAAGAGGAAGTTTCTAGGGAGTATCAAATTAACAAGTGGTCCCCAGTAGCATGTATATTCTGGTTAGAGGAGATGGCGATGTTATGTTTTTGCAGTTTTTGCAAGGAGGTGTCGACGTCCTCTCTACATACAGCGCCTGGTATTCCCAAATGATTACCCATCTGGTACTGACCAGGCTCAATGTTGCTTAACTCTGGTGATCCAACGGTAGTGCTATATGATCTTGAGCGTGTCAAATAGACACACAAAAAAAAACAATGGAAAAGCACATTGTCTTTGAAAATATTATAATGAGAGTAATGTGTGAAGCTGACAGATCATATTTGAATAAGTGACTTTTTAGTAAAGACGAAACTTGTGGCCATATTCTCTATAGTTAAAGGCGTTAGGATTGTGTAGTCACACAAAAAAAAGAGCAACAGATTGAGCAAGGTACCTCTAGATTCTAGAAGATATGGTGGAAGGATGCAGAAAAGAAAGAAAAAAAAACAACCGAGAAGGTTGCATGATTGTGTGTGTTCCTGGATTTCAAGAGCAATCAGTCAGCTAAACAATGTAGTGAGACAGAAATCCTTCTAGACTGAGACAATTTCAATGAGAAACAGGAGGTTTTGTGGACAGTTAAGACATGATAGATTGTATTCGGCAGGACACAGAAAACGTTTTATGATGAATGGACAAAGTAAGAGCAAAGTTTAGTATCTGTTCTGATACCACAATTCATCTTTTTCTGTCCTGTCAATGAAGGAGAAATCCTCTTAGGCAATTTCAATTTTTGTCCCAATCCATGGTGCCCCTTTTTGAACATTAAAAACCGATTTTAAGTTTAACTCTGCCCTCGTTGGGAGGCAAGTAAATTGAGACAAATCTTAATTTAAAAAAAAAACTGTTTCATATAAAGGTGAATAAAGATGGCTGAAATTTTAATCAGCAATTCTCGTGGCTCACTCCACAAAACATCCTCGCTACACCCACCGCCAATCTTCTAAGAGTACCGCTAAAAATGCTCTACCCCCTAAAAGTAAACAAAAATGAATTTGCTTAAGTGATTATGGGAAACACATTCTTTTTCTTTCTTTGTCAAAATAAATTATTTGTAATTTCTATTGTCTAATTAGAAAAGTGTGGGAGAATGTTGTATTCATATGCAAATCATTCTCCCCCTTTATAAATAGCGGTTGTTACAACCAGCGATTTAAACGTTCAAAAGTGCAATAACTTCTAAGTAGAAATTATAAGAGAGAATAATAAATACTAAGTGTTGAGTTCTTCCCACTCATTTATAAGTCACATCCTCTGAAATTCTTTGTATTTATTAAACTGCAATAAAGAATTTATACCTACTAGATTATGGTTTCACTACAAGTAAAACAAAATTTTTAATCAAGTTTTTAATTTTTAACTAATACTGGTTGTGAAGATTTTTAAATACAAAACACATTTCAATTATAATTTTAGTTAAAAAAAATAAATTATAAGTATACTAGATTTACACGTCACATGTACATCTAGTATATTCATAAACTGTGGCGCGTCTTAGATTCATAAACTGTGGCGCGTCTTAGATTCATAAACTGTGGCGCGTCTTAGATTCATAAACTGTGGCGCGTCTTAGATTCATAAACTGTGGCGCGTCTTAGATTCATAAACTGTGGCGCGTCTTAGATTCATAAACTGTGGCGCGTCTTAGATTCATAAACTGTGGCGCGTCTTAGATTCATAAACTGTGGCGCGTCTTAGATTCATAAACTGACATCTTGCATAACTAAAAAAAATGAATTTCTTTGCTTTATTATTATTAGTAGTAATTGTTTGCTTTGATCATTGTTGCAATTCACTTTGCATTATCGCATCAGCTGTTTACCACTGAGTATTCGTTGATAACAGCCAATAGCTTTCTCTGGAATTTAAGTAACAATAAGCCTCGTCAGGATTCCAGTCTTCTCCATGCTCTTCCAATCGAGATCTGGATAGTGCTCTCCCTCCTCAGTCTTTTCATCCTCTCAGACCCTTCATGTCTATTTTCTTTGGTACCAATCGATGTTTGTATTCCTGCATTTTGGGGTCACTGGTAGTGTTCAGGGATAGCAGATATATTTCTTATAATATATCTACCATGGTAATCTTGCTTCCCTTTCGTTCATCCTAGTTTGTTTCTTATGTATTTTCACTTTTGATTACTGCTTCCCTATATATGTTTTTTAATATTCAGCCCTCTGTTATCACCGCAAGTAATACAGAAAATTCTGACCCAACTAATTAGATTATATATTATAACTTATTACTATTATTATCACTTTGAATATCTTTACAACTTGAAAGCTTCAATAACTACATATAAGACAAATGTTTATATTTTTATAATTTTAATTTAAATTGTAAATTTCAAACACAAGCAATTGCATATATCTTTTAAACTTTCATTGTTCTTCATTCAATCTATTTTAATATGTTGGTTATTATAATTCAATATTCTGAAGTAACAATAGCTATAAGAAAGTTTGTGATTTTATTTAAATGTTTTATAATATTATTGTAAGAAATGTAAATGGTAAATATGACAATTAGTATTTTTGTATAGTAATAATGAACCAACATATTAAAAAAAAAAATTCTTGTATGTTTATTTTCCCTATAAACTGTTGCACCATGGCTATTTTGCTTTTCTTCTAACTTTAAACATACATTTTATTCTGCTATTCCACCATAAAATTGTTGATTATTCACAAATATTTATGTGTATAAACCTTGTGCATTGTATTAAAAATTAAAAATGATCATGCTTTATTTATTTATTATTTAAAAAAAAATATTTCAAGCAAATGACCTTTCCATTTTTTTTTTTTTTTTTCCTACCCTTTTGGCTACGGGCATTTTTTAACTTCTCAAACTTGATAATCAATTCATTCTCCTTGAAGATTGTCCTTCAGGTTTTTTCTTTTAACTTAAAAGCTATTTGCTTTTACAGAGATTTGGGAAACATAGAAGAAGCAACAAAATGTCTTCATTCTGCACTCAATGTTAGAACAAATTCACTTGGGTGTGAAGATATTTCTGTGAGTTTTGATGACTGATTATCAACATCAAATGTGATCTATACACTTAAATGCCCATGATTCACTGTTACCTCTCTAAATACATATAATGGTGAACTTAGTTTATTAATCAGTAATAAACTCATTTATTCAAAATAATATAAGCTAAATATATTCGATAATATCTTTTAAACATTTAGATTTTCCTTGCATATTCATAATTATAAAGAAAAAATAGAAACATTTATTTTTTAAATTTTAGTTCAACAATATTTTAGTTTTTTAATTTGCAAATATAACTTGATATTTTTGAAAATTTTTGATTTAAATAACTTTTTAATCTTTAAAAAAAGTTTAAAAATTTTTTTAAAGATTTTTGAAAAAGATTTTTTTTTAATATTGTTTTTATAGAAGCTTTTATTTGCTTGCTTCTTTTTTATTTAAGGCTTTTTTTTTAATTTGGATTTCTTTTTTCTTTTTGTTCGGTGTTCAGCACTAGTTATATTTCGTTTCTTTCTTAGCTTTTACTTGAGTTAAATGAGCTTTTGGATTTTTTTCCTGTCACAAAAGCATAGCAGAAGAATTTTTCTTTTGATTTGGCACCTGAGCCCCCTTCCGAAATGGCGTTTTACCTTACAGGACTTCAAAAAGAGGGCCTGGGGATCTTCCGGATTCCCCATTTTCTGACTGCCTAGGTGCCGGGCAACTTCCGAATTTGAATTCCGATTCTGAATCCAGGTCGGTTGCTAAGATATTCTGGATCAGTTTCTTTTCTATCCGTTTAGTTCATAGTAAATAGTTCTCTTCCATTTTCGTTTATTGGTATCTTTAAATAAATACTATTTTTCTAGTTTTTTTACAAACAAAATTGTATTATGGAAAGATGTTCATTTAAGTGAAACCTAATTTAATGTTTTTCTGTTTTTGTTTTTTGTATTTTGCATTATTAAAATAAAATTATTTTTGTCTTTGTATTAATTTGAATGTATTGCTATTTTTAAGAATTTACTATTTTCATATTTTTTAAAGAGCCCAGAAAATTTTAATCTTAAAATTCTGTTTTTTTATTAAAAATGTTATTACTTTGTTTTGGGTATAATTCTCAAGCAAGCCTCAGTTAAACTGCTTTACCCAATAGGAAACTTTTTTCTTTTTTTTCTTCTTTTTTTTTACACAGTTATAATACTTTTTTTCTTTTTTCATTTATTGACAATTTCAATTATAATATGCAAGGAAAATTTTTAATCAAAAGATTAAATGACAATTTGTAAAAACGAAAACAAATTTTGTATCAAAAACTATTTTTATAGAAATTGGTCATATTATTTTTAATTCCTTTATATTAAATACAAATAAAATTCAATAAAATATGTAAAATATCTGTAGTGAATGTTATATATATATATATTGCAAGTTAGTTGAAAAAAAACAAATAAAGTGCTTGATCGTAGGTTCTACAAGAGCTAATATAAAGTATTTTATTTAAATACTCTACATTAGTCTCTGTTGGGTGTATCTGAAAGGGGATGATGATGATAGGGATGAAAGAGGAGACAAGATGACATGTTCCTCAGGTGAGGCACTTGCCACAAGAATGTCGTCTATGTAATTATAGATGAAGTCAAGATCTTGCACTACTTTGTCCATGAAGCGTTGAAAGGTACTAGCCGCGTTTCGCAAACCGAAAGGCATAGTCAGGAATTCAAACGCTCCAAAAGGAGTTGTTACCGCCGTTTTGGGTATATCGGCCAGATTTAGTGGAATCTGATGGTAAGCCTTTACTAAGTCCAGTTTGGAGAAGGTCTTACAACCGTGCAGAGACGAAGCAAAGTCCTGTATATGTGGGATTAGGTAACGATCAGGTACCATCATGGCATTGAGTTGTCGATAGTCCTCAGTCGGACGCCAATCTCCGGAGCGCTTCGGGACCATATGCAAAGGGGAAGCCCAAGGACTGGACAAGGGGCGTATAATTTCCAGTTGCAGCATATGGTTAAATTCCGCCTTCGCTGCTTTTAGTTTCTCTGCAGGTAAGCGACGAGGGCGTGAGAACACAGGAGCTCCTGTAGTCTCAATATAATGTTTTGTTGAGTGAGTTGGATTACTCACCACAAAATTAAGGTTCGTTAACTCTGGGTAGGAGTGGAGTAGGGTCTGGTATGAGTCATCGGTTGTGGCAATAAAGAATACCGGGCTGACAGATGGGGTGTTTGATTTAAAACCCGGTACGGAAAGTTCTGTATTAGCATCTATCAGCCGTCGTCTGTGCATGTCCGCTAATAGATTTAATAGATTAAAGTGGTGCAGAAAGTCCGCACCCAGAATAGGGTAGGGTAAATCCGCAACTGTAAAGACCCACGTAAAGTCTCTGCGCAATTCCAAGTCCAAAGAACTAGAAATTTGACCGTGCGTGGGAATAGGGGAGTGATTTACGGCTTGCAGTGAAATAGGCGACACTGGTGGTTTTTAGCTAGTAGTTTCAGTGGCCAAATACTGCAAGTGGCCCCAGTATCGACCAAGCAATGTGCTTGGGATATTGAGTCCCTAATAATATATGCACGGTTATCATGAGAACCTAGTGGAGACCGTGCCGTGCTCGGATCCCTAGAATTTAGTTTCCCTTGTTAGGGAACGAACAAGGTTGTTTACACTTATGTGCTTGGTTGCCATAGCGACTGTGATAGTAACACAATCCTGGCTTATTTGAGTGACGATGGTGTGGGGACGACGAACGATAACGACGTCTAGGTGATTGAGATCTAGACATGCTTTATTTTAGCATGTTTCTCTCAAGTCGCTCTATCGCATGGAGTATGTCACCGGCGAATGCAGGTAAAACGCTCATCTTTTTTTTATGGGACCCCAAACCAAGAAATCTAAGTTAAATAAAAATTGAAAACATCGTTATGGACACACATTTCAGAGAGAAAAAACAAAAGAGGAACTGTGCAAGTGTAGAAAGCCAAGAAGTAAAAAAAAAAATAAGTATGTATTTTTTTTTTTTTTTTGTGTCAGAAGGGATAGATATATTTGAGTGTATGTATTTGTGTGTAAAAGGGAAAAAAACTAATGTACTTACTCTTTTAAGGAGCCTTTAAAAAAAATTATTCATAAAAACAAGTCTTTTTTTTGTCTCTTGTTAAAGGCAAAAAGAATGCTTTCTTTCTTCGTTTGTTGAGTCTAACTTTCTTTGGTTGAAGTTAAAAGAATTGGTCAGCGCCATTTTGGGGGGTGGATACGTCGCAGCGTCGAAAAGTCTGACCGTCTAAAGTTGTTTGAAACTTGTTTTAAATTCGGAAAAAGTTGGGTTTTTTTGTTAATAGTTTTATATTTTAAGGTATTTTGAAGTATTTCTCTGTCAAGAATTCGTTCAGTTAAAGAAAGAAAAATATTTTATAAAAAAAAAGTTTCTTCGATGCGAAGTACGTCTTTACTCTGATAGAGAGAGAGAGAGAGAGGAAAAAAAAGGGATTTCGGTAGTTTTTTTTCTTTTTTGGTGTTAAAAATAACTGTCCTTTGTTTTTTTTTTATTTCTTAATCTTTTAAAGAGAATTTAAAAAGTTTCGGAATCTCTCAAGGTTCAAATTTTTTCCTATTCTGTTTACAAAAACGCGGAGTTTCGTGTCTTGCTCAATTTGTGACTCTTTTTTTTTTAAATGACAGAGTTTTTTTGTCGCCGTAGGGTTGAGTTTTAAAACCTTTTCGTTGCAGAAATAACTTTTCGATGTTTTTTTTGTTTGTTTTTTTTATATTCCGTTTTTTCCTTACGTTTCGTATATCGAAAGGTCTGTTTTTTTTTTTTTTTCTTTTAGCGTCGGGTCACCATTTGTAATGGGATGATGATAGGGATGAAAGGGGGTTATCCTTTTATCTTCTCGTATAGAAACGGAACAATGAAAAGTATTTCTGTAACTATAACAAAAAGGTGTTTATTAACTCAAGGTTACCTATACCGTTTGGTATAGGTAGAAGAGAGTGGGACAGTGTCCGTCTGAGGAAGAGGAAGAATGTAAGAGTTCTTAGGGCCGCCCGTGGATTTCTTCTGGTGAAGATGGTAGTAGTCGTCAAGTGGTGACGGCGGCAGAAGAGAGCGTTTCCTCGTTCCTCGCTGGAACTCTCTGCGATGTGGCCAAGCTGGTGCCAGGAGATCGTCTGATCTTCCTCGAACCCTAAGGGGACATAAGTAGTCCCTTAGGGAACTAACGATATTACTGCGCCTTGTGATTTGATTGGACAAGCCAGCTCACAGGGACAGTGATTACGCATTCAAAAGTAGTCCCTATTGGTGACTGCTACATATCTGGGTTTCATCCAGCTGGTTTCTACCCAAGATCCAGTATGACCAGATCGATGAAACTCGGGTACACCCAACAGACACGTTAATGTATAATTTTTAAATAAAGTATTAATGAAATAATAAATAATATATCATAAAATACAAGAAAACAAACCTTAAAATCAGGAAAGAACAACAGTAGATCTTGAACATAAAGGGCTCATTATCCTAAATGATAATAAATGTACTTAACTTTGCCACTTTACATGGTATCATCAATCAGAATTGTCTGCAACTGGCATCAATTGAAAAACTTTTGATGACCAATGATACAGTGAAACTGCAGTGGAGTGTTACAGCTAAATACATTTTATTATTGCAATATATATATATATATATATATATTTATAATAATAATAATAATCCAGGTAAAACATCCACAGGGTAGTAATCCAAAGAATTTCAACCGGGTTTATAAAAAGTGGTCAATATCAAATAGAGCTTTTATATCATATATATATATATATATATATATATATATATGATGAAAATAAAAATTGAATAAATTACAATATTTATTATATTTACAATAAAAATTGGATAAATTAAATAATTCTTTTTTCTTTGCATTTCTTTTTTTGTATTAATGCTCTAGCTATTATATCGAGCATTCTCTTATCACGATATCATGTAAGATAAAATATTTATCTTCATAGTTTCATTTATATATACATATATATGTGTATTTAAAAAAAATAATCCTAAAATATACTGAATATCGCTTGATCTATACTTATTCCATCATCCATTATATCTTGGATACTTATATAATGATTGCTCATTTTCAAATATAAACTTAACCATTATTACACAAATCTTTTTATATGTGGTCGAAAATAACATTCTGTATCATTTAATAAAACTTAGATTGTTTTTCCATGCAATTATGCTGAGAGCTGCTTGTGGAATCATCAAAGGGGAGATATTATGAATTGTGACAGTTGTTTAAAAAAAAAATTTCCCAAATTTGTTTTCAGAGACCAAGGCAAATATAAGGAAGCTGCCAATCTACTGAATGATGCCCTAGGCATCAGAGAGAAAACTTTAGGACCTGATCATCCAGCTGTGAGTCAAAATATGTGTAGCTAAAATAGTTTCTTTCTATGCATGGCTATTTTGGGTAACAGCTTTTTCTTGGGCAAATCTTTTTCTGTGTTTGTCTTGTGTATGTATGCATGTGTTTTTCTTTTCATTTTTTTTTTTTTGTTTTAAAAAAATTGTATAAAAGTGCATGAATAATATAGCTTTCTCCTACACCTTCTGTAAATTGTGCACAAGTAAAATGTTTAAAAATAAAAACTTATAATAAGTCAAGCCACTTTTGTATGGCAGTTACAAATTGTCTTGATATATCAATAGGTAAAAAAGATTTATGCGTAGATAGTAAAAATTATGAAATACATAACTTTTCCTAAATCATTTCCAAGTGACTTTGGAAATCATTTATTTAAAAATGAAAAAAAAAATTTGGCTAATCATGTAGTATGATTAACAGCAGAAAGTGGAGAAAAAACAAAAATATACAAATAACTGTTACCAAATGTAATAAAATTTACTTTTATACCGACATGCATAGTTTAAAACTTTTGAAAGCGTTTTAAAGTTTTTCATTTCAATATAAGATTGTGTCAATATCCCGTCTTTAAGATATAGTAAAAAAAAAAAAAAATCCAAAATGGCCAATCATGTATTGGTGCTTCACTCTTTACAAAATAGTTTTTACAAAAATGACTTACAACTAACCTTAAGTCCGACCCCCACTACCACCAAGATTTAGACCTAGTGGTCGGGTAAGACTTTTTTTCTATCTATTAAGCCTGAAATTAACAACCATGTACAAACAAAATCGACTGCCATTTTTTTTACTCGTGTTTCCATCCATATAGCATAACGTCAAGGGACGTTGTTGGGAGTCATGCAGATATTTTATCTGTCCTAACTTTTCAATGGGCATGATAGAATCTGGTGGAGCTCATGTCCTCCATGCCACATACAGCACCTGGTATTCCTAAATGGTCACCCATTTTAGTACTGGCCAAGCTGAACATTGCTTAACTTTGGTGATCTAACGGGAACCAGTGTATCAACATGATTATGCTCGTGTTTGGCTAAGTAAAAGTGATAAATTTTTGCATTTTAGTGGTCATGTTTCTGATGTAATTTTATTACATAAATTTGTAAAAAGATAAACTGATTTGTGCTGCTTTACATTGTAGTAAATGTTTTAAAAGAAAATTATATGAAATACTCATGGATTTCTACTTTTTACATTTAATATTTTTTACTAGTTACAAGATCTTAAGCATAGCATTTTATACATTTGGTTCATAAGAAGCTGCTTAAAATTCAAAAATATTTAAAAAAAAAGAAAGAAGTTATCTCAGCTATTTCCTCCTAAAGCTTTTGTTTTTCTTTATATTTGTGTTTAATAAAAATAAAGAAAGCTGTCTGTTTTATTTCAAATTATGAAATTCAGTTTTTGTTTCCAAAAGACAGATTCGACTTATGGCAAATTATTTGCAAATCTTAATTTCTATTTTTAAAAATATTGCTTATAGATTTCTTTTCTTTCACTGCTTATGTTTTGTCTTGCACTTGTAACATTCTAACTTGCAACAATTATATTCATTTTAAACAAATATTTTAATTTTTTGAATTAATATACACATTTTTAACTAAAAATACATTCTCACACTATTTCAATTACATTTTTATATTTACAAATATTTAGTAAACTATTTTGATGATTATTTTTTAATAATTTTTTTTCTTTGAAAAATTCTTTTTTTCTTCTTTTGCATTTAATGCATTTAATTTTTTGTTAGTGTTTATTCTATTGATTGAAAGTCAGAATAATGTGTGAAGTTAAACATTTTTTTTCAAAAGTCAAGAATTCCCATATTCCACTCAAATATCCAACTTATTGTCCAATCTTATATAATTTACAAAATTGATTTAAAAAAGTTATATATAATTATTTCTGCTAAGTATTCATTTTTAACCTTCCTTTCTATTTAGAATATAATTTGCTTAGCATATTTTAATCTCTACATAAAATCTATTTTCAATCAATATTTATTCCATAATTATAGAATGTTCCGGGCACCAAAAAACTTTGAGGCATGTCTTTTAGAATTTTGAGTGGGGATTGCATATAAATCTAAAGTAAAATAATCATCAACTTTTCAACCAGATAGCTTTTAAGCGACATGTAAGTTAAATCTTAGCTATAACCATGTTCTAGTTTTTTATTTGTTTTTTTTGGGGGGGGGGGGGGGGGGAGGGTTTGATTACCGGACTTAGGCTTTTTGAGGGGGGCTGTTGCTATTCAGAGTTAGGATTAATGAAAGGATCAAGATATTGGTCTATTGTCATCCGGACATAGGTTAAGAGAGTGTTGTTTTTTTTGTTTTTTAATGAATTTAGGTAAAAATGAACAGGAAAAAATGGCAGAAAATAAAAATGTACATGAAAATGTAGATGACAATCTCACAATGAGTTTATCAAAATCTTGGATACCATACATAAAAAGAAAAAGCATAAAGAAGTTTGTCAAATTAAAAAGAAATTGTATTAATTAAAAAGTACCCCCCCCCCTCCCATTAAAAAAAAATTAGATTTTACTTTTTTTAGGCGATTATGTGTGAACACCCTGAGAATAAAAAAACAAAAAAACAATTTTATTAGAATTTAGAGTGGTTGGTTAATTGCACATATAAATTTAAAATAAAATGATCTCCGGGCTATTCTCACTTTTTAGGTAGGTTAACTTAAATTTTTGGTACCCAGAAAATTATGCTATGGAAAATTAGGCAATTTTGGCAAGGTAGGAAAATTAGGTAACTATGCCAAAATATTGATTTAAAATAGATTTTCAAATTATTATATTAATAAAAAAAAAATAGTAAATTAAAATTCTATTATGAGATTAAATCAATCATAATTAAGGCATTTCGTTTTCTTTGTAAACAAAATAAAAAGTGATACAACTAAAGTAGTAAATAAAGTTTTAGTTAAATCTATTTTTAGGCAACCAGCAATTAAAACGAGACTTTAATAAGTAAATTAGAAATTTATGACAAGAAATACAATTTAGGAATAGAATCAATTTTATCCAAAACAAGCTGCATCTATCCGGCATTGTCCAAGTCTTTTTAATTTCAGTCTTTGTTTTGCTTTTTTAAACGACGCTGTCCGTTTGAAAGTTAATTTAATTATTACAATATCGTTTGGTCATTAAGTTATTAATTGAATCAAATTGGGTAATCATTAAAGCTGACAGGAAATAAAAGGAAGTGTAGCAGTGAGAAATAACAAAAATACAAAATTTGTCAATTAACAAATGTTTAAAAAAAATTTTATTTTTTATTTTTTTTATTTATGAGTTTGTCTTCTCTTTGAAAAAAGTAATTTTGGAGAAGTGTTGATCCTTAATGTGAGAAGTATGTTTTGAAAAATAGAGTACAAGGCTCATTCTATATATAGACAGTTTTTTGGGCCAATGTACTCGTCGACCACTATGTGGGGTGGTGACATAATTTTCTTTAGGGGTTTCTAAAAGTAAATGTATTTGCAGTTGTCTGATGCAGAGTAGGGGGAATATGGGGCTCAGGTGTTTCTGCGTTAAGAAAAGCTCTTTTCACCCTGTCGATGGATACAGTGTCTTTTTTGCCACCAATGTCAAGGGTGAAAAGTTTGTCAGTGTGTGAAAGCACGCGATAAGGACCAGAATAAGGAGGAGTAAGAGGGCTTTCACGGAGTCTTTTCGCACAAAAACATGAGTCCACGAGGAAATGTCTTTAGGGACCGAAGATTTAATGGTCTGTTGCCTAGGGTGCATAGGTGGGAGCTCATTAAAGTAAGCTCGCAGTCTGTTTATATACAGAGCTGTATCTGTTGCCGTTAAATCTATCAGGGTCAGCATCTGACCCGGCAACGATAGAGGCAGTCCATAGACAAGTTTGGCTGAAGAGTATCCGAGGTCCTCTTTGATCGTGGCGCAACAGCTAAGAAGGACAACAGGTATGTACTCGCTCTATCGCTGCTGGTCAGGATAAGCACGCAACGCCGCTTTCAATTGGCGATGGAAGCGTTCTATCATCCCATTGGAAGCTGGATGATAGCTGGTCATACGGCTACGTTTAATCCCTAAAATCCTGGAATAGGTGGGATTCAAACTGTCCACCACGGTCGGTGGTAATAGTTGAGGGGACTCCATAGCGCGATATCCAGCCCGATATAAGGGCTCGCGCTACGGATTCAGCCGAAATGTCACTTAGAGGGATGACTTCAGGCCACCGTGTAACACGATCTATGCAGGTCAGGAGATAAGTAAATCCCTGACTGACAGGCCATGGTCCAACCAGATCAATATGAACATGGCTGAATTGAGCATCTGGAGTGCTGAATGTTCCAAGGGGTGCACGGATATGCTTGTGCACCTTTGACTTTTGTCAGGATACGCAGGAACGTGTCCAGGCAGTGATATCACGCCTCATATTTGGCCAGAAAAATCTAGCTGAAATCAGCTTCACTGTGGCTTTGAGTCTAGGGTGTGCCAAGTTGTGAAGGGTATCAAAAACAACCCTACGATGAGTCAGTGGAACAAAAGGGCGAGGTGAATCTGTTAAAGTGTCACAGAAGATCTGCGTGTCCGCAGTGAGCACAGGCAAGTATTTAAATTTGCAAGTTGTAAACTCAGGTGACGACAGATCCAGAGTGTCCAGACATGGCTGGTCTAAAGCCATCTGTTGTAGATCGATATCCGAAGGTGAAGACAGAGAATTTATACGAAGGCGGGACAAGGCGTCTGCCGCAGTATTCTGTTCACCAGATATATGTCGGATATCATTAGTAAATTGCGAAACAAAATCCAAGTGGCGAGTTTCGCGAGGAGAATATTTGTCCGGCTTAGCACGCAGTGCGTATGTAAGTGGACGGTGATCAGTGTAGATCACAAATTGATGGCCCTCAAGTGAATGCTGAAAGTGTTTCACTGCGAGGTACATTGCAAGTAGTTCACGGCCAAACGTGCTGTAACATTGTTCTGCCGGTTTCAGTTGTCTCGAAAAGTATTCGAGAGGTTGCCGTTGGCCTTGGTGCTGCTGTTGCAACACTGCACCTATAGCTGTGCCCGATGCGTCAACGACAAGTGAAAACTGGGCATTGGACACAGGATGTGCAAGCAAGGATGTTGTCGCTAGTTTCTGCTTCACTTCATTAAAAGCTTTCAGCTGAATATCATTCAGTGAAATCTGCTCGTTTTTCTTCTTCCTGTTACGTAACAGGTCGGAAAGAGGAGACAGGAGATCCGCACAGTGTGGGATAAAACGTCTGTAATAATTTAACAGACCCAGAAAGTGCCTTAGTTGGCAAAGTGAAGTGGGTGGTTGAAGGTCTTGTGGAGCTTTGACCTTTTCAGGCAAGGGAGATATGCCTTCAGGGCTGATAATGTGGCCCAGGAAAACTAGTGACAAAGCACCGAAAACACATTTACCAGGGTTAATCTTCACCTGGTATTGCTGAAACCGTTCGAACAGTAGGCGGAGATGGGTGACATGTTCCTCAGGTGAGGCACTTGCTACAAGTATGTCGTCTATGTAATTATAGATGAAGTCAAGATCTTGCACTACTTCGTCCATGAAGCGTTGAAAGGTACTAGCCGCGTTTCACAAACCGAAAGGCATAGTCAGGAATTCAAACGCTCCAAAAGGAGTTGTTACCGCCGTTTTGGGTATATCAGCCAGATTCAGTGGAATCTGATGGTAAGCCTTTACTAAGTCCAGTTTGGAGAAGGTCTTACAACCATGCAGAGACGAAGCAAAGTCCTGTATATGTAGGATTGGGTAACGATCAGGTACCATCATGGCATTGAGTTGTCGATAGTCCTCAGTCAGACGCCAATCTCCGGAGCGCTTCGGGGACCATATGCAAAGGGGAAGCTCAAGGACTGGACGAGGGGCGTATAATTCCCAGTTGCAGCATATGGTTAAATTCCGCCTTCGCCGCTTTTAGTTTCTCTGCAGGTAAGCGACGAGGGCGTGAGAACACAGGAGCTCCTGTGGTCTCAATATAATGTTTTGTTGAGTGAGTTGGATTACTCACAACAAAATTAAGGTTCGTAAACTCTGGGTAGGAGTGGAGTAGGGTCTGGTATGAGTCATCGGTTGTGGCAATAAAGAATACCGGGCTGACAGATGGGGTGTTTGATTTAAAACCCGGTACGGAAAGTTCCGTATTAGCGTCTATCAGCTGTCGTCTGCGCATGTCCACTAATAGATTAAAGTGGTGCAGAAAGTCCGCACCCAGAATAGGGTAAATCCGCGACTGTAAAGACCCACGTAAAGTCTCTGCGCAATTCCAAGTCCAAAGAACTAGAAATTGGGAATAGGGGAGTGATTTACGGCTTGCAGTTAAATAGGCGACACTGGTGGCTTTTTAGCTAGTAGTTTCAGTGGCCAAATACTGCAAGCGGCCCCAGTATCGACCAAGCAATGTGCTTGGGATATTGAGTCCCTAATGAAATATGCACGGTTATCATGAGAACCTAGTGGAGACCGTGCCGTGCTCGGATCCCTAGAATTTAGTTTCCCTTGTTAGGGAACGAACAAGGTTGTTTACACTTATGTGCTTGGTTGCCATAGCGACTGTGGTAGTAACACAATCCTGGCTTATTTGAGTGGCGATGGTGTGGAGACGACGAACGATTACGACGTCTAGGCGATTGAGATCTAGACATGCTTAATTTTCGCATGTTTCTCTCAAGTCACTCTATCGCATGGAGTATGTCACCGGCGAATGCAGGTAAAACGCTCATCTTTTTTTTATGGGACCACAGACCAAGAAATCTAAGTTAAATAAAAATTGAAAGCATCGTTATGGACACACATTTCAGAGAGAAAAAACGAAAGCGGAACTGCAAGTGTAGAAAGCCAAGAAGTAAAAAAAAAAATAATAAGTATGTATTTTTTTTTTTGTGTCAGAAGGGATAGATATATTTGAGTGTATGTATTTGTGTGTAAAAGGGAAAAAAACTAATGTACTTACTCTTTTAAGGGGCCTTTAAAAAAAATTATCCGTAAAAACAAGAGTCTTTTTTTTGTCTTTTGTTAAAGGCAAAAAGAATGCTTTCTTTCTTCGTTTGTTGAGTCTAACTTTCTTTGGTTGAAGTCAAAAGAATTGGTCGGCGCCATTTTGGAGGGTGGATACGTTGCAGCGTCGAAAAGTCTGACTGTCTAAAGTTGTTTGAAACTTGTTTTAAATTCGGAAAAAAGTTGTTTTTTTTGTTAATAGTTTTATATTTTAAGGTATTTTGAAGTATTTCTCTGTCAAGAATATGTTCAGTTTTAACTGAACGACAAAAAAAATATTTTATAAAAGAAAAAGTTTCTTCGATGCGAAGTACGCCTTTACTGTGATTGAGAGATAGAGAGAGAGAAAAAGGGATTTCGGTAGTTTTTTTTCTTTTTTGGTGTTAAAAATAACTGTCCTTTTTTTTTTTTAAAGCTTTGAAAGAGAATTTAAAAAGATATCGTAAAAATTTAATTTAACTTGAAAATTTTATCTAAAAAATAGCTCGGTTCGTAAACTGCACAAGTCCCCAAAAAATAATATTAAAAATGTTCTTAACTTGGGAGGGGGTTAGCCCTGCATTTACAAGTATATCTCCTGTAAAAACGGTTCTAAAATCTATTTTCAATCGATATTTATTCGATAATTGCCGAATTTTCCTACTTGGTCAAAATTGCTGAGTTTCCGTTAACGAATTTTCCATTAACGAATTTTCCGTTGCCGAGTTTCCTGTGACGAGTTTTCCGAGCACCCCTACCCCAAATACTGAGAAAAATTGATTTTATTTGCTTAAAAACAAAGGGATAAATAATAATAGTAATAAAAAAGCATTTATTTAAAAATATTGTAGGTTTAGCCCCTATTTAAAACAAGAGGTGAGAGAATGTAAAAAAATCTAGAAAAATCGATTTAATACGCTTGAAAGTAACACTTATTTAAAAATATGAATTTTAAAATATTGAGGTGGGGGGCCATATTAGCCCCCTATTTAAAAGTATAAAGAAAGGAGCCTTGCCCCCCCCCCCCCCCCCAACGATCTTAATGTTCAGTTACCAAATTGTTTTTGCTTTGTGCCATTTTTTTCCTATTTATTAACTTGTAATTTTTACCGAGCACCAGGTGATCATTTTGAATTTAGGAAAACTCGTCACAGGAAAATTCGTCACAGGAAAATTCGTAAACGGAAAATTCGTAAACGGAAAATTCGTAAATGGAAAATTCGTAACCGGAAAATTCGTCACTTTTGGCCAAGTAGGAAAATTCGGCAATTATCGAATAAATATCGATTGAAAATAGATTTTAGAACCGTTTTTACAGGAGATATACTTGTACATACGAGGCTACCCACCTCACCAGTGGAGAACATTTTTTCATATTATTTTTTGGTACTTGTGCAGTTTACTAACCGGGCTATTTTTTAGATAAGATTTTCAAGTTAAATTAAAGTTTTACTTCAAAATCACTGTGAGAAAATGTGGTTAATCCATCGTTTCACAACTAAAATGGCAGACAATGAATTGGCTGTATTTTTCTGATTTTTTGTTCCGACCATACAACGATTTATTTGAAAGAAGAATTTCTTTTTTTAAGTATTAAATAAAGTTGTTAGTTAAAACAAGTTTTAGGCAAGATGAAATAAAAACACTGAATTAGTTAGAAAACAATTTTACTTTTTTAAATACATGGAAATTTTCTAAGAATTTAAAGCCAGTTACTCGATAGTTTATAAATTCCTTTCAAGTTTTGCACACACACGAAGTAATTGATGTTTTGTCAATTAAAATGGCTGACTTGTTTACGAATAAATCTAAATGAATTATGATGGATTTCATCTCGTAACTTAATTACGAACCAGGCTTGAAATAATAACATTATTTAGACAACGATTTCTTACATGAGGAGAATGGGGGGGGGGGGGGGGTTGCTTTGTTAACTATTCTGTACTTTCACGTAACGATTTAATAAATGGAAGATATCGTAAAAATTGAATTTAACTTGAAAATTTTATGTAAAAAATAACCCGATTCAAACCTTTAATTTCGTAACGTAATTACGAACTGGGTTGAAATAACATTATTTAGAAAGCCATTCTTAACATGGAGTGAGGGGGGGGGTAACTATTCTGTACTTTTACCTAACAATTTAATAAACAAAAGATATCGTAAAAATTTAATTTAACTTGAAAATCTTATCTAAAAAATAGCCCGGTTCGTAAACTGCACAAGTACCAAAAAATAATATGAAAAAATGTTCTCCACTGGAGAGGTGGGTAGCCTCGTATGTACAAGTATATCTCCTGTAAAAACGGTTCTAAAATCTATTTTCAATCGATATTTATTCGATAATTGCCGAATTTTCCTACTTGGCCAAAAGTGACGAATTTTCCGTTTACGAATTTTCCGTTTACGAATTTTCCTGTGACGAGTTTTCCGGGCACCGATCATTTTACATTAAATTTATATACGAAATTGATCCCCTATTCTAAATTCTAAAGTGCTTTTTTTCCGTAAGTTTTAAAACTGTTAATATGCAATCGCCTAAAAAGGGGTAAAATCTCATCTTATATTTTATGTCGATATAATTTTCTTTTTGAGAGACTTAATGTATAGTATCCAAGATAAACTTATTGTTAGATTTTCATCTACATTTTTCCCATTGTTCCCTATTTATTCATTTGTACCATTTTTACCTGTGCAAGTTTTACCTAAGTTTATGATTAGATAATTCTATAGAATTGACTGAAATTGGTATTTCGATCTCATGCATGACGATCATTTAGATGCATTAATAAATATTTATTTTAATACAATGAAAATGATTAGATCATTTTCTTTGTATTAATCTGCACAAAACAATTTCTTGAATAGTCTATCAGATGCATAGTAAAATTATTTAAGTAGAAGTTCCTTTTTATTGAATTAATTATTAGAAATGATAACTATTCATTTTTCTTTATTATTTGTAACAAATATATAATTAAATTTAAATTGTAACATGACAATATAAAAATAGGTCACATTAACCTATATATGAAAATTCTTTCGTTTTTTTTTACAAGTTCTATTGCATAAAACTTGTCATTTCTAGTAAAACTTAGTGTTAAAATTTAAAATTAGATATTATAGAATATATTTAATAAAATATTACATAATCATTTTTCTTAAGGTTATTGTAAAATTATATTTGATTCAAAGATGAATATAGGAAGAATGGCTTATTTGGCCAACTTATTATTTTTTTGCGATAAGATAAAATCAAAATTAGAATTAAATTAAGAATACGAGATTAAACTACCTTATTTCACAAATCTAAAAATTTCAATTTTGGCTTATTTTTAAATTATACAAAGTTTATTCATTTTTTGTTTCTTAAAAAGACATTGATATTTTCAACAAAAAAGGAAAAAAATGATTTAAATTTTTTTTTTTAAAATCCAAGTAATTTTTTTTTACAGAGCATAATTTTTAATTGAAAACATTAATAAAAATTATTGCATATGTATTTTTTTTTATAATTTGAACTGAAACGGTATGAAAAAATATACTATTGAAATGTTATATTTTAAATTTAATTTTATTTCATACATATTTGCCAAAAAGAACCATTTATAAGAAAATAGCTGACTAGATTGTCGACATACCAATAAAAATGTCCTGTTTTTCATAAAAATCTTCTTTCTTATAGTTATTTCTTATTGTTTTATTTTTTTTTAGGTTGCTGCCACCTTAAATAATTTGGCAGTATTATATGGTAAGCGGGGCAAGTACAAGGATGCTGAGCCACTCTGCAAAAGAGCTCTTGTGATCAGAGAAAAGGTCAGTTCAATTATTCTTACACTTTCTATGATTAAATTTCTCTGCATTTTATAACATGCAAATTGAAATGAATTATTGGTTCATTTATTTGCAAAGATAAATTATATAAAAAGATTGGTAATATACATTTTGTTGTGATAAATATTTTAACCGTTGAATGCATGTTATTATTTTAGGATTAAACTGATACAGCTTATGGATTATATATGTACGGTGCCCAGAAAAATTCGGTAACGGAAAATTTGTCAATGGAAAATTACTCAACGGAAAACTCGGCAATTTTGGCCAAGTAGGAAAATTCGGCAATTATCGAATAAATATCGATTGAAAATAGATTTTAGAACCGTTTGTACAGGAGATATACTTGTAAATACAGGGCTACCACCCTCCCAATGAAGAACATTTTTTATATTATTTTTTTGGTACTTGTGCAGTTTACGAACCGGGCTATTTTTTAGATAAGATTTTCAAGTTAAATTAAATTTTTACGATATCTTTTATTTATTAAATTGTTAGGTGAAAGTGCAGAATAGTTAACAAAGCACCCCCCCCCCTCCATTCTCCCCATGTAAAATATCGTTGTCTAAATAATGTTATTATTTCAAGCCGGTTCGTAATTAAGTTATGAGATTAAATCTATCATAAATCATTTAGATTTTTTCGTAAACAAGTCAGCCATTTTCATTGACAAAACATCAATTACTTTGTGTGTGTGCAAAACTTGAAAGGAATTTATAAACTATCCACTAGAAAGTCATTTAAACTGGCTTTAAATTCTTTAATTAATTTATTTAATAACAAGAAAACCATTTTGCTTTTTTAAATACATGGAAATTTTCTAAGAATTTAATTTTGTAACGTAATTACGAACCGGGTTGAAATAACATTATTTAGAAAGCCATTCTTAACATGGAGTGAGGATGGGCTTTGTTAACTATTCTGTACTTTCACCTAACAATTTAATCAACAAAAGATATCGTAAAAATTTAATTTAACTTGAAAATCTTATCTAAAACATAGCCCGGTTCGTAAACTGCACAAGTACCAAAAAATAATATTTAAAAAATGTTCGGGGGGGGGGGGGGGGTAGCCCCGTATTTACAAGTATATCTCCTGTACAAACGGTTCTAAAATCTATTTTCAATCGATATTTATTCGATAATTGCCGAATTTTCCTACTTGGCCAAAATTGCTGAGTTTTCCGTTGACGAGTTTTCCTGTGACAAGTTTTCCTAAATTCATATATACTGGTTGGCAGAGATTTTGGGCCATGAATTTTGACCCAAATCATTTTATGTCAGTAATTTGTTTTTTTATCCAACTGTTTCAGGGGAGAAAAATTTGACTCGATATTGTCAACCTCCAGAGTTTGTGCCAGATATTTTTGTATAAAATGTTGGGACATTAATTGGATATCTGAATACATTTATTGAAAATTTATATAATTAAGTACATAAAACACAAAAACAAATATTTCTGTCGTTTTTCTTAATTTTTTTATTTTTTTATAAATATATTTTTGTAATCGATTTTCAAATTTCAAAACTAAATTTTTAATGTATATTGCTTCTCTTCCTTTTCAAAAAGGTAATTATATTTATTTAAAAAGAAATCTTCTTTAAAAAGAAAATTAATTCTAGAAATAAAGTGTATCTTTTAAATAGCATGATGATTGTAGTGTGTTGGATTTTCCCAAATTTAGTTAGTGCATAACAAATAAAAAAAATCATTGATTTTGATTTAAATATTCAATAGAGAAAATTATTTTCCATAAGATTGCTGGAAAAATATCAATAGATTGTCAATGAACACATTCAGATATCTCACTAATTTGGCATTCACTGGGATTACGTTGGCAGTGCGCGGACAAAAGCCTACCAAAATAAGTAAATCCCGGACAAAAGCCCACCAACGTAAAAATAAATAAATTTTTAAAAATTAAAAAAAAAATTTTATATTTAGTTTTTTTACAATTATCAATAACTCTTTGTCTGCAATTCTTTTTTCGCAACAAAATTTTTTTAATTTCATGTTTAAACGTATTTATGGTACTTTATATATATTGCATTTTTTTACAGATTACATCATAAAAACACACCCTTTTTACTACTAACCCTAAGTCTGGTGGTAAAACGAAAAATACATTTTTAAAAAAATTATGTATTACTCATCTTTTGCGGAAAGAAAAAACAATTATTTTAGATTGAAATTGGGGAATCAGTTTTGCATATAATTTTAACATAAAATGATCCCCCATTTCCGGACCATTCGAACTTTTTAGGACAGATAACCATTTTTTTTTTGCGATGAGAGATAAATTCTATGCATTGTTTTTCACCTAATTTAGTTAAAATGGCACCGGTAAAAATGACACAAGTTAATAAATAAGAAAAGATGGCACAAGAGAAAAATATAGATGAAAATCTCACAATTAGTTTAGCAAAATCTTGAGAACAATACGTAAAGGGAAAAATTAAAAGTACCCCCCCCCCCCCCCCAAAAAAAAACAATGAGATTCTAACTTTTTTATGCGATGGCGTGTGAACACTGAAAAAAAGAACCTAATTATTCTTTAAATTTAGATTAGGGGATTAGTTGCACATATAAATTTAACATAAAATGATCCCCTCTTTCCGGGCCAGTCTAACATTTTTTACCACTAACCTAAGTCTGATCGGCAAAGTCGTAAAACCACACGTAATCGCTTTAAAAAGTAGAAACCACCCACCCCGCCCGAAAAACAATGCGTAGAATTTATATCCCATTGCAAAAGAAAAATAATTACATGCCCTAAAAAGTTAGAATGGTCCGGAAATGGTGGATCATTTTATTTTTAAATTATATGCAAAACTGATCCCCCCATTTCAATTTTACATAATTGTTGTTTTTCCTTCCCGCAAAAGATGGGTAATACTATACATGATTTTTTTAAAAATGTATTTTTCGTTTTACTTTTGGTTAGTAGTAAAAAGGGTGCGTCATTTTTTTATGATGCAATCTTTAAAAGAATGCAGTATTTACAAAGTACCGGAAAAATGTTTAAAAATGAAATGTTAAAAAATTTGTTAAGAAAATTACAGACAAAGACTTATTGATAATTGTAAAAATAATAAATATCAACATATTTTTTTAATAATTAATTTATTTTTACGTTGGTGGGATTTTGTCCGGTGGGCTTTTGTCCTACCGGCAACCTCATGTCCTCCTGTACTCAGCCCATAACATCATATCAAGCTTTTATTATTTTTATATTTTATTTATTTATTTTTTACTCATATTCACTGAGACATATGGGTCATGCCTACAGGGACACTCTAAGTAGGGAGTTTAAGCTCACTCCATATTTTAAAATAAGTATTTACTCACCTGGTAAAAGACTTTTACTGCAATAAAATTTAAGTATCTACCTACCTGTATACTTTTAACATGTTGAAATTTTCTCTGAGCTTTTTTATTTCAAAATATTATTTCATGTAAAGCGTTCTTTACACACAGGAGAAAAAAAAACCTAATGGCCACTTGTCACTTATGTTAATTCCTGAAAAGTTGTAAAAAAATGACTTATCTTACCACTAACTCTTAGTCCGAGTTGCATACCCCTCAAACTTAGGGTTAGTGGTAGTCATAGTTTTTAACACTTTTTCAGGAATGAAGCCCCGACAGATAAGTGACCGTTTATTTCCTATGTGCCGTAAAAACAGCTTCAAATAATTTGAAATAAAAAAAACTTAGAAACAATTTCAGTACATTAAAAGTATACAGGTCTGTTCATAGTAAAATTCTACTGCATTTGTTATAAGGCATATGCTGTTTTTTTTTTTTTTTTACGATTTCTCGACTGTTAACTATTCTGCACTTTTACCATTTACCCTGTTGTCCGTATTTTTTTGCCTCAAGGACAGAGTTAGACACAAGGTTAGTTTCTAATGTGGGAAAAATCGAGCTCCCCAAAGAAAGATATTTTGGATTGGAACCAAAATTAAAATTGCCTCAGTCTTGAAGTACTTCTTAACTAATCGAGGACAGAATTGTTAAAGTGTAGCATCAAAATAGATACTATAGTTAGATCCTAGCTAAAAGGCTAACATTCATGTTTTTATCTGGTACTAATTTTCCAACATTTATTATTTCATTTAAAAAAAAGAAAGTAAGAATGTTTTCTATATGTAACAAAAAAATAACATTTTAACATTTATTTGCCTCCTGACGAGGGCAGAGTTAGAAACAAGATTGGTTTTTAATGTGGGGAAATCCAGCTCCTCAAAAAAGGGCACTTTAAATTGGCACAAAAATAAAAATTATCAGTCTAGAAGGATTTCTTCCTCACTGATCAAGGACAGAAAAGATAAAGTATTGTATCAAAATAGATACTACAGTTTAACGTTAATTATTTTGATAAGTAAAAACAGATCCTTGATTGTGAATGGTCGCAGGCATAAATAGTACTGGCCAATTTAACGTAATATGATCCCTCATTTCCGGGCCGTGGTAGCGTAGCGTTTTACTTACTAAGGCGATTTTGTGTGGTTTTACGACTTTGCCAGTCGGACTTAGATTTAAAGATAAAAAAATTAGTTAATGTCCTAAAATGTTGGAATGGCTCGGAAATGGGGGATCATTTTACATTAGATTATATGCAAAACTAATCCCTACTTTAAATTCTAATATAATTGTGTGGTTTTTTGGGGGTTTTTTTTTGCTTTTTTCGGGGTGTTCACACATAATCGCTTTTAAAAAGAAAAAAAGTAGAATCACATTTTTTTATATGACAAACTTCCCTTTATTATTGTATCCAAGATTTTGATAAATTCCTGAGATTTTTATCTATATTTTTCTCTTGTGCCACTTTTTCCTGTTTATCCATGTGTCATCTTTACCTAAATTCATATTGATACAATTAGTTTCCAACATTTTTTAATTTTTTTTGAAGATAAGCAAAAAACAACATTTTTGTTTTAACATTATTCTTGGTTTTCTTCTTTAGGTTCTTGGAAAAGACCACCCAGACGTTGCAAAGCAACTGAACAATTTGGCTCTTCTTTGCCAGAATCAAGGAAAATATGAAGAGGTAAAAAAAATTTTTTTTTAAGTCTTTACAAAAATCTAGTTCAATCATTTTTTCTTTTTCTAGAATGATAATTTTACAAAAATAGGTCATATTGACCTATTAAAAAGATCTATACATATATTTTCCAACAAAATTTGAAGAATTGACAAAAAATTCACAATCTAAATTAAGGAAAAAATAAAAATTTATTAAATTAATATTTTGGCATTTAAATGTTTTAACATAATCTTTACTATTAAAAAAAAAAATTGTTGCTAACACTGTAACCATTATTTTTCACTGAATTTGTATATGCAAGTATCTTAATTACGTAAAAAAATTATCATCTCTTAGATATATTTGAATTGTTCGGACTATTGTTCTCATCTTGAGTGTTCTCACAACGTTTTGGCTGATAGAACCTCCGACCTTCTTCAGATGTATCTTGACAATGCATGTCATTGGTGAATAAAGAAGGTCGGAGTTTATATCGGCCGAACGGTTGTGAGAATAACACCCAAGATGAAAACAATAGTCCAAACAATCAAAATAATACATTTTATCAATCCTAATCTCAAAAATTAAAAACCGTTATACTGTTAGATATAGTATGAATCATTTTTAATGTACAATTCAAAACATTTTTTTTTAATTGACCAATTTAATGATGTTTCACTAAGTATTGTATTAAACTAAAAAGTGTTTTCACACTATAATTTATCATTATTACTGTTTTTTCCAGTATTTACCAAAAAAAAAAAAAAAAATGATTGCTTCATAGATGAATTTAGGAAAATTCATCAATTTTGGCAAAGTGGGAAAATTCAGCAATTATGGAAAAAAATATCGATTGAAAATAGATTTTAGAACCGTTCTTGCAGGGAAATATAATTGTAAATAGGGGCTAAACAACACACCAATAAAAAAAATAAATAAATAAAAAAAAACAATTAAAAAAAAACACTTCTTCGTAAACTGCACAAGTACCACAAATACTTGTGCAGTTTACGAACTAGGCTATTTTTTAGATAAGATTTTCAAGTTTAATTCAATTTTTACGATATAGTTGTAAATGGGGCTACAATAATATTTAAAAATTAATATTTTAGAATATTTACTGTTTTAAAGCAAATAAAATCAATATTTTTAAGTGTTCGTGCTAAGAACACAGTTCTTGTATTATCTTTTCCGATTATTATATTGATAAAAAAAAGTTGTAAATTAAAATTTTATTACAAGATTAAATCCATCATAATGCATTTTGGTTTCTTCGTAAACAAGTCAGCCATTTTAATTTTGTTAATAGTTTTAAAAAATATCAATTACTTCATGACTGTTTGAAATTTGAAAGGAATTTGGAAGTATTTAAATTATCTTATAGGACTTCATTTAAGCTGGTTTTAAAATTCTTAGGCGTTTTTCTTGTCATTAAATAAATTCAGTGTTTTAATCTCTGGTGACCCTTTTGCCTGGAAATAGTTTTAACTAAAAACTTTATTTACTACATTTTTTTTCTTTTTTCTTTCAAATAAATTGTAACACTTTTTATCTTACGCTTTCCGATTTGTAACGAATATTCTTTTGGAGCATCTAAAAAAATTATAGTTTTAAACAAGATGAAAAGGGGGTTCGCTTTTCCTCTGGAATTGTCCAGTAGATTTTTTAATTTCAATTTGATTAAAAGTATTTTTTTTACTTGTACCACATGTACTTACACATTGTTTATAATTATTATATCAATTCTCAACATTCATTTTTGTTGTGTAAAATTTTGCAAAATGTTAAATTCAGAAGTATAACGACAACAACTACCACCACCAGGGTTGACAGTTTGGCCTTTTTAAGGACAAATTTGGTCTTTTTAAAAGCAGTTCGGCCGTCAACAGTTTTATTTGGCTTCTTTTTTTTTTTTTTTAAATTTGATCTTTTTTCAGATTATTATACATAAATATTTAGTATATAATAATTATTAAAGAAAACGTTATGATTATTGTTTCTTCAGAATTTGAACCTAACCAAACCGACTTGTCAAACTAAACCTAAACTTAGGTTAGGGTTAGTTTACAGTTAAGGTTAAAAAGAACAGTTTGGTTCAAATTCTGTAGTAGTAGCTTGTGTTGATTATTCTACATAGATAGTAATTATTAAACGTTATAATAAAGTATTTTTTAAATAATGAGTGGGTGCATGTGATATGAGTAAAAAAATCAACTTTTAATCCTAATGGACAATTTCAGAGGAAAATCGGACCCCTTCTTTTGTTTAAAATTATATATTTTTTAATGCTCCAAAAGAATATAGTTACAAATCAGAAAGTGTAGTGCCCAAATCAATTTTAAAGCCAGTTTAAATGACTTTCTATTCGATATTTTAATTATTCCAAATTCCTTTCAAATTTCAAATAGTTATGAAGTAATTGATATTATTTTTCACTAGAAATATAAATAAATTAAATATAAATAAAAAGCCAAATATTTTTCAGCGGGAGAGAGAATGTGTGTTTAAAATCGAACGCTCGTAGGGTAATTTTTATTTTACTTCAAAATTAGTAAATCACTGTAAGATAAAGTATTATGATTTATTTGAAAGAAGAAACCATTTTAAAAATGTAGTATATAAAGTTTTTAGTTAAAACTATTTCTAGGCAACATGGCCACCAGTGTTTATTAAAACACTGAGTTACAGTTTCAAGACTTAAAAAAAAAATTAGAAATTTATTTCATGACAAGAAAAACAATTTTGCTAATACATGAGGATTTTCTAAAAAAATTTAAAGCCAGTTTAAATGACTTTCTATTCGATAATTTAAATACTTCCAAATTTCAAACACATTTATTTTTTCAACTATTAACAAAATATTAAAATGGCTAACTTGTTTACGAAGAAACCAAAATGCATTATGATGGATTTAATCTTGTAATATGATTTTAATTTACTACTATTTTTATTAATATTATAATTTGAAAAGATTGTACCTGCGCAGTTTACAGACCAGGTGGAAATAATAACATTTAGAAAGCCATTCTTAACATGGGGTGGGGGTGGGGGGGCTTTGTTAATTATTCTGTACTTTCACCTAACAATTTAATAAACAAAAGATATTGTAAAAATTGAATTTAACTTGAAAATCTTATCTAAAAAAGTAGCCCGGTCCGTAAACTGCACAAGTACCGAAAAGATAATACAAGTGTTCTTTATTGGTCTGTGAGAGGGGGTTAGCCCAATTTACAACTATATCCCCTACAAGAACGGTTCTAAAATCTATTTTCAATCAATATTTATTCCATAATTGCTTTTTTCCTACTTTGCCGAAATTTCTGTTGCCCAATTTTCCGGGCACCTCATAGATACAGTATGAATTATGGTTATTAAACAAAGAATGCCAGTATTATTGTGTTCATTTTTCTTATTAAAATCAATCTTAACAAATAAAAATAGAAAAGATACTAGCATTAGTTTTATTTTAGGTATAAAAAATATTGCATAAGTAAAAAAAAAATAAAAAAAAAAAAAAAAAAAAATTAAAAAAAATATCAAGGGGGGGTTAGATAATTTACATCCTTACAAAAATGACCATGAAATTTAATTAAAAAATTACTATCTGCCAAAAGATAAACGTAATTTTCTTTTCCCAAAACTTTAATGAAAATTGTTGCTACAATGATAACAAAGATTTTTACTTATTCTCTTTAGTAAGAGAATAAGTAAAAGTCTTTGTTATCTTTGTAGCAGTGTGGTAATCGTTATTCTTTGTATGTTGCTGTATTTCTGACACTTCATTGTTGAACATAATCGTTACTCTATATAAATACCTTTTGTTAAAACAACAAATGGAAATATTTTTTTAACATGAAAATGAAATATTGAGTTACATTTTTGTGAATACAATTTAAGAAAATAATTTTTAAGTTAAAAAATATACCATATATAAATGTATATAAAATAAAATAGAAAAGTGGACAAATCACAAAATATAAGACAAAATCTCAAAAAAATATCAGTAAACTGATATTTTATTTCTTTTATTGACAGAAACTTTGTCAGAATGATTTCTATTGTTATAAGCTTCATTTTATTTTAACCATTTTTTTTATTTGAATAAATGTATTCAAATTTTCTACAACAGTCCTATTTTTATTTTTTTAAATATTTTTCTTGAACTTTGTGATGAAGTCTTGAGTGTTCACAACACCTTTTTTTTTATATATAAATTCTTATTTTTAATTTTTTTAAATAACTTGATAATTGTTTTTTCTTTTTTTTTTTTGCTCTTTAATCTTTTTTAGGTTGAACGTTATTATGAGCGTGCATTAGAAATTTATCAAAAGGAACTGGGACCAGATGATCCGAATGTTGCAAAGACCAAAAATAACTTGGTAAGTGTTTGTTTTTTTGTATTTTTTTGTCTTCAAATCTCTTAGAAAAATAATTATTAACCTTTGTTTTATTGAAACAAATCATTCTCTCATACTTTTAGATCAGAATATGTCTACAAGCTATTATATTTACTAACAGGACCACATACAAATTTCCATGATTGCTCTTTTCATCTATCTAACAGAATCAGTCTTACCACTGTGGAAGAAGGCCCTCTTTAGTCTTAGTTTGAAAGCTTTCTTGTGATGGTGTCAAAATAAAAACATCAGTTTCTTGTCAAACACTTAACCACTTTAGGGATAGACTTTTTTTGTCAGCCAGCTCTGTAACTTCTTCCCTCCCTATTGGACTCTTGAAGGGTTTACTTTTTGGCTAGCCTGTTTGGAGTCCAGAGGATTGTATGGTATTGGTGTGGTCTCTTTCAAGCTTCGTTTGTCTTGAAGTGATTGTACCTTTCTCTCCCTTTTTATTATTATGCCTTCTACAAATCTACACAAAAAACACCTTACTTTTTCCTATAGTAACATCACAGGTCTCGGGTCAAACTTTCCTAATGTTCAGTCCTTTCTTTTGGGTATGTCTCCTCACATTTTTGCTCTTTGTGAGACTAATCTGGACGATAGCAACGATCTACATGTTGGTTAATTTCCTCTTGTCTAATTAGACTCTTCCATGCATTTGCATGGTCTTGCTCTTGTTTTTCATAGGGATCGTGTCCCCAGTCTCGAATCACATAGTTGTCCTTTTATCTGTTTGAGATTGTCTTTGCTGCATTCCACTTCCTATTTGTTCTTTTTGTACCCCCCCCCCATTCTGGCGATGATTGCTTTGTTATTGATGCTATATTCAGCAGGATCAATAATGCATTGCAGCTTCATCCGTCAACCACTATCTTTGTTTTTTGGTGACTTAAATGCTTATCATTCTGACGGGATCCCTCACTCTAATCGCACAGATCTAGGGGGTGAAATCTGTTAACTTTTCTCTGTCTCATCACTTGCCCCAAATTGTAACCTTCCCCACACACTTTCCTGATAATGATCTTCATCAACCATCTTTACTTCATCTTTTTCTCACTTCTGTTCCTTAATTAGGTTCTATTTCTTCTTCTCCATTTGGTTAATCTGATCATTCGTTTGTTGAGGTTGATTTTTCAGTGAAGTCTTCTGTTGATCATTTGACTACAAGAAGACTTTCATAAAAAAAATTTTTTTTAAATATGTATCACTTTTTATGGTAATATTTCCCTTTAAATAATACATTTCAGTGAAGGCTGAGAAAAATTGTCTCTTCTTCCTTAAAAGATAATTCTCATTTTCAGCTAATCATTCTCTAAATAAAACAAATGTTTATTTATTTATTGAAAGTTGTAACAATGTAAATCTTATTAAAACACATTCTCTTAACATAAAAATAATTCGTAGAATTTGGTATATTCGGACTACTGTTCTCACCTTGGGTGTTTTTATCACAACGTTTCGGCCGATGTAACCTCCGACCTTCTTCAGGTGTACTTTGTTGAACTCGGGGAATCTGGACGGAATTTCTAATGGAACCCTTTATTTAATCCACGGGGGTAGCATGCTCTCGTTCCATCCGCTATGACTGGGAAGAAGTCTTCAGTAATTCTCAATTCTTCGTATCGCCCGCACTGAGGATTGAACCTTCAACCTTCAGATGACTGTCACTTAGAACTTGCAAGAATAAAAACACCCAAGATGAGAACAGTAGTCCGAATATACCAAATTCTACGAATTACCAACCCTCGTCACCAAAACATGAAAATAATTGTCAGTTAAATAATTTTTGAATAAATAAAATGAATGTAACTTTTTAAATTTATTTAAAATTAGATGTATTAAGATTGCATTTAAACGAAGAATCCAAATAGGTTTTTAAAACTGGTTGTCAATGAGATGACAGAATTCGATTTTGAGACAATTCATTTTAAAATAGGTAAAATCTGAATTTCTTACCTTAGCAACACCAATTAATGTTCAATATATATAAACATGAATAAGCATACAGATGATACACTATTAAACACAAAGCCATGAATTTGAGGGAATTAGTTGGTGTCTGTTTTCAACTGATTAATCTTAGTCATAACTAGACGCATTAATTGACTACTACACTATTCAGCGTTATCCATTATGCTCACATTTCTAATTACCATGATACCACATTTACTCTGTCTGGTGCTACCAGATAAGGATGTTTGAAAATACTGGCTTCCTGACCTAACATGTACCAAACATTGATATTGTTTTTTTCCTTTCCCTTTGCACAACTCAATCATGTTCTACAAAGCCAAAAACAATAATTTTCCTCTACAAAACAACAAAACACCATAAATAAATATTTTAAGATATAAAGAACTTGAAGCATAAAAACTTTTAGCAAAATGACCGGATTCGGCATTAAATAACCCGAAAAGGGTTGATATGTCGTAAAACAAAACAACCAAACCAAGCATCATAAATAAATATTTGAAGATATAAAGAACTTGAAGCATAAAAACTTTTACCAAAATGACTGGATTCGGCATTAAATAACCCGAAAAGGGTTGATATGTCGTAAAACAACCAAACCAAGCACATTTACTCTATGAACTAAACTAGTAATGATGTGAGTTTGTATTTGCAATTTTGATTGAGTTGAGATTTTTCAAAAAGAGATGTAGAGTGGTTGGTGAGTGTCAAGATGGGAGACAGGCATTGTGTTGACTCAGCCACGTATGTAGGCATGTGACAGAGCTGGCTTGAACTGAATAAGAAAATAGGGTCACCAGAGTTCCAAATAAAATACACACATCTTCTCTACAATAAAATAAAACTTTATTTAACAGTGTCAACAGGAACATAAGAATACAGGAATAAACGCCAGTTGGATCGACATGCATGTATTAGAGTAGAAATGTAACAGTTCAAGTTTTGTGACTTGCCGTGGGTTCATTCCTGTCTCTCGTCACCATAACGAGAAGAAATCTACATCTGTCTACATTGAGGTCTAAACTGGAACTGGTTTGCATTATCCCGCGAACTGGTTTGCGGTGTCCCGCGGACTGGTTTGTATGAAAATTAGGAAAAATATGCAGCAGATTCCTAACGCCTATGTCGATAGCAATGTTTGAGCATAACAGCGTATACGTGAGAGATGACATGTAAAATAGAATAGATTTCATTCATGTAACTGCTACAGAGAGAAGAAATTTAATGACATAAAATAATAGGAATTGGAATGATGGAAAAATATTTTTTTATTTTATTTATTTATTTTTATTTTTTTAGGCATCAGCATACTTGAAACAAGGAAAATACAAACAGGCTGAAATTCTGTATAAAGAAGTACTCACCAGAGCACATGAGAAAGAATTTGGCAAAGTTGATGGTATGAATCTTTTACACTTTATGTATATCAAATAAATCTTTCTTTCAAGACTTTTCTCTGTGATATTTTACTATTTCTAACAGAAAAAAAAGGGTGAAAATAATAAGCATAAAATAAATGTTACCAAAGGCAATAAAAGTTACTTTCCTACTTACCTGAATAAGATTTTTTGTGTTATGATGGGGTTTACCTTTCTTTTTTTTTCGAGATGGCAACGTGAAGCCTCGATGTCGTATTTTTAACAACTCAAAAATCTAAAATTAAATAAAAATACAGCTTTAACTGTTACCAATCGGTAGAAAATTTAATTTTCAACCGATCTGTATATTTTTATTAGCTGTACTTTTGTTTAATTTTCGTTTTTTGGGCGATTATCGCGGCTTCACATCGAGAAAAAAACGGCACCATATTCAATTTGTAAAGTTTACAAAACTCAGAATGTAGGACTAAAAAAAAAATGTGAATAAAAACGCTTTAAAATACTTTAAAAAAAAAAAAAACTTAGGCAGGTAAGTAGAAGAGTAACTTTCATTGCCTTTGGTAACATTTATTTGTTTCCTATATGTTATCTTCACCCTTTTTTTCTCTGTTAGATATAGTAAAACATCGCCCTTTTCTCATAAGTTATTTAATTGTATGTTTTGATACTAAAACAGTTGAAGGGGAACAGTAAACTTTCATTCATCATCAACTGGTTTATTTGTTGAATCAGGCCATAATTAATCTTCTGATGAGGGTAGGGGCTGATTGTCTAGTCTCAGTCTAAGTTTTCCTCTCCATTCTTGTCTTTTGTGAGGCCTGACGGAATCCATACCCATGGCTTTCCTATCACGTTTGACCACATCCGCCCAAGACAACTGGGGTCTGCTAGTGGTGGTTTTCTCTGCTGGCACATTCAACGGTCGGACTTTAGCAATCAAGTGATTGCTGCGCTCAACGTGTCCCAACCAACGCAGTCTGCTCTTCTGCATACATACTAGCAAAAATATGCTTCTTCCTCCTCTGGTCACATATTTTTGCTAGTATGTATGATGAATTGACATGCACTACACAGCCACCCCGCTATGTAGAAGGTAATGCTTGGGAGGATGATCTCATGACAACAGAACAGACACTACTTGCCTCCACACACTTAAGGGAAGAGGTAATGTCTGGGGGATGTTCTCTTGACAACAGAAAAGATACTGCACTACTCTCTCCCACACATCATACACATAAGAATAGGAAAGAGGTAACGCCTGGGACGATAGTATCATGACAACAAAACAAATACTTCCCCCCCCCCCCCGCTTCCCCGGAATTGAGCATTAAAAGATAGTACATTAATCTTAAATAGTAAACTGAATTGAACATTAATAGATAGTACTTGTGTAGTTTCGGTTTCAGACAGGCAGATACCAAATCTCCATTAATAAAAGATCAGATAATTGTCAGCCATTTATAAACCATTAAAAATTGCAAAATTTTGTTAGCAAAAGCTTCTTTTTTTTTTCTTAATTCTAATTAAAAAAAATTATATGTGAAAGTACTACCAAATGTTTTTTTTTTTTATATTTTGTATTAAAATTATACAATGTTTAGAACTTTGCTATTCATTTTTTACACCTTTAAAACAAAAACTTTATTCAAGAAAGTGTAACTTTATTGGTGGCATAAGTGTGTGTTTTTTGTATGCACACTGAACAGACTTGTGCATGATATAAACGATTAATTTTTTTTTCTTCTTCAATTATAGATGACAACAAACCTATTTGGATGCAAGCTGAAGAAAGAGAGGAAAACAAGGTAAGATCCATATTTTTATAGTTTTACAAGCAAAATGGGGATCATCCATTGATTGTTTGAATCGGGGGGGGGGGGGGTGAGTTTGCAAAGCCAGTTAAATTTCAAAAATACAAAAGAAAAGGCAGGGATGTAAGTTCTCCACTTTTTTTTTTAAATCCAGAAAAAGAAAAAAGCAGATTTCTGCTTAAATTGCCTTTCATGGATGTGAATTCTCAGCTTTTTTTTTTTTATTGAAATCTGCTTTTTCTTTTTCTTTTTTTTAAAAAAAAAATTAAAAAAAGGCTGCTTTTTCCCTCTTATAACAGTTTTCTCTGAAAATGTTAATTTGGCAGCTAAGGCTTCAAACAATTCATATGAGGGCAGAGGAGTTAGACAATTTTTGTTTAATCAAAGAATGACTCCCCCCCCCCCCCACACACATACTTAGTATCTTTCTCTTACCTTTGACTTTCTTAGTTAAAACTGAGTTGTTAAGGATAAAGGTTGTTTGTGCAACCCTTTCTCTACATACACAGCCCCCCCCCCCCACTCCAGTTGGGAAATTCATCTCGATTTCAGTTTTTTTATCATTGGCTATTCGCATCCCTAGAAAAAGACAAAATCCAAAATTAGCCTCTTTCTGCTCTCTCTGTCTCCCTTTTTCTTTCACTCTGCAGTAATGGGTTAAATAATATTATTACTTGTGGTGATATTCTTTTTGTTTATAATGACCTATTTCAATCTTTTTATTCTTTCCTTTTTTTATTACCTTTATCTGTTAATAAACAGAGAGAGAGAGAGAGAGAGACGGAAACAAGGGTGATAGATAACATAAAATAAGAGGGGATGAGAGTGATAGAAACTTAGTAACAGATGGTTCACTTGGTAAGTTAATTGCAGATTGTGGCTAATTATAACAATTCAAATAAAAAAAAAAAATTTCAAACATAACTCAATCCCAAAACTTATAAATGTTTTAGCACATATTTTGTGTGATTAAAACATAGGGGAAAAGCCATTGGGAAACAAACAATTATTAAATTGGCTTTAGTATAATATATTCGGTTTGCATAACAAAAACGTTATATTTCTTAATTTTACAGAAATATGAATTAATTCTAGTTATAAGCAATTCTATCACATCATATTAAAAAAATTCACCAGGAAAATTAATTGAAAGGGAAATTATTTATAAATTATATATATATATATGAGAAAAGAAAGGATGAGAATAATCTGACGTAATGGGAAATGAAAAAGGAAAAACCAAGATATATTTTTTATATATTGATCAACGTTTCGTCTTTATTGTAAGACTTCCTCAGGATGATAATTTTAAGAAAAATGTCATGCAAGTACATCGAAATGTTGGGTTGATAAGGAAAAGTAGTAGCTTTTTTTGTTTTTTCCTCCCTCTCTAATATAAATTATGAAAATTGTTGATTATCTTGGGACTAAACCAAATTTTTATGCTGTTTTACATCTATGAAGCTTCTTCTTTTATATATATATATATATATATTTTAAATGTTCTTTCAGGCTAAATACAAAGATGGATCCCCTCAACAGGACTATGGAGGTTGGCACAAAGTTGTTAAGGGGGAGAGGTAATCATTTTTTTTTTTAAAACAAAATATTACAAAGCTTTATTTATATAAAATTTACTTTTTTTTTTGTTTCTTTTCCTTAAATTGAATGAAAATCAATATATTTGGATAAAAAATATTTTTATCATTAAAATAAATTTTTTTTTTTGTTTTACATTAAAAAAATAAATTTCTTATTTTATTTAAGGTTATTATTTTGATCATATGAGTCTTGTATCTATTAAAATATAAAGTGTTATACTCTTGAATAAGGACACTGATCAAATGATAATTAAATGTGATGATATTTTTATTCTGAAAATGCATGATTTTCTCATTTTTAATGTCTTGATAGATAAATCAATAATTGTACATTGTTATTCATTAGCTCAGCTGAAATCTCATAGAAATGTACTGTTGACTCTATTATTTATGCTATTTTTAGATTTTAAATGAAAGTTCTTTTTCTTTTCTAAAAATATAAATACTTTTAAGAGGTTAATGTAGTTTGCTTAAAGCATTGTTTAGTGTATATATGAAGGTAATTTATAGAAGGCAATACGATGCAGAAGGGTAACGGATAAACACGAACTGAAGCAAATTAAGACATAATGGTGGAATGAGTTTTGCAGTTTTCACCTTTTATTATGAATACAATATATATATGTTTTTAATATATTATGATCTTACTTGCATCAGTGAGGTTTGATGGACATCCGTATAATATATTTCTGGAAGAATATTTCCTTTCAGATGTGTGTTTAACCTTAATTCAAACGTGCATAGGAAGGCTGTTCCATGTCTTAGTTTGCGTCAGTTTGTGTTTATCCGTTACACCGCTGCATCGTATTGCCTTCTATAAATTACCTTTAAATAAATGCTTTTGTTTTCTTTCTTAAATTTAAATTTACGAAAATACTCCATGCCTAAAATAACTAAAAATAGCAACACTTGTAGACTTGAGTAATTGATAAACGTTTATCTAATTATTATATAGTATTGAAATCCTTAGCAATGCAAATTTAATTTTTTTTAAAAATTTAAATTAAAAAAAAATGATCCTAATGGTTGATGCATTTTCCCAATATTACGAGTTAAGAATTGTTATCGAAGCCTTTTTTTTTGTGTTCCCATCTTTTTCTCCGCATCTGTAGTTCTAGTCTGATTACGTGATGTTAATTTAGCATTTAAGAATTTTTCGCCCATGTCTCTGGTTGTTTAAACAATTTGTTAAACTTCGAACATGACTTGGCTAGTCGTAAAGAAAGTGTTAAAGTTTGCATGAAGTATTGCGTCTAGCAGAGAAATAATTATATATTATTGAAGGCCTTGACAATGCAAATTTAAAAATAAAATAACTCGTGTGTTCAAATTTATATATATATATATGTATATATTTAATATGTATATATATTTAATATATATATATATATATGTATATATTTAATATGTATATATATTTAATATATATATATATATATATGTATATATATATATTGTGTGCTTATTATATGTAGGTGTCAAATGTGAACACCTTCCCACGCCTGATCTTGTTCTCGCCCTCTCGCCTACACCGTCCTATTACACGACTGATTTTTTAATCCTCCCGTTCTCTCATCTCAAGACTAATTTTAAAAAGATTCAATAAACATGTCTCATTCCCCCCCCCCCCCCTTCGCAGGCTTTGTCCGTGTGAAGGCTGGTTTCACAGATCATTGTGCAGGGTGTCTGCTCATCCTATCATTAGCCTACTCCTCGGTCGTTTTTCTGGCGAGTTTCACAACTGTCGTTGTTGACTCTCAGCACATGTCTAAAACATCTGAGCTGCCATTCTCTGAATCAGTGCAATGCCATAGCGCTTTCAGATATCCTCGTTGTAAATGTAGTTGAGCAGTGTAATTCTGGATATCTGGCGGAGCATTTTGGTTTCCATAATGGCGAATCATCGCTCCGCCTTCCCTGTGTATTGGTAAGCACTCAGAGCTGTATAAAGTGACAGGTCTCACAACAGTCCGGTAGATCTTCGACTTTGGATGGTCGTTGATCTTGTGGTCACAGAGGATGCCGGTCTTGTATCAACAATAGCAAATATGATTCAAAACTGTATCTTCCCACACACATCATTTTCTCACCTTGCAGACATATTGTCATCATTGACATCCTGTTTGATACCATGCATTGATCTTCTCTAACCTCCAATTTCCCACGACCATGTATTCTTCAGCTTGTCTTTGAATGCTTTCAAGGAGTTTCAGTATATAACGATATTTCATTAAGAAATAGCTGTATATTACGTAGTTATTCTCATGTATTTAAATTTATTTAAATCTTACATTTTTAATGAAATTTTTTAAATCTCAAATGGTGTTCAATTAAGAATATTTACATCAATAAAAACAAACCAGTATTTCCGTGCTCTGAACAATGCTTTCCAATTTTTTTTACACTGTTTGAAAGATAGCATTTTTTTTTGTTTAACATTTTAAACTATTTAACTTTTAGACTGTTAGGAGATTGAAAGCCAGAGTAAAAACAAAATGAATATTAAAAAAGACCTATATTATTTTTAACTTATTAAATATATTTGTCCGGTGAGCTGTTGCCTGGTCACCATTAAAAATGCATGTGTAAATACTCATTATTTAATTAAGTTGCCATGCAAACCAACTCTAAAAATATTTCACTCTAATTTAAACAGCAAATTAATCTCTAATGAAATATTTTAAAAAATATGATACAATTTGGTTAACATTAAAAAAAAAACAAAAAAAACTTCTAAACATTTTGAATGATTGAGATTTTGAAATAGATTAATAAAATATCATGACTCACTAGAATATAATGGAATGCGCTGATAAGCAAGAAAACAAACTAATGAAAACTATTGACACAGGAATATGTTTAAAGAGTTCATGAGCTCTGATATTTCGATTTGATTGGTTAAATATGTTTCTGTGTCAATAGTTTTAATTAGTTTGTGTCTTGCTTATTAGCACATTCCATACACTAACCATTTAATTTTTGTTGGAAATTTAATTTTCTGTCAACAAATTCTCTCATATTAATCATCCACAGACAGCTGTTTTGCCGTATCATAGCTCTTCAGTGTTGCTAGACAAACTAGTTCTTCAAACTGACTCGAAAACAACAATTTTCTCAGCAGTCAGAATTTCTGACCCTTCGGTATCACCCTCGCTACAAAATTAAGGGAAATTATAATGCTTACATTTGCATTATCAACTGCTGAGACTGCTCAATTCTTTAACCAAAAAGTTATACCTTATGTTAGACCCATAAATGGGGAACAAATGTAGTCAGACATAATATTAAATTAATATATATTAAATTTTTAAAAAATCAAAAAAAATCAAAGATCCATGTCTAATTTTTGATCTACATCAAAAATCCAATGTGGTTGGATTTTCACAAAAAAATAATTTGTAAAAATTTAATTAAAATTATTCAAACTACTGTTCTCATTTTGGAAGTTATTCTCACGTTTCGGCTGATGTAATTTCTGACTGTCTTCAGGTGTATCTTGTTGAACTCTAGAATCTGTACGGAATTTCGAATGGAACACTTTATTTTATCTGTTTCGTCAGCTATGACTGGGCAGAAGTCTTAAGTAATTCGTAATTGTATTGCCTACATTGAGGATTGAACCTTCAACCTCCAGATGACTGTCACTTACAACTGATTATTACTTAGCATTTTACCTGTAATGTTATTGGGGATTGAACCTTCAACCTCCAGACGACTGTCACTTACAACTGATTATTATTTAGCATTTTACCTGTAATGTTATTGGGGATTGAACCTTCAACCTCCAGATGACTGTCACTTACAACTGATTATTACTTAGCACTTTATCTGTAATGTTATTGGGGATTGAACCTTCAACCTCCAGATGACTGTCACTTACAACTGATTATTACTTAGCATTTTATCTGTAATGTTATTGGGGATTGAACCTTCAACCTCCAGATGACTGTCACTTACAACTGATTATTACTTAGCATTTTACCTGTAATGTTATTGGGGATTGAACCTTCAACCTCCAGACGACTGTCACTTACAACTGATTATTACTTAGCACTTTATCTGTAATGTTATTGGGGATTGAACCTTCAACCTCCAGATGACTGTCACTTACAACTGATTATTACTTAGCACTTTATCTGTAATGTTATTGGGGATTGAACCTTCAACCTCCAGATGACTGTCACTTACAACTGATTATTACTTAGCATTTTATCTGTAATGTTATTGGGGATTGAACCTTCAACCTCCAGATGACTGTCACTTACAACTGATTATTACTTAGCATTTTACCTGTAATGTTATTGGGGATTGAACCTTCAACCTCCAGACGACTGTCACTTACAACTGATTATTACTTAGCACTTTATCTGTAATGTTATTGGGGATTGAACCTTCAACCTCCAGACGACTGTCACTTACAACTGATTATTACTTAGCATTTTATCTGTAATGTTATTGGGGATTGAACCTTCAACCTCCAGATGACTGTCACTTACAACTGATTATTACTTAGCATTTTACCTGTAATGTTATTGGGGATTGAACCTTCAACCTCCAGACGACTGTCACTTACAACTGATTATTACTTAGCACTTTATCTGTAATGTTATTGGGGATTGAACCTTCAACCTCCAGATGACTGTCACTTACAACTGATTATTACTTAGCACTTTATCTGTAATGTTATTGGGGATTGAACCTTCAACCTCCAGATGACTGTCACTTACAACTGATTATTACTTAGCATTTTACCTGTAATGTTATTGGGGATTGAACCTTCAACCTCCAGACGACTGTCACTTACAACTGATTATTACTTAGCACTTTATCTGTAATGTTATTGGGGATTGAACCTTCAACCTCCAGACGACTGTCACTTACAACTGATTATTACTTAGCACTTTATCTGTAATGTTATTGAGAAATGAAGGTCTTAGGTTACATTAGCTGAAACATTGTAGGAATAAGGTCCAAGATTAGCACAGTAGTTCGAATAATACAAATAATACAAATTATCAATCCTCATCTGAAAAATTTCCAAATAAAATTTTAATTCTTTTTGTGTAATTGTATCAAACTGTAATGTCATTAAAAGTATGACTTTTTTGGCAGAAGTAATCACTTTTAATTTTTTTTTTTTCCTTTTTGTTTTTAATTTCTTGTCAATTTATTTTTCTTTCAAACTTATTTGTATGTTTTTGTTTTGTTTTTGTTTTGTTTTTAATTTTAAGTTTTTTTTTTTCTCTTTTACTTTTTTTTTGCTTTTAGGATGACAGAGCATGGTGACAACAGAAGGGGACATCAGAGGTACATTTTTGTGATGCATCAAACTTGTTATTTACTAAAATGCATCAGTAGATCATTTTTGTTTCTTTCTATCAGTTAAGAAATTAACTTGTATCTTAACTTTTCTTAAATATTATTTAGTGGTGGAGAGGGAGGGGGGGCTAGTTTCTTATTCATGACCTACAATTTAGTTAATTGGTTATGGGGGGGGGGGAACTAAAAATATATATATATATATAGATATATATATATATATATAGAGAGAGAGAGAGAGAGTAAAGTATCCACATATGTTTCATGTATAGACAACTGTGTAGAATCAGCCTATAAGAATAAACCCAAATAACATAATATACAAAAATCTGTAACTTTTCACTCCCAAATGGCGGGTGGGGCAGTATACTTATACATGTTTCTAAATATCCAACCAAATACTGGACAGATACTAATAAACCAGTGAGTTACAGATTTCTGTATTTTATTTATTTTAATTTTTATTTTTCTTGTAAGCAGATTGTACACGCTTATCATTCCATGTATGCTTTTGTTGTAATTTAGAACGTCTTTCTCTGCTAAAAATTATACATTTCTTCACATTAGAAAAAAAAAAATATATAGCCTCATAGAAAATGTAAATTTATGAGTTTTTTTTTTTTAATATCCCGCACAGTCCTCTTCCTTTTATCAAAAAATGTTTTTCTTAATAAAATACAAATTTGACAACTTTTATAAACAATTGCGCATCAGATACCTTCATGTGTCGCAATGAAATGGTCACTGAAATATGCAAATTATAATTAATAACACATATAATTTACACACATACACACACACATCATCATCATCATCAACCGGTTTATTTGTTGAATCAGGCCACAATTAATCCTCTGATGAAGGTGGGACCTGATTATCTAGTCTCAAAATCTAAGTCTTCCTCTCCACTCCTGTCTTTGGCAAGGCTTGATGGAATCCATACCCATGGCCTTCCTATCACGTTTGACTATGTCCTCCCAAGTCAACTTGGGTCTGCCAGTGGTGATGTTCTCTGCTGGCACAGTCAACTGTCGGACTTTAGCAATCCAGCCATCACTACGCTCAATGTGACCCAACCAACGCAGTCTGTTCTTCCGCATGATGTCCGCAAGGCTTTTCAAGTCGACCTGTGAGAGCAGGGATTCAAAAGAAACGTACTGTTCAGGCCTCACCAAACAGATCCATCTGACCATTGCCCTATCATTACGGCGCAGCTTCTTTAGTATGCCAGCAGAGACAGCCCAAGTTTCTGAGCCATACAACAGCACACTTCGGACACATGAGGAGTATACACGTAGTTGTTGGCAGGTGTTTGTTTGTCAGGATTGGTAGCAGCTCTCTAAACTTTTTCCAGGCACACTTGCAACGTGTAGCTGCCGCGAGTTCACAGCCTCCACCTGATGACAGCACATCTCCAAGATAACAAAAGTCTGTCACTACTTCCAGCTTGTTGTCACCAGTATCCATCTCCGTCAGTGGTCTGCCATCTCTTGGTCTTGCCGTGCCGGTGCAACGAAAGCATTTAAAGTGAGGATCTGCTTTGAGAGAGCCCTTTATGCCACTGCACCTTTTGTGGACCCAACCTGAACAGTGAGTGCAGATGATTGAGTTGCTGCCAGTTCCTTTCAGACATACAGCACACGGGTATTTTCCTGTTTTCTGTAGTAAGCTGAGGTTTGGACCTGCGATCATGACCTTAATTTTACCCATGTTGACTCAGACCTTTCTCCTCCATGCTACTCTTCCATCTATCCAGAGGTTCCTTAGGTGACTGAAGTGAAGTATTAATGATCGCTAGGTCATCGGCATATAGCAGCTCCCACGGGCAGCCAGTATGGAATTCCAGTGATAGAGCCTCGAGTACAATGATGAATATAAGGGGACTTAAGACAGATCCCTGATGGACGCCTACTCTAACCTCAAATTCGTCGCTGTAGTTGTTACCGACTTGTACCCGACTACGTACATTGGTGTACATAGACGTTATCACCTGAACCAACCACTCAGTAACACCCAGCTTTCGCAGGGCCCACCAGATGACCCTTCTGGGGACACGGTCAAAGCTTTCTCCAAATCTACAAATGCCATGTACAGTGGTTTGTTTGCTGCTAGATGTTTCTCCATGACTTGGCGTATGATGAAAATTGCATCTGTGGTGCTCCTACCGGGCATGAAGCCAAATTGCATATCAGCAATCTGTATTTGTTGTCTGATCAGCTGTTCAACAATTCTTTCCAGGACTTTCATGACCTTATCAATGAGCTTGAGTCCACGGTAGTTACCTCTGTTTAATGCATCGCCTTTACCTTTTCTCGCTGGCATTCACCATTGGTATTCTGAAATTTGAGTGGCAATAAATAAGCCTTCTCAAGGTTCCAATACTCTCCACACTCTTCCAGTGGACGTCTTGATGTTCTTCATCCTTGGTCTTTCCATCCTCCTTGACTCTTCACAATTATTTTGTGTGGTACCAGCCGACACTGGTGCCATCACGGGGGGCATGTCAGGTTGAGATTTGCGGCAGATTATTATCATTATTGGTCCCCCGATTTATAAAATCGGGGGACTTATGTTTTGAGGCATGCTCATCCATCCGTTCGTCCGGATTTTTCTCTGCAACCATCCATTGAATTTCTCTGATATTTTGCATGAAGTTGTAATTTTGGTCAGGTTAGAAAGTGACATTCTCCAATTTTTGAAAAAAAATCTGGTTAGCCCCCCCAGGGGGTCAAAAGGCCCTGAAATGGCAAAAAATTACATTTTTTGCCCCATAACTTTTCATCCATCCATTCAATTTCTCTGAAACTTGGCCAAAATGTGGAAGCAATTGTTCCTTATAGAAAATAAGTATCGCTGACCTTGGAAAAAATCTGGTTTGCACCCCCAAAATGGCAAAAATAATTACCCTTTTCTCCCATAACGTTTGATACATCCATTCAATTTTTCTGAAACTTGGCCAAAATGTAGAGGCAATTGTTGTGGATATAAAATGAGCATCCTTGACCTCAGAAAAATTCTGGTTTGTGCCCCCAGGGGGTCAAAGGGGGTTCAAAAATGCCCCAAATTGCCCAAATTTATTGCATTTTACACTTGCCACATCGAGTCACATACAGAGGAGGACCACGCATGCGCAGCTTGTTATTATTATTATTAAGACAAATTATTATCAAAGTTATCATTTTCTTGGAAGAATTTAGCTGTCACAGAATATTTATTTCTGTATTGTGCTGGTGTAGATGTTGGTTAATATGATTCTTCGAAACTTTTGCTGCATGAAAAAAAAGAATTATTATTTAGACTTTGATAAAGCTTTAAGAAATTGCAAGAATAATGTTTTCAATAATTTGTTAATTTTTGAGCACTTAAAATAAATTATACGTTGCTGTTGCGGTTTAAATTTAATGGTATTGCATCATTTTTGTAAGTTTTCACTCTGATCTCGAATATCTCTAATATAATTTTCTTACACGGTGAACCCACCACCCAACCACACCCATTCCAAAAATCGCATCCATGGAATCGCAATCCTTTCTACAATTCAATCATATTTGGTACTAATAAGAATCGGTCTCTGCCTCACTTGT
>OY744550.1:22586090-22588590 GCA_963556195.1 Sepiola atlantica
TGTGTATATATACATGTATATGTGTATATATACATGTATATGTGTATATATACATGTATATGTGTATATATACATGTGTATATATACATGTATATATATATATGTGTATATATACATGTATATGTGTATATATACATGTGTATATATACATGTATATATATATATGTGTATATATACATGTATATATATATATGTGTATATATACATGTATATATATATATGTGTATATATACATGTATATATATATATGTATGTATATATACATGTATATATACGTGTATATATATGTGTATATACATGTGTATATATATACGTGTATATATATGTGTATATACATGTGTATATATATACATGTACATATATGTATATATACTTGTATATATGTATATATATATGTATATATACTTGTATATATGTATATATATATGTATATATACTTGTATATATGTATATATATATGTATATATACTTGTATATATGTATATATATATGTATATATACTTGTATATATGTATATATATATGTATATATACTTGTATATATATATGTATATATACTTGTATATATGTATATATATATACTTGTATATATGTATATATATATTATATATACTTGTATATATGTATATATATATGTATATATACTTGTATATATGTATATATATATGTATATATACTTGTATATATGTATATATATATGTATATATACTTGTATATATGTATATATACTTGTATATATGTATATATATATGTATATATACTTGTATATATGTATATATATATGTATATATACTTGTATATATGTATATATATATGTATATATACTTGTATATATGTATATATATATGTATATATACTTGTATATATGTATATATATATGTATATATACTTGTATATATGTATATATATATATGTATATATACTTGTATATATGTATATATATATATGTATATATACTTGTATATATGTATATATATATGTATATATACTTGTATATATGTATATATATATGTATATATACTTGTATATATGTATATATATATGTATATATACTTGTATATATGTATATATATATGTATATATACTTGTATATATGTATATATATATGTATATATACTTGTATATATGTATATATATATGTATATATACTTGTATATATGTATATATATATGTATATATACTTGTATATATGTATATATATATGTATATATACTTGTATATATGTATATATATATGTATATATACTTGTATATATGTATATATATATGTATATATACTTGTATATATGTATATATATATGTATATATACTTGTATATATGTATATATATATGTATATATACTTGTATATTGTATATATATATGTATATATACTTGTATATATGTATATATATATGTATATATACTTGTATATATGTATATATATATGTATATATACTTGTATATATGTATATATATATGTATATATACTTGTATATATGTATATATATATGTATATATACTTGTATATATGTATATATATATGTATATATACTTGTATATATATATATATGTATATATACTTGTATATATGTATATATGTATATATACTTGTATATATGTATATATGATATATACTTGTATATATACTTGTATATGTATATATATATATGTATATATACTTGTATAGATGTATATATATATGTATATATACTTGTATTGATGTATATATATATATGTATATATACTTGTATATGTATATATATATGTATATATACTTGTATATGTATATATATATGTATATATACTTGTATATGTATATATATATGTATATATACTTGTATATGTATATATATATGTATATATACTTGTATATGTATATATATATGTATATATACTTGTATATGTATATATATATGTATATATACTTGTATATGTATATATATATATGTATATATACTTGTATATGTATATATATATATGTATATATACTTGTATATGTATATATATATATGTATATATACTTGTATATGTATATATATATATGTATATATACTTGTATATGTATATATATATATGTATATATACTTGTATATGTATATATGTATATGTATATATACTTGTATATGTATATATGTATATGTATATATACTTGTATATGTATATATGTATATGTATATATACTTGTATATGTATATATATTTATATGTATATATACTTGTATATGTATATATATATATGTATATATACTTGTATATGTATATATATTTATATGTATATATACTTGTATATGTATATATATATATGTATATATACTTGTATATGTATATATATTTATATGTATATATACTTGTATATGTATATATATATATGTATATATACTTGTATATGTATATATATATATGTATATATACTTGTATATGTATATATATATGTATATATACTTGTATATGTATATATATATATGTATATATACTTGTATATGTATATATATATATGTATATATACTTGTATATGTATATAT
>OY744550.1:22596090-22753590 GCA_963556195.1 Sepiola atlantica
TATATATGTATATGTATATATACATGTATATATATGTATATATACATGTATATATATGTATATGTATATATACATGTGTATATATACATGTATATATATATGTATATGTATATATACATGTATATATATGTATATATACTTGTATATGTTTATATATGTATATATACTTGTATATGTATATATATGTATATATACTTGTATATGTTTATATATGTATATATACTTGTATATGTTTATATATGTATATATACTTGTATATGTATATATATGTATATATACTTGTATATGTATATATATGTATATATACTTGTATATGTATATATATGTATATGTATATATATGTATATATACTTGTATATGTATATATACATGTATATATATGTATATATGTATATATACATGTATATATATGTATATATGTATATATACATGTATATATATATATGTATTGTGTTCTTTTTACAAATTTGAAATATTTCTGTTTTTAAGTAAAGTTCTGCTGCAAACTGATGATGATTGTCATAACAATTGAAATATTTTGTTAGAACTATTCAATATGTGTTTTTGAGTTCATATTTTTGCTAGTTGTTGATTTGCTTATCCTTTATTCCATTTTTATTTTACATTTTGCCTGAAGCAGGGTTTCTTTTATTGCTCATATATATATATATATTTAAATCAAAAATAAAACAAGGATAAACTAAAAGGAATTTTTAAAGATCCTATTTTCATTCATTTTTTTTATTATTGTAAACTTCACTATGTTTTTAATAATTTTTGTCAAAGCCCTTCACCCAGGAATATGTCACCACCTCGGTAATGCTGGGCAACTAAAGCTAGTTATGCATGTATACAAAAAAAAATGTCACATGGATCAAAAATGTCCCCCCCCCCCCTTCCACCTCTTAGGAAAGGGAGAATGAACAGCAGTGTTTTGGGTCAATGTTTTATGACCACAGGTGGTCAAAGTCAGATTATACCTCAATGTATGCGTTTTGCTGATTACTGTTGTAACAAGCTTATACTTAAACATTAAACGTACAATTAATTCTGTATAAAATGTATTAGATTAATGCTTGTTTTAAGTTACCATACTTACTGGAGAAAATCTTTTAACCTTTGGAGTAAAACCAAAGTTTTTTTTTTTTTACATACTCTGAATCTATCAAATTTAGCAAGTAATGAATCTTTTTTTAAATTTTTATTTTTTTTATTATTATTCTTTAAATTTAAACAACACTAAATTTGCTTAACATATAAACTAATCCTCTCTTTTTTTTTCTGGCTTAGTCTCTTCTGTTAGCGAGGAATAATAGATATTAGACGCACGAGAATAAATGTGTGACCATAAAATTATTGGAATTCACCGTCTATTCCTTCATTAGTGTCCAGACACTAATGCAGAAATAGTTAAGCATAAAGGAAGAGTATTATCTTTTTAATTAATCAGTATTTTATTAACTAGTTTTGATTTTGTTATTTCTATGTTTGTCACAACATTATATCGAAAGTTTTAAAGAATTTTTGGTTATCCTACTAACGGTACTCCCACACAGAATGCGATAAATTACGTGTATTAGCATTAGGAATGGTATTAAGTTGTTTTTTGTTAAATAATATTAACCGAGGAATCGTTTTGAGTTAAAATCCAAGTAGTGTTATGCACGAAAACATACGAAAAGCACGGTTGAAATCTATGAACTATCGAAGAAATTCATAAATAAGCCCAAGTTCGTCCAATATGGCCGCCAAGTGTCACGTTTTAAATCGACTGGAATGTGTTAAACGAAAAAGAACTCTTCACAGATAAGCAATAAAGTTCACAAGAAGTGTCAATAAACAAAAAATATTTAACACTAAATTATTTTTATACCTAATTTAAAGTTTTTAAATAAAATAATATATATTTATAATTTACACACGGCTTTGCGTCATTTCTCCAGGTCAACAATTCTGTTTTTCTATCGCATCGTCCAACATGTTTTTCCCTCAAGGCGATAAGTCTTTTTAACATGTCTTCTTTTCTATTTCACTAATTAATAGTAAATTGATTTTACTGAAAAAGACTTTCCTACTGTCATAATATGAAAAAAATCTATCTATCTATCTATCTATCTATATATATATATATATATATATATATATATAATATTTTTTAAGTAAATATTAATTACAGACATCGACGTTTCATGCTTACACAATCTTCAGTGTAGGGATGTTAATTCACGTCGGTCGGAGGGCTCGTAGTTGGGTATCTTTCCCCTTCGGCTACCGTCAACTACCATAGAAATTAGGAGAAATTTAACTCTATAAATGCCAAATCAGCAGGCGATACAGTGAATAGAGGGACAGGATTCAACAACAGCAACAAGGGAGTTGGAATCTCGCATTTATGCCGTAGTATTACTGCTCATTATTAAATTCTCTGAGTGCACCAATCCTTGTAAAGGGGGCTATAATAATATTTTTTAAGTAAATATTAATTATATATATATATAAATGTAAGTTCATTTTATTAAAATTTTTGACTTTTCTGCTTGGGAGCACTGTTAGTAGGATAACCGAATTGTTTCTATTGCAAATCAATATTTACTAAAGAATATTGATTTTGTTACTGTTGCTTGTTTATTATCAGCAAACTAATGTGAAAAAATATTATTTTAGCTCATCAATATCAATGGTTGATTGAATTTAATGATGCAAAAGTTACATCAGCTTCCTGTTTCGAATGTGCCAAATTTTCCGAAGAAAAACATTATTTGATGCTTATTTTTATTGAAACTCAAGTGAAATATGGTAGTTCAAATTAAAATAACAGGAAAATTTATAAATATACTTACTTATCAGTGAGAAATACTAGTGTACACCAAAGATTACGCAAAATAAACAAGTAGAATTTTACAAACTCTGAACAACAATCCAGCATGTCATCTTTATTTTAGAAGGGATATAATCTTCTATGACACGCTGGCTTGACGCGAATGTCGTTCAGAGTTCGTGGACCCCCAAATAGTAAATTAATTTTATTTTTTATGTAAATTCTCATTTATTTTCCGTAATTTTTGGTGTATACTAAAAAATTAATGAGTTAATAGTAACGAGCAAGTTTGTAGATTTTAAAATATTTAAAATTTACTAACTTAATTATCATTTTACATGTTGGTAATAATCATCATGTTCGGATTATATTTTGTATTCATTCTTTCAAATATTTTGTTGTTAAATATGACAGATATTTTGTGTCTATTTAATTTGTTGACAATTCTTTTGAAAATGCTATCAAACTGTCACACATCAGAGTTCCAGACAACATGGCTTTTGGAAATTTTTTTTTTTTTTATCTTGCACTCTGACCTGTGAACGTTCGTCATAATTTTTAAAACAATAATCAACATATATAATAGACATAGAATGTCTAGCATATTAAACAAAATATACTATGATTATACATGTTTAATTATATGTGGGTTTTTTTTTTTTAATTTTTGTGCTTTTTATTTGCTATATCATATTTTTAAAAAAATAATTTTACTGACTTCATCAATGTTTTAAATTTTTCTAGCCCAACTGTGACTACAACCCTGAAAAATTTAGGGGCACTCTACCGGAGACAAGGAAAATATGAAGCTGCAGAAACACTAGAGGAGTGTGCTCTTAGATCAAGAAAAAGTGTAAGTAGATATACTTTGTATATTTAAAAATCTATTCTTTAGATTTCATATGAATGCTTGCTTTTATTTTTTCCTCTTAAAGTTTACTTTAGCTTGATACTTCTTATGAACGGAAGCATAACACTTTCGAGCAAAGTCATAGACATTTACGTGTTTTACTGGGACTGGAAATACGGAGGGGGGGATTATGAGCTGAAATAGTAAAAATGTTAATAACCAAAGTCTGCAATATTATTAGACACTAAACATGGCTCAAAGTGATGTCAATATGAAAAGAAACCACTGCAACTTTCAAAGACACAACACTTTTGCCAAAGAATTCAATTTTTGAGGAATTTCTTATAAAGGTGGTTCTGAAATAAAATTAACAATTAAAAGAGAGGGTAAATATTCTTAGCTTGGACTATTTTCCCCCTCAAAAATTGTTAACTCACTGTCATAATAAACCCTCCTTTGAAGATGGGTCCGTAAAAAAAAACAATGCATTAAAATGATTTTTTTTTCTTCGCTATTTATTTCATTTTTTTAATTGTATTTTTTTTTTTTTCAGTAGAAAATTCATGTTTGATCAAATTTGTAAATGTCTTATAGTTTATGCTCTCATTCCTAAGCAGCATTTTTAGTTTAAACTTTTTTTTTTTAAAGATTTTATTTTATGCATTTGTACTTTTTAATGAAATATTATAGTTCATTTCTGTAAATGATTTTAGTTGCAATATTTTTCTGTCAATTAAAAAAGAAAAAAAAAATACATCCGCATTTGCTCTTCTGCATGCAATGCTTTTTGAATTTTACATTTACATTTTCATCATTAAGTGCTCTTAAATTTTCTTTTCATTAGTATTTATTTTATTTTTGCTATATTAATAGAGGAAATGTTTTCTTTAAATTACTATGAATCTACTTTATCAGTGCAATCTTAAGTGCCTGTATGATGCGTGTATCACATACACAACTACATATATATATATATATATATATATATATATATATATATATATATACAAATCTCTGAATGTATCTTACTATCCCACATTCAGAACTTAAGTCTTATGTACCTTTTCTTAGATTAAGCATGTACACTTTTTAGCATAAAAAAATATTTTCTTAAAACATTTTTTTTTTTTTTTTTTTTTTTTAATATGCAGGGTTTCTTTTCATTTACATACCTGTAAACAAATTGTAAATTTGCTGCTTGTATTTTTATTTCAGTTGCTTATTGGAAGTTTTCTTTTTTATGCTTATATTTTAGTCAAATTCTCAACAACTGTTCACATTGTACAGTTGTTGCACTTTTTGGGTGGATTACAAAAAAAATTTTTTTATGAAATTTGAAAGTCTTATTTACTTTTGATCTTTCTTCATTTGACTGTTGGAGTTATGAAATTTGAAGAAAAAATGCATGTATTATGGATTTGGGTTATACTTGTTTTTTTCTTCTGATTTTAAGCAATTTTTTAAAAAGATTTTTCATACTGTCTTCTTTTTTTCTGTTAAATGTTTCTTTCTATTTTCTTATATTAATTTTTTTATCACATTTCATGGATGCTATGTTTATACAGCAAATACAAGCATTGGTTTTAGATAAAATTTAAAACAAAAGCTTCTAAATTCCAATAATTTATGCTTTTCTTCCATTAACTTTTTTTTTTAATGTTAATTCTTAAAGATATTTGATTTTAATATCAAGAAAGTAGTATATTTTACTAATTAGAAACATTTTTTTAAATTTATAGTTATAATATGTATTGACATATTCTAATATGCAACCATGAACATGTGGTTAATATTTATCACACATTTCACTACCTCAAATCTTATTTCTCTCCCTTTTCTCTTGTTTCAATCTTTTTTATATTTTTTTACTTACTCTAACTTCAGGTGTACCTTATTGTTTATATAACATTTATACACTATACATAAATGATTCTTTTTTTTCTACTACTTTTCCTGGAGGCTAATCAATTTTCTTATGTTTTTGATCCTAACATTTGGTAATGGAATCTATCAGTCTCATATGATTACACATATTTAACACAAATTTGTTAAACAGTTCCGGGCACATGGTTTTGCTGCATTTGTATATTCTAAGATAGATAAGTTTAGGAGTATACTTGATGTATATAAATCTCTCTTCAAATACTACTCCTTCTGGTTGGAAATAATCGGTGTATACAACTTTTGTTGTTGGGTAGGTGTTAGAGGGGGGAAAGCAAATATATAAATTTAACATTATTGGAATATATTATATTGCATAATTGCACAAAGAATCGAAGATGAAGAGATGAAAGAAAGATAACGAATAAATGGCAAAAGAATTCAACACAGGGTTGCTTACGTTGTAATCATTCTGACTTCAAAATAGAAGTTGGAATTTGACCGTTTCTCCAGTGCTGCTTGCAAGACTACTGCTCGTTCTGAGTTACTTAAATTTGTGTTTGTTATGCATTCTATTTTTTGTTTTTCCGATTGATTTTCCATATTTATTTTGTCAAAGCGAGTAGTCAAAAAAAAAAAAAAAAAAAAAAAAATCCTTAAATATCTTCTTGTAGGAACAGTCGGGTTTTTATTTATCGATGGATTTTTTAACAAAAGCAGTAAATGTTTTAGTTTCGCCACATTCTAGACTCATTTTTACTCCACACACAGAATAGGTTGTCATAAAAAACACTAAAATCCAGAATCTTTTATCTGCTATGCACTGACTGTTTCTGACCAGAGGGAGTATATAGATAACAAGCTTTCATTACTGATGGGGGGAAAAAAAAAAACTTAAAAGACAGGGAGATCGTATGGGGGGAGGGGGTATTATTTTATACTCTAATTTTGGCTTCATAAATTAAAAAAAAATGTCTTAAAATCACAAATGTTTGTTGGGCTGACATTTTAGTGTTTAGGATTTAGAAATATTCTTGTGATACACCTTTACCCCACCCCGCCTTTAATTATTTAAAAAATTTTTTAAATACTCTTACACTTAAAAATTGTCTATATACCTACCTTTTTATCTATGCAGGATGCTATTTTATTTGCACTCATTAATTCAGTTTGGCTGCAAGTTGACTCAGTTCTGCTGGGCTTCGGCTAAAAAAATAAAATAAAAATTTTTTTTTTTTTTTTTTTTTTAAATATCTTGGTATTTCTTTGGTTTCCTGTTAGGTTCTGGAAGTAGTCAGGCAGACCAAAATTTCTGATGTTCTAGGCAGTGAATATTCTAAGGGCCAATCCCCAAAAGACAGGAAACGTTCTAACAGCAGAGATCGCAATCGTCGAGACTCTATGGATAGTGTATCCTATGAGAAAAGTGGCGATGGTGATGAAGTGAGTATCACTATGCATTGCTCAGGGGATGGGGTGAGTATGAGTACAGAAAAAAAAATGGGAGACATTCCAACAACACATTATATATAAGCAGCAAGTCAATGATGCTTTGTCTTGAAACCAGTTGCCAATCCATGGACATGTTCTTTTATGATTTTCCTTTTCTTTTTTTAATACAATTCTTTTAATATCTATCTATCTATCTACTTATTTATCTATCTATCTCTCTATCTCTCTCTGATTTTTTTTTATTAAGGGAAAAACATTTTTTGGTCTTTTTCTTTATTCAAAGACGATATTATTGTCTGTTTAAAAAAAAAAAATTCAGCTTATCATACTTGTTCTCTTTTTTTTTTTAGTTTTTTTTTTTAATGCTTCACACATGTTTTGATTTTGCATTTATATATATATATATATATATATATATATATATATATATATTTAAAAAAAACAAAAAACCTGGTAACAAGATGAGAAATGTTTATTATATTTTAAACAATATTTCGAGGTAATACACCCTTTTCAAGCAATTGAGGACAATCGTTTTCGTTTTTTCTTCATTTCTCCATATCAACGGGGGGGGGGGGGGAACTCTGCTTTCGAAATGCAGAATTATTACCACGTGTCAGAACAGATATCCAGATACAATAGATAGAGAGAAATGACAAAAAGACTGTTGTCAATTGCTTGAGAAAAGCAATGTTACTCCGAAAAATTTGTTTAAAAATATAATAACCACTTTTTAACCAGGTTTTATTTTCAAAATATTCAATGATAGTGCTTTCAAAAAAAAAAAAATTCCAATCTCCACAATGTATTGAATAAACCATAACATATATATATATATATATATATATATATATATATATATATATATATATATATATAAAAATACAATGGATATAATAGCTGACAATTTAGAAAGGATACAGACAATGAAACAATTTTATAAAATTGAAAGACTTATTATATTGGGTCATTTTTAGCCTTTATTTTCTATCGGCTGTTCTCTGATGTTTGAGAATGCTTACGAGGTTTGGCTACGACTTGGTGTTACGATAAGAAAATACGGTGCTTATATGGACGAGGGCACATATGAAAAACACAGTTACAAATAAATTAACCGGAAAACTCTTTGATATACTTACATGTCAGGCAAAAATAAGTATCTACACCAAAAATTAGGAAAATTATAGAGTAGAATTTTAATTAAAAGTAAAAATCAGTTTTATCATTTTAGGGATCTGCCATTGATTAGAATGAAAAACGTGTAAATCAGGGGGACATAACTCAGTCTGTCAGTAATAAATGAATAACAGTCGGCAAAATACAATAAAACTGATTTTTATTTTTAATTAAAATTCTACTCGATAATTTTCCCTAATTTTTGGTGAGGATACTTATGTTTGCCTGATAGGTAAGTATGAACCATAGTTTTTATTTGGAAATGCGTTTTTCATATGGGCTCTCATTTGCATTAACACCAAAAATACTGCCTATTTTCCGTTCATAAAATTACAAGTTTTGAGTCATTATTTTATTTTTTAGAATGTTAAAAATTAGCTGATAGAAAGTTTTTCAATTTTCTAATTTTATTGTTTTTCTCCTTTCTATCTGGTATAGAATATTAGTTTAGGAGAAATAAACACAGTGCTCAATTACGTATGTAAGAGCAATATTTATTGTCGATACTATGCAAAATCAAAGCAAATAGTCATGTGATACCTATTGGTTTCAAACACGACATGCAAGTTTGTCTGTGGACCAAAAGTTTCAATGTCACGCTCTCCTCAGTTACACGGTTGGCTAAGATCAAAGTGTAGTATCTGTTCTGATGGATACTACACCCTATAGACCGGTACCGTCTTGGCCTTCGGGGCTTGATTTATGCCGGTCTATGGGTCTGTCCTGTGCAGTTTTAGGATGTCCACCCTCCCAGGCTTCGCCTCCCCTCTTTGGGGAGGAGTAAGTTTATTGCTTACTGCCTGAGGCACCCCTACCGGGGAATGCCGACGGGGCTGCCCAGGCAATTTTTAATGGCCAGAGTGCTCACTTCTCGGGCGCTGGCTTTTCAAACCCCTCTTTCCCGACCCGACCTTGGGTCACATCTTACTTGTGGGAGTAAGATAAAAACTGGCCTTGTGCCTAACTCCTAGAGAGGAGTAAATCAATACTCAATGCTGTGAGCGGACAAAACATGCACAAAAAAAAATATGTATATATAAAAGCACAAGTACACACTTACCTTGTTTCTTCCACCCCGCGAGTGTGCATGACTTATCCCTAGAATCTCTTTACCAAGCACACTACCCTCCGTGCAATCACGCATGTTTACCTCCCCAGTTCATTCTTGTATTATATATAATTTTGTGTGTGATGGGACAAATGTTTACAGCATTTAGTAACCATGTGACTTAGGAAAGCGCAACACTGAAATTTTTATCTACAAACTGGCATGTTGCGCTTGAAACCAATAGTTGTCGCATGGCTATTTACTTTGATTTTGTAGTGTATCACCACAAATAATTAATATATACATATGATGCTTTGTTTTTTCTTTTCCTTTCTCCTCCGTTAAAAAAAGATAAAATATCATGTTTGTGAGAAATGTTGGAATGTATCCCTTCTAGTTTTCTATTTGTCTTTAGTGATTGCTCGTGGCAGAACTTCATAAATATTCTGTGACAAAACAGGCACGGGAACAAAATTTTGCATTTCTTTCTGAATTACTCTTTTAACAAATTGGCTTTGGGTTAATCCTACAAATGGTATCCTTCCCAATAAAAATATTTCGGATTCACACTTCATGTAATAATAATAATATTAATATATTCTTTCTGGATTGACCCCAATGAGCTTAATAATATTTTCCCGCTTCTTGATAGTTTCTTGGGGTGCAACGATTCACAGAAATATTGTAATATTTTTTTTTAATTTGTCAATGCATGCATACAAAATTTCCTTTAACGATTTTTTTAAACATTTTAAATTAAAAAAAAAAAAATAAATTAAAAATTCTCGTGAATAAAAGTGGAATAAACTGCGGCAGCATTTTAGTGACTTTCGTTTTGAAATAACTTTTTTATTGTATTAACTAGCTGTACTTACCCAGGAGTCGTTTTACTTTGATTTTTGTTTCGCTTCTTTTTCTTTTTTTTTTTTCTTTTTTTTTTTTTAAATTTATAAATGGGAAGCTAAGAGTCACGAGTACCAAATAAGCAAGTAGACTGATAGGAAGTCCTGATTATGTGATAAAGGCAGGGAGGGGGAACTGACCACATACATCTGTTGTGAAAGAAGAGGAGTAGAGATTGAGTACTAATTAGGCATTTATTCTTCCTCTTATGTAATAGTGAACTTTTACCGCGATTTATTTCACTATATTAAATTATTTTTGGTCTGTAGGATTTTTTAAAGACTTTATGCCATTGCATTTTTTATTTCAATAAATGTTCGATTACTAGTACATGTCAAACAATGTCATAAAAAACAAACATGTGGACACGTGAGAAGTTATAATTTTATTACTAATGTAGAGATTAAATTTCACACTTATTTCTCATGAATTTCTTTAAATAATTCTTGTATGAGTAAGATATCGTAATATCAAAAACTTATCGTTGCAGCCCTTTTCTTAACCCTTCTCCACTACCTCTTTTCAGATTGGTGTTGGGCACTTCTAACCTTTTGATATTAGTGGGATATCATTAAAAACGCTTCTAAGAATTTTGGTTATGGGAAAAAAGTTCATCAGACAAAAAGTTTTGTTTTTTTTTAAAGACAAAAGCTCACCACAATCAAAATAAATAAAATAATAAAGGAAATTATATTCTTACATTTAAATTTGTTTTTAATTTTTGGCATTTTTTTTTCTCTTTTAATTTTTTCAATGTATAATTAACCATCATTTTCTTATGCGTCGTTTATCTTGCACAGCAGACTCTACACAGGATTTTTCCCTTCACACAACACGGTCGAAGGCTTGGTCAGGATGAAGTCCGGCTGTCTTTAGATCTTGGTGTAGGGTATCCAACCAATTTTTTTTTTTTTTTCCGGCCATCTTTTCTACTATTTATTTTCCAAGGGCTTCCATCTTGAATTCCCGGTTTTGCGACGGTGTTGTTATTTGCGCATCATATATGTCTGTACCATCACATTTTATTTAAGATTGACATAACGTAATTGTGGTGAATATAGAAATTTTGGACATGATCAAGTTTGGTCAGACCTGAAATTACTTATTGGAATCCATGAAGAGTCTAAAAGTGGACGATCGTAATACCTATACCGAAAAATTTTTTTTTTTAAATAGGACCTTTTTTTTTATGACGGTATGATTCTAAAGGAGAAGTAACTTAACATTTGCGATGATATTTGTCCTCTCCCTTTTTCTTGAAGAAATATATACAGGGTCCGCCATAAGTAACTATATATTTTCTTTTGTTTGTAACTTCTCCACTAACAAAACACAGTCAAAAGCTTGATCAAAGTGAAGTCCAGCTGTCTTTAGATTTCGGTGTAGGGTATCAAACCACCTTTTTGGGACATCTCTGCTTTTTATTCGGGGTTTCCATCTTGAATTACGATTTCGCAGCAGTGTTTGTGCATAGTATATGCCTGTACCGTCACATTTTGTTTGAGATTGACATAATGTAATGGTAACACATATCAAAATTTCAGTCATAGTCGAGTTTGGCCAGGCCTGAAATTCAATGCAACATTTTTGTCTCCATCTCCAATTATGTCCTTTTAGTCTCCTTCCTTGAGGGCCAGCACCCGGTGTCGTACAAAGGCTGGTAGACCTTTGATTGGAGTCAATCACTGATCCATGGATCACAGAGAACACCAGTGACAGTACACCATTTTAGCAATGCAGCATTGATTTAACCGATGGTTTCGCCAGGAATACTGCAGTCACAGCTGATGATTAAAGCGAAATATTTGTGTAATTAACCCTTGTTTAGTAATTCTAAATCAGAAAACTGATACATTCTTTAAGAATATTATATCAAATTTTTTTTATTAGCATTGATTTTAATAAGTAAAATTAATGATACAATAAAACCAACACATCTTTAAGAATCCTAATTCATTTGGTATCTATCAGATAATCTTTAAAAATGTTAACAGACAAATATATATATATATATATATATATATATGTGTGTGTGTGTGCGTTTGTGTTTTTTTTAGATTTATATTATCATCATTAAAAAAATGTTTGTATAGTCATTTCAAAGTTTACAGCTGCTTAAAGACAATTTTCTTTTAGTTAAACAAAATAAAATATAACAAAAGTCGGAACAGCGCCTCTCATCAGAACAGAGTTATTAAAAAGACATTTTGCAAAATAACAGATCAGAGTTGCACCATACTGTGATTTAATGTCAGTTTTGGAGCAAAAGAAATCTTGCACATGCTCTGGATTTTTTTCAGAAACATGTGTAAGGTTTCTTTTGCTCCGAAATTGACATGATATCACAGTATGATATAACTCTGAATTGTAATTTTATTTATTTATAGCTCTATTGCAATTTTTGAAGTAACTATTTAAAGGTCTAAATATTGAGCTTCATTTTGCTTTTGGAAATTGATTCTTCTAAGAATCGATCTGAAGTATATAAAAGAATTATTATCACACATACATTGCAGTGCATTTATAATAGAATATAATCCATGGGGATCGTAAAAAGTCCCTATGTGCTGTGTTTACATACATACATACATATATATATATATATGATAAAGAATGGAAAAAGTGTTCCGATGTAATGGAAATTGAAAAAGGAAAATCAAAAAATATTATTTATGTATACGTCAACGTTTCGCCTTTATTTCAAGACTTCCTCAGGATGATTGTCTTGTTTTTCTTTAGACAATCATCCTGAGGAAGTCTTGAAATAAAGACGAAACGTTGATGAATACATAAATAATACTTTTTGGTTTTCCTTTTACAATTTCCATTATATATATATATATATATATATATATATATTTTCTTTCAACTTTTGTTGTGAGCTTTTGTCTGGTTAGCAGAATTCCACCTACCTTCACTCAAAATAAGTTATGCAATCATAAATCTGTAACATAACAAAGATCCTGTGTTCATGTTGCTAAATTCCTGCTTTTCCCAATAACCATTCTCTACTCCTGTCCAGGTTGGATAAATAGTCCCTCTTCATTTTTTTTATCTGATGCCTCTGGAAATCACTGAAGACTCTGTAGACTCTGTACTCGTATTCAATGTTATACATGGGAGGGACTTTTTTTTTCTCTCTCTAATGATATATATATTTTATTTTTTAATTTTATTTTTATTGCATGGACCCTTCCAAAAGAAATTAAATGTTCATATTAGACTGTGTTTATGCATGAATATATTAAATGGATCAGAAGACATCTTGCTGGCAACTCACACAGAACTGTCGAAAAGGTGTTTAACTATTGTTGGTCTAGTAAATAGATTTAAGAAAACCTTTTTTCTTTTACAAAATTCATAAATTACATTTATATCGAATTTCTAGTAAACAGATCTTAAAGTTCATAATATGAATTATATCTTTAAACTTGTAATGCTGATTTTTATTTTTTAAAATAGCCATGAAATTGTAATAAACTTTAGTAAAAAAAAAAAAAAAAAAATAATAATAATAATAATTTTTAGATTTTATATTAAACAAATTAATAAGCAATCAAATCACCTGTCCCTTTTTTTTCTTTTCTTTTCTTTTTCTTTTTGTGTTAAGTGTTTTACACATTTTGTTTCATGGTGTGAAGTAATGTCATCGGAATTAATAACTTTGCTCTTTTTTATGACGAATGTCGTATCAGTCACCATTTTATGATATTTTGTCTTCCATGTTGTTTAAAAAAATTTTTTTTTTATGAATTCACCATGATGACAGGCTTTTTTGTTTACTCAGAAATCCTCAATAGCGATATTAGACATCTACATATATATAATTAATATATGGGTGGTGAGAGAGATGGGGAAAACTTTTAAACAAATTTTGTTTCATTTGTTCATGATTCACTTGAAATATTTTAGCTGAAAAGAGCTCATTTCAATTTGATTTCTTTTTTTTTAAATTCTGCTTGGATTTTTCAAAAAAAAAAATTTTTCCATTCATATCCAGTATATGTGTGTTTTTCATTGAAATTAAAATCATTTGTTGCTAATTTCATGGCTGCTTTTTGCAAATGCTACAAGTTATATAGCTTAAATACAGACAAAAACAAACAAAAAAAACTTAATGGGCGTGTGTATTATACATTATGCATAACGTATAGAAGAAAAAAAAATATAGACAAACCACAAAATTTAAAAAAAACAATCACATACCAAAAACATCAGTAAGCTAATATTTTGTTTCTTTTATTAATAGAAACTTCTTCAAAGTAAAATGCTGACAGTATTTTTGATACCTTCTATACTCTGAAGATTATTTTCATTAAAAGAAACAAAATATTAGCCTACTGATTTCTTTGGATGTGATTTTGTCTTTTATATTTTGTGGTTTGTCCAATTCTTATTTTTTTTCTATACATTCTGTCGTATTTTATCCTTATATCAATTATATATATATATATATATATGTATAATGTGTATATATAGTGTATGCATGGTTTTCCACCTTCAGCCATGTCTTGGAGTTGCCAGCAATAGTAATTATTTTTGTTTCTTTTGCTGTACAAATATTTAAAATATTTAGCATTTATTTTATTCAAACTACATCATGTAATGTCAATTAGAAATATATATTAATTCTTTAACGCCTTTTCACTGGTTTTAACATAAATTTAAATGATTAAAATTCAAATTGTAATTTCTCTTTCAATTCCATTATAATGATGTATAAATTATTTAACTTAGTCAAAATTGTTAAGAAAAATAATATGAATCTTTGAGCTGTGGTTCAATTATCCATTTATCCAGACATTTTAAGACTAGTTTTGCCAATTCAAAGTGTTTTTAGCTTTGTAATTAAATACTTTATTCTCACTAGATTTAAGTTAAAAATAAATTTTAAAATATAAAATGAAATAAAATAGTTATTAAACTACATTTGTAATGCCTCAAGAATATGTATTAATCAATACATTTTTGGACCAGCTTTGTCTATGCAAAGCATTTTTAACTTTGTAATTAATACTTTATATTCTTAATAGATTTAAGTTTAAATAAATTAAAAAATACAAAATTAAATAAAGTTACATTTTTTTTTTGTTTCTTGTTTAAGATTACTTCATAGTTTAATGCATGCTGTCGGTGTCCCATTTTGGAATGGAATATACAATATTTCTGGATAAGCTTCTTTTGTTTTATTTGTAGCAAATACATATAATAGGATTAACTAAATCTATTGATTTTTACATTCCATTCTTTTCTTTTTTTCCATAAAATTTGAATTTCTTTTTCCTAATTTTTAAATTACCGTTTAAAATTTTTCTGTTGTATATGTAAGTCATAACTACAATTGCTACTAATGTGAAGATGTTTGCAATGTTTTTATATCATTAGTAATAATTTTATAAGATTGTGTAATCGCAATAACAAATTGTTTTCCAGGTGAAAATAATAACTTACTATAGGAAAGGAAGGTCACCATAAAATAACTAATTGATAGTAAGTAGAGGTGACTCATACTAAAAGAAAGAAAAAATATTAAATTAAAATTATAATTTGATTGAAAAAAAATGATCATTAGTTAAGGAATGCATGAATTTTCTTTTTTTTGCATGTTGTCTGTAAATTTTAATATTAAATCTAGTTTTTTTTGGATAAAAAATAGAATATGCTAGATTCACTAGAAAATTATGTCTTTTCTAATCTTCTGACTGTTATTTTTGTCATAGAATAAAATTGCATCTTGTCATTAAATATTAAATATATTTTTAATAAAAAAATTAAAAATAGTATTTTCTAATCTTGTTAGTTTTATTAGATATAAATTGTTAGAATTTTGTAATTTCTAATCTAAGTGTTATTAAATCTATAAATCTTGTTAGTGTTGGGTAACTGCTAATCTTGTTAGTGTTGGGTAACTGCTAATCTTGTTAGTGTTGGGTAACTGCTAATCTTGTTAGTGTTGGGTAACTGCTAATCTTGTTAGTGTTGGATAATTGCTAATCTTGTTAGTGTTGGGTAACTGCTAATCTTGTTAGTGTTGGGTAACTGCTAATCTTGTTAGTGTTGGGTAACTGCTAATCTTGTTAGTGTTGGGTAACTGCTAATCTTGTTGGTGTTGGGTAACTGCTAATCTTGTTGGTGTTGGGTAACTGCTAATCTTGTTGGTGTTGGGTAACTGCTAATCTTGTTGGTGTTGGGTAACTGCTAATCTTGTTGGTGTTGGGTAACTGCTAATCTTGTTGGTGTTGGGTAACTGCTAATCTTGTTGGTGTTGGGTAACTGCTAATCTTGTTGGTGTTGGGTAACTGCTAATCTTGTTGGTGTTGGGTAACTGCTAATCTTGTTGGTGTTGGGTAACTGCTAATCTTGTTGGTGTTGGGTAACTGCTAATCTTGTTGGTGTTGGGTAGTTGCTAATCTTGTTAGTGTTGGGTAGTTGTTAATCTTGTTAGTGTTGGGTAGTTGCTAATCTTGTTGGTGTTGGGTAGTCGCTAATCTTGTTGGTGTTGGGTAGTCGCTAATCTTGTTGGTGTTGGGTAGTCGCTAATCTTGTTGGTGTTGGATAGTCGCTAATCTTGTTAGTGTTGGGTAGTCGCTAATCTTGTGTTGAGTAGTTGCTAATCTTGTGTTGGGTAGTTGCTAATCTTGTGTTGAGTAGTTGCTAATCTTGTGTTGGGTAGTTGCTAATCTTGTGTTGAGTAGTTGCTAATCTTGTGGTGGGTAGTTGCTGATCTTGTTGGTGTTGGGTAGTTGCTAATCTTGTTGGTGTTGGGTAGTTGCTAATCTTGTTGGTGTTGGGTAGTTGCTAATCTTGTTGGTGTTGGGTAGTTGCTAATCTTGTTGGTGTTGGGTAGTTGCTAATCTTGTTAGTGTTGGGTAGTTTCTAATTGTGTTAGTGTTTGGTAGTTGCTAATCTTGTTAGTGTTGGGTAGTTTCTAATCTTGTTAGTGTTGGGTAGTTTCTAATTGTGTTAGTGTTGAGTAGTTGCTAATCATGTTAGTGTTGGGTAGTTGCTAATCTTGTTAGTGTTGGGTAGTTTCTGATCTTGTTAGTGTTGGGTAGTTGCTAATCTTGTTAGTGTTGGGTAGTTTCTGATCTTGTTAGTGTTGGGTAGTTGCTAATCTTGTTAGTGTTGGGTAGTTTCTGATCTTGTTAGTGTTGGGTAACTGCTAATCTTGTTAGTGTTGGGTAGTTGCTAATCTTGTTAGTGTTGGGTAGTTTCTAATCTTGTTAGTGTTGGGTAGTTGCTAATCTTGTTAGTGTTGTGTAGTTGCTAATCTTGTTAGTGTTGGGTAGTTTCTGATCTTGTTAGTGTTGGGTAGTTGCTGATCTTGTTAGTGTTGGGTAGTTTCTGATCTTGTTAGTGTTGGGTTGTTTCTGATCTTGTTAGTGTTGGGTAGTTGCTAATCTTGTTAGTGTTGGGTAGTTTCTGATCTTGTTAGTGTTGGGTAGTTGCTAATCTTGTTAGTGTTGGGTAGTTTCTGATCTTGTTAGTGTTGGGTAGTTTCTGATCTTGTTAGTGTTGGGTAACTGCTAATCTTGTTAGTGTTGGGTAGTTGCTAATCTTGTTAGTGTTGGGTAGTTTCTAATCGTGTTAGTGTTGGGTAGTTGCTAATCTTGTTAGTGTTGTGTAGTTGCTAATCTTGTTAGTGTTGGGTAGTTTCTGATCTTGTTAGTGTTGGGTAGTTGCTAATCTTGTTAGTGTTGGGTAGTTTCTGATCTTGTTAGTGTTGGGTAGTTTCTGATCTTGTTTAATCTTGTTAGTGTTATGAACTAATCATGTTAGCATAATTAAATTATCGTTTTATATTAGATATATATGTAAAATTGTAGTTCACTAAGAAATTTTCTACTCGTTAATCTTGTTAGTGTTAATTTAATCATAGAATAAAATTGCATCTTGTCAGTTAAATAAACTCTCTATTCTGCCATAGATTTCGTAATTTCCTTGATAAGTAGCGTAGTTAATTTTCTTCTCTCAGCATGGAGAATCTATAGAGCATTTCACTTTAAATATGATTTGTTCTCATGTTTATGTCATTTACATTTACAGAATAAATATTTTCAAGAGATAACAATTTTATTTATTTATTATTCCTTTGTGCATCTCTCATGTTAATTAAAATTTCTATTTCTACTTTTAATGGGAAAATATATAAATGTGTACTATTACCTATAATCTTGAGGAATATATCATGTAGTAATCGTATTTTAGTTTCCTAGATGTTAATCCAATAAAACTCCAGTGTTTATACATCAGTGCCTAATAACAAGTAGAGCTGTATTTTAGTATAAATTTGGATTTCGATAGAGATTGCAACCGAAACATGTATGCACATATGTAGCCAAAAATGTTTGTATAAATGAAGGAATTTATACTGGAATATATAATATATACACATAAAATTCAAATATTTTAATCTGATCGACTCTGAAATATTTTTTTTATAAATTCATTCTTTTATCAAATTATCCAGTTTATTGTTAAAATTTGCTAATGATTTTTGTAAGCCTTGTAAAAAAAAATAACTTAATGAAATCTCTGACGATATTAAATGTTTTTCTTAAAATTTATTTCTATTAATCCAGTGCCTGCTCCACAGCTCATAGTTTTTATTATATAGAAGTTCTGCCATAGATTAACAATTCTGATTTAAACCATGTTTGTTGTTAATGCATTTTCTTATCCAATATGTTTTTATGCTATTATTGGCAACTTGTTAAAGCATGCATTTGTGCCTCTATTTTATCTTTTTACCTTTCAATGTTTTCTTTGCATGAATTTTATGATTGTTTTAAGTGGTTAGAGGGGAAGATGTTAATATTATTCTATATAAGTTAGTTATAAGTCCCTCACATAGAAAATAGTGTGTGTATATATATATATAACAATGATATTTTAAATTCCAATGATCAAATCTTTATTCATATTTTTACTTGCCGAATTAAAAAAAAAAAAAATCAATGTAGTTTCTTGACAATTGTTTCGTGCAGAAACGAACAACCAGGAATAAACACATAGTTACCAGGATCTTTCGTTCATGCAGCTCATCAGAGGATAAATAAAGATTTGGTCATTGGAATTTAGCATACCATTGTTTATTCATATATGCTCTGTTAAATGTTAACAGTAATCGAGCTTTTAATTAAACAGTTCTGGTAAATTTTCTAATATATATACACAAATATATATTTCCAAATGTATGTAATTTCTTTTTAAAGAATAAAATATCCCCCCCCCCCCCAAAAAAAAAAATTAATTAAAAGAAAAAAAGGCCAGCTTATAAAAGCTTATGTTTTTAACTAACTCCGCTTGCACACTTGAAAAAAAAAAAAAAAAAAAGTATTTGTAGCGTCTGTTATTTCACAGCCAATGCACTAAGCATTTTTGATACATACACATCAGTCTATCCATTATTCATCTCCCATAACTATTATATATTAACATATCAGTCTTGTTTATAGTAGGAGTATATATGTGTATATATATATATATATGTGTGTGTATATATATATATATATATATATATATATATATATATATATGTGTGTGTATTCATAGTTGTTTTGTTTACAGTCAGACACGCATCACAATCCATGCACAAGTTTTAGCCTCCTTTGAGATCTTTGATATGATACAGCCCAAGATTTGAAATCCAAGTCATCTGCATGTGAGGCAGCAACTCTGCCAGTGAACCACTTGTTTACTTCATGAGCCATTGACCTGGGTTTGTAATTGCAGGTTGAATGACAGCATTCCTTGTCAAGAAGAATAGATAACTTTATTGTTTACATATGCTGTATTAATTGTTCAGCGTGTTTGTATGTGCTGCAGTGGCTCAGTGATAGTGGCCGCTTCATATGTAGATGACTTGACCAGGATTTATTCTACTGAAGACCTCAAAGGAGGGTAAAACTCGAGTCTAGAATTTCCGGTTGATGGTCGTTGCGGTGTGCGTGTCTGATTGTGGAAAAAATAATTATATATCTCACACGCAACTATACTGCTGCTACTATAACTCCTACTGGTATACCGTAGTTGTTGTTATCATCGTTGTTGTTGTTGTCATCAAGATATTCATTTGCCGTGTCCCCTCTTACCACTCTCGGCATGTCCCTCCTTGAATATGGCTCCTCACACATTTAAATTAACATCATCAGAATGGGAAACTTAAACGCAGTGGCTCATTTTCCAAACTGAGAGCTTCCATAAGACGTAGCAGTGCTAAACTGGTCCAGAAACTGAAGGGCAGAGGATATGGAGAGTCTGACATCCCTGGCAGGTAAGAATGAGTCTCTTCTAGTAGCTTGCTGCTGCCGCTGCTGCTGCTGCTGCTGATTATATTGCCACTGGTTATTTCATTTTGAAAACAAATTTTTTTTTTTTTTTTTAATTTATATATCCAAAGCTCTGTGTGTGTGTGTGTGTGCACATACTTGTTCAGATTTGTATGTTGGTATACCTTATATCTATGGCATTGATTCATGAACAGGGATTTTATTAATCTGTTTTAAGGGTGGATTTTTGTACTTCAAGCAAAATTTATTTTTTTTAATTGAGAACTAATGTTGGGAAAAGTTATTTTTTTATTTTTTTTTAAATATAAATAGAGCAATGTTTTTTTGGTGTTTTTTCTTCCTCGCGGATAAATTATTTAATGCAGGTATTTCATGTTTCTCGATAATTGCATCACCATGGAAAAAAAAGCAACATTGTTTTTGTTTTTTTAATTAAAAAATAAATTAATTCGATCTGTCATAGCCAGTAAGTGTTTGGTCGGCACAGATCACAATGAATGGCTCAGGACTGTACTCTGTAGTTTAAGATTTGTAACCGGCTCTTGGCTTGCAAGGTCACTTGAACCATGTTTTACATATAGTACCTGGTATTCCTAACTGATCAGCTATCTAAGTATTAACCAGGCTTTTTTAAATAGTTAAATTTTTAGCTGACTAGGACAATATTCATCATAAACTTTTCGAATATCGGTTCATTTCAATAGCAAACACGTATATTTGTTTTTTTGTTTTTTTTATGTAAAACTTTTAATAATACATAACATGACAGTTTTTAGCCATGTTTACAATTGCTCACAGCAGCACAAAACAATGGTTACTATTTTGTGCTTAGTGAACATATTTTTTGCAGTTTTTAACCCATTAGCACCCATGGTCCTTTTTTTCTAGGATCAGAAAGATAATTAACCATATTTCATCAACATCTGTATTTTTTCAGACATATCTACAGTTAGTCATAAACATTGGAGTGTCTTTCAAATATTACACCTACTGTCTGATGATATTGGCAACACTGATGTCTCAGTTTTCAGTATACTGTGAGAATCTAGAGTGGAAGGATACAATCAGTTTCATCGATTATTCAAGCAAAATTATTTTTAATAAGTAGTCCCTATAACCAATCCATATTTTTATATAAAGTATAAATGAATACTCCAACTATCCTATAAAGTCAAATAAATCTTTGAAAGTAATTTTGCTCAAATATAATATTGTATTTACGAAAGATTTTTGATAATAAATTAATGAAAAAAAAAATTGGGGCATTAATGGGTTAATATTAGATTATTCAATTTTATTTCCAAAATTCTGTATTTTATTAAAATACAAATAACACTTTATATTAATAAACTTGCGTGACCACTTGTATGTCTGTGTGTATGTGTGTGTTTCTCACTTTTGTGACTTGCATCTTTTTTTGTTTTTATATATTACTAGCAGGGGTACCCGGCGTTGCCGAGGTCCCCCCCCCCTCCCCGGTTGTACGGGGCAAAAGCTGTGCCTCTCCCAGAGCGTACGATCTAAAGAATGGCGAACAAATTTAGAGACCCCCGTCACACATTTAAGGGCCGTTCCATATGAAGAAATCAATGGGTTTTTTTTTCTAATTTTTCGATATTATGCGTCCAAAAGCTGGACGATTCAGAAAACGTCAACTTTATGGAGGTCTGTCAGGAGCCTTTTGCAGACATACAAACAAACAAACAGACAACTGCCCTTTATATTATAGACTAATGAAATAATTATTGAAATCCAAAATGCAATAACGTGAAGTACTAAAATAAACTGTTAAAAATCCTATTAAAAAAAATAATTTGCTAAAAAAAAAGCCCATAGTTTTAATAGCAGAAAAATAAAACAAAAAAAGACTACTACTGTATAAATATAGCTTCCTTTAAATAATTTATTTTAACCTTTCTTATTTGTTTTTTTGACCATTTAATGATTAATTTAGAAAATAATTTTTACCTTATTTGTTTTATAGTCTCATTTCCAATATATAATTTTAAAAAACTGGTCATCCCAAAAATGACTGAAGTCTCTTCTCTAGCAAAGGCAAAGAACAGACTAGAACATTGGATGATACATTAAGTAGTATTTAATATTCAAATTAAAAAAAAATACATTCTGGTTGATTTAGTTGTTCTAAGAGTTTATGACTATCAGGGTATTCAAGCAAAACTTTTGAAATTTAGATTATTCAAACTATTGTTCTCATAAATAATTATATAAAGAAATAGTGATCTTGGCATTGTTTATATTGGAAATTTGAATTATTATTATTATTAATAATAATAATAATTCAAATTTCCAATATAAACAATGCTTCTAAAACAAGAACACTATTTCTTATTCACTTAGTGCTGCCATGCGCTACATTCTTGCCTAATTAAACTTTCATCCTGTATTTGCTAAAACATCAGATGAATTGAAAACACAGAAAAAAAAAATTGTATATAATTTTTATGTAGACGGCTTTACAAAAAAAGAAAAGAAATAACTTTTTATATGCATTCATATGAATCTATTCAAAGATATATTTCTTAGTTTATATACTAGTTCGAGTTTTGTAATTAACTAGCTCTATATACCCGGCATTGCCTGGAAATCTACTTTTTTTTTTTTAATAGGATTTTGAAAGTTAAATTATTATGGTATTGTTTGGTCATTGATTTAGTAATTGAACTAAATTGTAAAGTAATTCTGTTAAGGTAATAAATATTGTCTTAATTTCTCTTTATATATTATATTTTTTTTTATTTTTCTGTTTTTTTTATTAAGAAAAAAAAATTTTTTAATAAGATTTTTAAAGTTAATTTAAATTATGATATTGCTTGGTCATTAAATTATTGATTGAACTAAATTGTTCTCAAGCTACGATTAATTTTGTTACATTAATGTTGCTTTAATTTCTATTTATAAAATTATTGGATGTAAATAGCTCCCAAAACTTTCACTCTTTTAATATGTAAGCATTTGCTAAAACATTTTAAAGCTAGTTTAAATTACTTGTTATTCAACAGCTTAAATACTACCAAATTCCTTTCGTATTTTGAAGGGAAAATATTTTTTTCTTTTTTTTTTTTTTTTTCAACTATTAACAAAATATTAAAATGGCTGCCTTGTTTACAAATAAATGGAAATGCATTGTGGTGGATTTAGTTTCGTGATTAAAATATTTTTCAATTGAATTTTTTAAAATCTGTTTTTATTTTACGGTATCAGACTTTTGTTTTTATTAACTAATCATGTAAGTGATGTAGATGTGAGAAATGCACAACACACACAATAAATGGTCACATGATTTTATTAATATAGAGATAAATAAATTGGCATTTTTTAGTACAAATATAATAACGGACCAAATTCTCCGAAAGAGCAAGAGTGTCCTAATACAAGACTGCTCTTTCGGCGGGGCCACAAATTCATCGACTACAACCCCATGAAGAGGAGTAGAATCACCCCAAAAACGGGGCCACTTTTAGGCCGTTGGTGGGGACCTATGATGCCTAGGACGGGATCCTGGTGGCTCAGCCATTCTTTCACTTTGACCCTTACTTCAGCTAGACGGGAGATTGGAGTGGTCTGATCCGAGCAATCGGCTTGGTCATGACATGCCCTAGTATCTGTAAGTTCATCCCAACCATATTATTCGATCTAATTCTTCAAAAAATCAAAAACTTATTTCTCTTTATTTTTCTCCACGAATAGATATTAGAAGGCGGTAGCTAAGGGTCAATCATGTTGAGAATAAAGAAGATTACCAATGCCAAAGAGCAATGTTTTCTAAGATTGATGTTCCCACTCGCACTGTGAAATTTCCTTCTACAATTTATTGTGAGAGCAATGTATTCTACCTGGCTGCTCTGGTGCTTCCTCGACATAAATACACTAGACCAACTCGACAATCAGCTAAAGCCCATCCATTCACTGTGGAGGTCCCCAGATGCATGAGAGCCTTCTACTCCAATAGCTTCTTTCCTCGTGCTGCCGGCCTTTGGAACTCCCTTCCTGCTCCCTGTTTCACCGACTGTACCGACATGCAGAGGTTTAAAACAAATGTAAACAGACATCTCGCTACACAGCTCCCAACTTAGGATCACACCCTTAACCTACACCCTAATTCTCAGTAGCCCCTTACGTTTACAGTGGCAGCCTGTCTTGTTTGGGGTGAATTATTTTAAAGAAAAAAAAACGATAGAATTATATTTGACAACTTTATTTGGAGTTAAATAAATTGTATATGCTGTAAACCAAACTAAACCTAATACGAGAGCTGGTAATTTCTAATGTCGTTTCCCATATAGCATACTACCATCAAGATGCTGAAATGAAATAATCACAAGATTATCAAATTCTTTGAAGGAATTCGAACTAAAGATTAATGTCAAAAAGTCCAGAATCTTATGATATTGGCTAGAACATAAAGGTAGATGGTTAGAGTCTATCTCGAGTAAATAACTTCAAATAAACTCAACAAGAAGCCTAATGTGTTTTTTGTTTTGTTTTTGTTTGTCTTTTGAAACTTCATCTTTTCTGTACTCGTTCATTGAAGGAGAAATCCTTCTGGACTGAGGAAATCCTCTCCCCCCCCCCCTCAATTCAGAGTACCCCTTTTTATGGAGCTGGAATTTTTCCACATTATAAAACCGACCTTGTGTCTAACTCTGCCCTCGTGGGGAGGCAAGTAAATAGGAACACGCCTTATGCAGGACTTTATCTTCAAAAAAGTGTTTAGCTTAACGCAGACATTGGTATTTTTTTTTTTTTTTTGCTAATCTACCACACATCTTTTTTATCGTTTACCTTAACGTTTCTAACTCGTTTAATGTTACCATTGCAGATTTCAAAACTTAATACGTTCAGTTGTTAGATACTGCTTGCCTTAGCGGGTGTGTACCCAGGTTTTATTGCTGCTGGCTTGCGTCCCTCGGCCGGATTTGGTTTTAAGAAGTTTTATTTAAAAAAGGACAATAACATAAACTGCAGTTAGTGTGTACGAGAGAGAAAGAGAGAGAGATACCCCCTCACTTATAGACAGATCGATCTTTTAGACCCCTTCCCCCCCCCCCCTCCTGCGTTTCTCATGCCTGATCGATTAGCTGGTTCAGGCTTAAGAGACAGACCGCTCTTCAAATGGAAGTCACATGATTTTCCTGACTCCCACTTTTAGCTCCACCCCCACCTTTTAGAACCCTCTTCCTATGGCACCCCCCTCCCCTTCATTATCTAACAATGATTCAGTGAAAAATGGAATAAATTAAAATATCGCAGTTAGCAATACTTCGGCCCACACCTTGACCGTTCAAATTGTAATAACTCATGACTGTCGATTCAAAAACGTCTTCCTACCTATGAGTAGATGTGTTCATCTATATATGTATTTCAAGGGTTCTATTATCCAGATAGCTGTTGAGGATAAGCTCTTGTCTGCTGTTTAAATATACCAAATCATAAGCGTATCAAAATTGATTCTGACACCAGGTCCAGCTCCTGTCTTTCTTGTGACAAAACAGGCAGGAGAAAAAGTGAAAGGCGTGTTACTGGCACCTTAAAACCAGTGTGTTTAGTCATAGGATAGATGGGGCTCCTCAACCAGGTCTATGGCAACCCATTTAAGAGAAAGTGAAACAAATATAAAACCTGTGGGCAAGGTGATTACCGGTCATCTTGCCTTGGCATGTCATGAGTTATAATCATGAAGACTTAGATAATGGTGTTGTTTAAGTGTTTAGCACTATAATTCAATGATGTACAGATTTCTCTGTGATCTTATCCGCCATTCAAATATACTAAAAGTTCTATGGTGATGGAGAAGTATCAAAGTGTGTAGACATAACTTGTTGGAAGCAAACAGTCACAATTATGCATATAGGCAGCAAGAATCTTATCGTAACACCATTGTTGCACCTTAGTTTTGACAGACCATCTTCTCTGAAGGTTCTTGCGACTGGGCAGTTCTTTTTTTAGGATAGCACTGCTCACCTAGTTGTCTGAGAGAGTGCGAGAAAAAGATGCACCAAGAATTTACGGCAATCATCTGTTAAGATATAGTGTGTCAGTTAAAAATCAGGGTAAAAGACCAAGGTACGGATAAGGTTAAGTGGTACAGACTGACAACTCATTATAGTGATGTAATGTCCTCACATAATTTTGTTTCGTATTAAAAGGTTATTACCAAGTGAGTTAAGTAATACAAATATTATTTATTTAATCTCATCTGATCTTTATTATTATCTAATATATAAAGTAAAGTCGGTCTCTTTAGCATTTCTTTGTCAGTGATACCTTTCTTCCTACAAAATCAATATTTGATTCTGGTTAGTCAGTTTTTCTGATGGATCGTTTCAGAATGTTAAGAAAAATAGAATGTAATTTGATTTGATTCCTTCCAGGAAATATTTTGTCCGGGCCAAAAGTATTTTCAAATCGTTTCCATTTAAAAAAAAAAAGAAAAGAAGGACGTAACTATGTGTTCATCTATACAGAGTTACATACCTTCAATTGGAACAAAAAAATGATGTTTCGGAAGAAAGAAAAAAAAAGCATTGATATAATTTAAGAAAAGAAAGGCAAAACAAATTGTAAATAAATGCACTGTGGGGCAATGCCGATTAGGTATAGCTAGTGTGTGTGTGTGTGTATATATATATATATATATATATATATATTGATAAAAATAGTTGTATTAGTTATAGTGGAGAGTACTCAATATCGATAATAGAGCTTATGTAGATCAAAGTTTAGAGATATGAAAGGAAGAGATCAACATCACATGTTGACTAATATTTTCTCATCTTGCGTTTATATTGCATCTTAGAAGAAAAGATTATTTGAATGGTTTTCTTCCTACTAAAAATCAATATTTGATTCTGATTCGCCAGTCAGTCTTATGGATCGTTGCAGCATGTTAAGAATAAAATGTAATTGATTTAATTCCTGCCAAAAAATACTTTCTCCGGATCAGAATTATGTTCAAATGACTGCCAATTTTAAAAAAAAAAACGAGATGTAAGTCTGTATTCGTGCATGCAGAGTTACTTCCCTTTGTTAGTTAAACAAAAGAAAAGCAAAATAAAAAGCAAATTGCAAGTAAATACACTACAAGGCAATGCTTGGTCAAGAAAGTTAGTTATTGTTAAAAACTAGCTGTATTTATCTAGTGGAGACATATTTGCTACACGAGAATGATAATTAAAAAATATATTCGTGTTTACATTTTTTTTTTTTAATAGGATTTTTTAAAACTTATAGTTTCCCCTCATTTTATTGTTGATTTCAATAAATATCTGATTAATCGTAAATAAATAGAAAATAATAATTCAATGTGTATTTATCTTTTTAGTTATGTATAGGCGAGACACATGCACACACAAAGGATATCTTTGACGGTTTCATTAATAAAGAGAAGAGGTTACCAAAATTATAAGAATAAGCCTTTTCCACTGTACATTTGGAAATTTATCTTCTGATCGTATAGCTTTGTGATTTTTGTGAATACTTTACAGATGCTTGATTTACTTGTATGTCTCTCGGTTGAGGACATGCGTTGCATGGAGAGAAATGATGTGAGAATGATACATATATTTATTTATATAAAAAAAATAAAATAAAAGAAAACTAAAACAAATCTTTTTAAAATCCTATTTAAAAAAAAAAAAAAATTAAGCATTATATTTTGACTTATTTTTCTTGGCAACATGTGAAACCTGGCCAGTGAGGGTTGAGGACATGCGTTGCATGAAGAGAAATGATATGAGGATGATGTGATGGATTTAAAGGCAAGCTTAGATCTGATTAGATCATAGGAAAATTGAATATGGACAGTATAGGAAGATGTGTGACTTTGATGATTTCTCCACATTGAAAGAATGGATGAGAGTTCTTGGGTTAGTAGATGTAGAACAGTTGAGGTACCAGGGTCAGCTTACGGGAGGAGGCCAAGGAAAACATGGGAGGAAGTGGTAAGAAAGGGGAACAAATAAATAATTGGTCAGAGATGGGTTAATTTGAAAGTCAATTTCTAAAAGCCATCCAACATATGCCAACATTTAAAACTGACGTTAACGAGAATATGACGATGATCTCTGGTATCGTGATATTAATGCCACTAGATATTGGTTTAACAGTTTCAATAAATCGCTTAAATTTATGAAAAATGTTAAATTTTCTGTCGATAATTCGTAATGTTTTGCTATTTTAAACCACCTTTTTACACAGTGGTAAATTTTAGTGTTTCTATCTTGATAAATCTTAAAGATCTCTTTGTAATAAGTATTTCTATATCTAATCTATCTTTTTTAAAAGGCTTCTAAATATAGCGGCTGTCGAAGTAATGTGTGCACACATGTATGTATTATTACATTTCACACACACACACACATTGCATATACATACATACATCATCTGGATAACATATACATATTTACACAATTGAAAGTGAGTATCTTATAAATTATTTAATTTGGTATTATCTAATATTTTATCTAATGCATTACACATACACACATGTACTAATACATTACACACATACACGCATAATCTGGATAATAGACATATTTCAATAATTGAAAGTGAGTATTTAATTTGGTACAGCGTAACCTTCCCATCCAAAAAATAAAATAAATGCCTCTCCTATGGAATTAATAAAATTCACAATTCTTTCTGCAATTCAACCATATTTGGTACAAATAGAATTGAGTCTATGTCCGACTTGTCCATCGGGTTTTAGTCATGGATGTCTAACAGTCTTTGTTTTATCACCGTTCAATTATATAGAGGGGAGGGGGCCTCTGGTGGTTGTCTCATCAGTAGGAGGTGTGATCCTGAATTGCCTTCAAACTCACTGGACCTTTACCCCCCCCCCCTCTCCCTCCCTGTGTTCAAAGATTTTTATCTATGGGGTTATCTTAAAGATAATGTCTGTTAAAACTATTCTTAAACTGAAGAGGTCCATCACACCTAAAATCAGAGCAGTTCCAAGACAGGAGAGTGTCGGAGTTATTGACAATTTGGCACATCGTATCCAGGTGTACTTATTGAACTGTTGGACATCCATGATTGAAACTTAGTGAATAAGTCAGGCATATACTAAAGTTTATTTATATCGAATATGATTGGATTGCAGAAAGGATTGTGAATTTCATTAACGATTCCATGGGTTGCATTTAATTTGGGTTACCCTGTATAATGAGACTATCTTATTCAATTTGTTACACCTACACACACACATACTAATACACAATACACACATAATCTGAATAATATAGATATGTTTAAACAATTGAAAGTGAGTATCTTTTTTTTTTTTTTTTTTTTTTTTTGTGTATTGATTTTGGGGATGAGGAAATATAAGTATTGCTTCATTTTTTTCCCCCGATGCTTGAACTTTGAGAATTTTTTCTTAAATTTACATTTGTGGGCGGTTATATGCAAATTTTACCATACCAAATTCAGGACTTAAAAATTTTAATATAAGTAAGATTTTATTTTAATCTTTTTTTTTTTTTTTTTTGTGGTATTTGTTAGTTTTTTTCTTATTGGCATCTTATATATTATGTAGGACTCTTACAATTGTTTTTTTTATACACTAATATTAAAATTGCATTCTCTACAATTATACTTTATCTATTATATAAAGTGCAGTTGTGTGTGTATGTATATGTCAAGCTAAAAGTAAAAACTACGAAACAAACAGCCACAAAGTTGATATATTCTTGATCAGTATTGCCCTGGTTGAATAATATCTAAAATTTAGAAAAAAATATCTTTGACTCTAAACTGGTGCAGATTTCGTAAGGGGTGGAGGTGGGCGGTTTTTCAGTCATTTTATGTACTAAAGGGAAGTAAGTGATTTTTTATCAAGGAGTTATGCTGACTCATTCCTCGAGGAGTCTATATAGAGGAGAGTTGTGTGTATGGGCAGAGGAGAAAGAGGCGATGAGGTGAGGGGTAAATATAGAAAGAGGTAAAGCGATAGAAGTTTTAATAAAAATACGTTACACTTTTGCCCCGGGCAATGCTGGGTAGAACTGCTAGTAAATATATAATTCGCGTTTAGGTGATTTGTTATCTAGAAATAATATCTTTAGCAATCTAAGTTCAAGACAAAATTCTTTGAGAAATTTAAATATTGTTTGTCGTGAATCTTGTAGAAAAATCTTCAGATAATGCAACCCTGAAAAGATCATGTGTAGAAAAAGAAAAAGTGAAGCAGTATTACATTTCTAAGAATAACAATTTTCATATTTTATATTTAAAAAAAAGAAAAGGGTGCTTCTGTATTATTGGGGACAGATGAAATATTCTTTTTATTTTAGAAGAGTCAGTTGAAAGGGAAGATAATTCAAACTTTTTTTTTTTCTGTTGTTGTAACCATAACCCATAAAAAAATCCAGAGAATTAGTAAGAAAATAAATTTAAAAAAGGGTACTTATGCAGTTTACAGACCCGGCTGAAATAATGTTATAATTTAGAAAGCCATTCTTAATATGGGGAGGTTGAGGGGTTGATTACCTATTCTGTACTTTCACCTAACAATTTAATAAAAAGAATAGTTAATGAACCCCGCCACCTTCCTATGTTAAGAATGGCCTTCTAAATTATAACGTTATTATTTCAGCTGGTTATCCACGTATAATTTCTCCATAACGCACTCCCTCTCACAAACTGTCACTTACCCGACCCGCCTCTCTAATCGTGTGGACCAGCAAGCCTCACTTCTTGACCTCACTGCCCGAGGCTTGTGAGGAATGCCCATAGCCTGCTCAGGAACGCCAATCACCTTGTAATGATTGATATCACCCTAAAATCTTGTCCCAAAGTGGGGAGCCGTTGCTTAAAACGACGAGATACAGGCAGGCTGATTTTGATTCCATCAGAGATCACATCAGTGACGCCCCATGGAGTGAAACCTTTTCTCTCCCTGCTGATCAGTGTGCAAATGAGGTAACAGAATGGGTCAAAGCCGGCACTGAAGCATCTGCCCCCATGAAAATTCTACAGCAAGTCCCACTCTCCACAATGGTTCACCTCGATGAGGCTGAACTACTTGCCCAGTGTTTCGCCTTAAACTCCACTTTTAACTCGGCAAACCACCCCTCTCTAAATTCCCATTGCAGACTGAAGCCACACTTGATGACCTGGTCATCACCCCATCTCATGTCAGGGACATCATAAAAAACCTTGACACCTTTGGGCCTGATCTAATAATAATAAAGAATAGCTCTGCTGGACCCTGTCCTCTCCAAACTCTACAACAAATGCCTCGCCGAATCTTGCTTCCTTGATAGCTGGAAAATTGCTTCTGTGGTACCAGTCTTCAAGAATTCTAGAGATAGAACTGACCCTCAGAATTATCGCCCCATCAGTCTACTCCCGATCTTTGCTAAAATCTTTGAATCCTTAATCAATCTAGCGATAGTTCAGCATCTCATTAATGCTAAACTTCTTTCTGACCATCAGGTAAGCAAGGTCTACTGCGGATATCCTAATGGAAATCTCTGAACACATATATCATACACTGGACAAGGCAGGTGAAGCTAGGGCAGTAGCGCTTGATATATCCAAGGCCTTTGACAAGGTCTGGCATAAAGGGCTTTGAATAAAAATAAATTCATATCGTATTACTGGATGAATATTTAATATAATTAGATCCTTCTTAACCAAAAGAAAGATCTAGGTTGTCCTCGATGGCCGTTCATCCAAACATGACATAAATGCTGGTGTAACCCAGGGATCTATCCTTGGACTTTTATTGTTCCTGATTTTCATAAATTACCTCCCTGATGACATTATGTCTGAGGTGGGTATATTTGCTGACAACACCATTCTCTACTCTCATCATATGGGCAAAATGGATGCACACATATCCGAGGCAATGGCTGAATCCTTAGAAAGTGACCTCCAGTCTGTAGTGGAATGGGTCATAAATGGATGGTAACATTTAATGCTGCTAAGACAAAGCTCCTTTTTTTCAACAACTACAAGAAATTTCTTCAACCACCGATTGCCATGACAAATAACACCCTACATGAGAGTTCAACATTGAAAATCCTCGTCCTAACATTCACAGGTAACATGAGTTGGAACAAATACATTGAAGACATTGCCAAAGCTACTGCTAAGAAGGTGGGATCCCTCTACCGTTCTAGTAAACTTCTCCCGCCTGACTTTATCCTATATCTCTACAAAGCCACCAGACAAAAAAAGAGTTGCTAATTTAATAGGTCCCTCACTATCCACCAAGCTCCAGCCCCTGTCCCATGGCCACAACATTGCAACCATGTGCCTGTTTTACAAGTACTTCAATGGATTGTGCTCTGATAAACTTGCTGCTCTGGTGCCCCCTCGACGTGAATACACTAGACCAACCCGACAATCAGCTAAATTCCATCCATTCACTGTGGAAGTCCCCAGATGCTAGAGAGCCTTCTACTCCAATAGCTTCTTTCCTCGTGCTGCCGACCCCTGGAACCCCCCCCCCTGCTCCCTGTTTCCCGACTGTACCGACATGCAGAAATTTAAAACTAATGTGAACGAGTATCTCACTGCACAGTTCCCAATTTAGGATGACCCCCAAAACCTTCACCCTAATTCTCAGTAGCCCCTTACGTCTACAGTGGCAACTTGTTTGGGGTGAACTATGTTAAAAAAAATCATTTTTTTAACTGCATAAATTCATTTTCATACTAATTCTCTGGATTTTCCTTATAGTTATGGTTACAACAACAAAAAAAACAGTTTGAATTATCTCCCCTTTCAACTGACTCTTCTAAATTAAAGATGAAATTGCATCTGTCCCCAATAATACAGAAGCACCAAGAAAAGTAGGCAGTTGCTAGATACTTAGGACTTTAATCAGGTTCAATTCCAAGATGAACAAAGAAAATATCCCAACAAGACAAATTCTCATAAAACATTTTTTTTTGCTTTGTTTTTTTATGGTAACCAGTTGAATTTTTAATTGTATATGGCATCGTTTATTTTTTGTTTAAAAGAAGTTTTTTTCTTTTTTATTTTTATTAAAAACGTTTACATCATTTTGTTCCCCAGTCATTGTTTTTTTTTTTTTTTAGTAAAGTGATTTTGAAAAAGATAAAAATATATTTTGTTTATTTATAATAAAATAAAATAATTTTTTAATTTTATTTTTCCATATCATTTTTAATTATGATTATAGATATTGCCTTTGTGTTTATATATATATATATATATATATATATATATATTAAACAAGTTCAAATGTATTACAAAAGTGCACATAAAACCAATATTTTTTCGAAAGTGCTCAATACTAGGTAGAGCTTTTTAAATATTTATATATGTATATATATATATTAAATATCCATATCCAAATTTTTTTAATGAAATATTATGATAGGGCATGATTAAATTTAAAAAATTTGTCTAGATGACATTTATCTTGTTGGAATATTTTCCTTATTCGTCTTCTTAGGATGACACCTTTTAATCTTGTGTTCATAAAAGTTGGATAATCTAAAAGTATTTTTTTACAAAAACATCAAAATATGTTAGAAAAATAGTGTAGATTGGTCTAATTATTCCCAGATTAAGATTTAATATTTTTTTATATCAATGGAAAATTGCGATCTCTGTGCACTTTCAACAGCTCTGCTTCCCAAATGTTTTGAAATTTGTTTTATTTATTATTAGCTAAGTTCTTATGAACAATTATCATGAATTGAATTCTTACTTTAAATAATCTAAGAATTTAAGTAAATTAATTTAAAAAATGTAAATTCTACATTTTTATTGAATATGATCATATTCAACAATTTACAGTTCGTTTGAATCTGAAGTTCTTATTTCTTTCACTTTATAATTTTAAAGTATTTTTTGCATCCTTTTAGTTGACATTTTTACACTTATTGACTGCTTAAAAACGATGACCAAGTAAAAGCTTACGGACAAAAGTTGAAAAATAGATAAAATCTCACAAAATAAATTAAAGTATAAAAATTATATTTTTACATTTAAATTTATTAATTTTTGCCATTTTAAAAAATTATTGACAAGTGAAGAGTATTTTTTTGTTTTTTACCATGCAAATTCATTGAAAAATATCCAAATTGATAAGCTTTAAAAAAAAAATAAATAAATAAAATAAAAAATTTGTCAAGAAAGAAAAAAAAATACTAACTAGAAATATTAAGTTATTTACTTACTCAGTGTTGTATAGGAGGATTTACTTTAATTTTTGTTTTCCTTGTTTTTAAATAGAATTTTAAAGTTAAATTTAATTATTATGATATCGTTTTTTCATTAAATTATTCATTGAACCAGATTGTTTTAAAACTATAACTAATTGTTGTTGAAGTAATATTGTTTGAATCACTACTAATAAAATGATTGGATGTAAATAGCTTTCAAAGCTTCCAATCATTTTATTAAATGAGGATTTGCTAAGAATTTTAAAGCCAGTTTAAATGACTTTCCATTCGATAATTTAAAATGTTTCCAGATTTGTTAGATTTTAAAGTGTTGCAAAGTAATTCATTCTTTTTTCTTCAACTATTAACAAAAGATAAAAATTACTGACTTCTTTAGACAGAAACGAAAAATGCATAGTGGCAGATTTAATTTTGTAATTAAATTATTTTTAAATAGAATTTTTTTAAGTTTATATGAGTAATTTACATTATTGCATTTTTTAGTTTAAAAAAAAAAAATGAAACGGCAATTATTAGCAGACGACAAATGTGCAGGTCACATAGAGACAAGAAACACATGGACACATAAGTGATCATGCAATTTTATTAAAATAGAGATTATTAAAACATATAATTTTTTTAAAATTTAATTTGTAATTGCGATGAGTTTTGTCAGTTTTTCTACTTTTGTCCGGTGAGCTTTTGTCCTCCAACCCTTAAAACCACTCTAAATTTGTCTCCACACACACCATATTTAGACTAGTTTGTCAACAGTACTTTACTAATTATTATTCCTTTCTTATTTAATCCAGCAATTTGGACTATGTCCCCTATGCTCCAAGGTGAGGAGGACGAGAGATATGATTTATTTGAAACAATATGCTATCCTGTTGATAGCTGCTGAGTTTGCTAACCCCAAACCCTGGCTCAATTCCGTTCCAACCTTTCCAACTGTGACCTCCTCCTCCTCTTTTTTTTTTTTTTTTTTTTTTTTGCTATTTCTCCATTATTTGTCTGGCAGACTTTCTAAACAGGTCAATCTACCTAGACTGGATTCTGTGGGGTACACCTACCACATAACCCAGGCATTTGTTTATTCTGCACTCATTCACCCCAAACCTTATTTTTCCATAGCCCAACTGTTCAGAAATTGTTTTCTTTTGAAGTAGACTTCTTTTAAATCGATTTTATGTTAGGTTTTTTGGTAATTTCCTAATATATGGTAGTTTATTATTTACAGTGAAGTGGGTTTCAGCATTACCTACTCCCAAACAAATTTTGCCTTCTTGTCATCGTGCACACCTTTCATTGGTACATGAATACATGGAAAGGGGAATAACATAAATGAATGATAAAAGAACTGGTGAGAGGAATGGAATGATGTAAATAATTGAAAGAGGATCAGAGAGAGGGAGAGAGAATCTATTATGACATCAAAATAGTTTTATAAATATTGAGAAATTCCAAAAGTTTTTTTGTTTTTTTTTTCTTAGATATTTAATAATATATATAACAAATACTGACCCAATGGTGCATGAGTGGTCTAGTTTTCTACTAAAATAATGATTTATGTTATTTTCTCAAGTAAAAAAAATAACAAAACAATACTTAACAAATATTAAGCTTACCATAATTACTTCCGGCTTGGAAATATATATTTCAAGGTAATTTTTTAGTTTAGTGGCATAAATTCCAAATTTGTGATATGTATTTCCAAGCTGAAAGTAACTAGTCATCCACCCCTACATAATTTTGCTGACAAGACGGGCTGAGATAGGCAGCCATGTTGAATTTTAGTTTGAATATTACAAAAAATGGAGTAAACACCTAATGTGTTACGTACTATTTTTTATTCAAGAAAATTATATAAATCATGATTGTTAGTACAGAATAAGTTATTTGGGAGTAAAATACCAAACCCCATTTCACTGTAGAAAAGTGACAACCATAAACTAGTAAATTACTAATTCTTTTTTGTTTGTTTAGGTTAAGCAGTAATGCTGTATTTGAAAATATTAATTTATATTTATTTATAAAGATTGTTTGTTTTTTATTATTTGTTTTAATCCTGTATTTTACTTACACATCAGTTTTGCAGTCATTAAATTTGTTGCCTTTCAAAATTCTGTCAAAAGCATTTTACCATTTTCTATAAGTTTTACTGAACAAATCCAATTCTTTAGGACTTAAAGAATGTAAAAGTAAGTCATAAGACCGTTGTTATATTTTGAGGGGAAACAGCAAAAAATTAGTCACATTTTTGTTAGTATATGATAGTCACTAGTATGAGAAAAATGCGTTTTGCTTTTTTTAATTTTAGTTGTAACACTAACTGCTTCTCTTTTTTTTACTATTTAATTCATTGGTATAGTTTTTATGACTAATAACCATAACATTTTTTATCTAAGTTTAACATATTAATCAAATATAACTAAAATGTAAAACACTACATATTAGTATTTAGATTTCTGATTTTTATTTCAATTTTTTTTTCAATGATATGTTATGAAAATAAAAAAAAGATGGCTTACAAACTAATGCAACTTACCTATTTACTTGAAAATTATCAAAGAATTTAATTACGTTTTGCTTTTTATTCAGCTTGAAATAAATTTTATTCTATGTTTTGAAAATGAAACATTTTTTAGTGTTACAAATTTAAAAAAAAAAATTTAATTAGACATTTTTTTATAGAATAAAAACAAGTCGAATCATAAATAAAATGCACAAAATATTAAATTTATATCAAATTTATTTGAATGAAAAGGTTTCTATAAAAGACATTAAGTTGGGAAAAAAAAACAATAGTTTTCTTTATGAACAGACATTGTAAATATTAAAATTGCCGTCTAATAATGTTTCATTGTTCGATTGATTAATGGGAGGTAAATAATAAAATGTAATTTTTCGAAACCAATACGCATGTATCAGGAAGTTTCATTGGATGTCCTGCTGGCTTGGCAGGCCGAGAGCAGGCTCAAGACATTTCCACAAATAGTGGCGATGGAGAGACACTCGTAAAACCAAGCCAAGTCAATTCACGATAATCTCCGGTGTTGCGCGTCATTAACAGATCAAGGTTGTTGAGGACGTTGTGAAACCTATTGCTTCACTCGTCTAGATGGCGATTGGTTGGAACACAAATCTGTCGAAGAGCAGCATATTTTTTTAATTGCCTTTATGTGGAGACATCAGAGTGAAACAAAAGAAATAAAATTTGTTTCGGAATAATCACTTGACAACTTTTCAAAGAAATAATTTATATAATAATATGCTTGTACCTTTGTTTGTGTGTACGTTATCAACATCCATTTTAAAAAATAAGATTGTCCTTTTTTTTTTATGGAAATCACTCCAGACAAGGCACTAAGAAAGAAAAAAAAACACTTCATGATCAAAAACTAGCCAACGAGAAAAAGTGTTAGATGGATGATTCTAACCCAGAAAACAGCAATTCTTTCCCCTTTGTCAGAAACATCGCTCATGAAATGTGAGGACTAAAGGACAAAATAAGGGAAGCGAGACTGACGAAAGTAAACCCAAGGTTCACTTTCTACTCTCCAAAGGTCCAAATATGAAATGAAAAATGTAATCAAAAATATATGAGGTTGCAAAAAAATTGTTCAAAATGGCAAATAGAATTCTGCGTTCGTCGATTTAAAAGTGACATCCGTTTTATTTACTAAATGTCTAACAATTATTTTTATGTTAAAAAAGAGGCTATTTATTTTTTTAAATGTTTCAATAAATAAACTAAAATGTAAAAATATTCCTTTTATTTATTAAAATAAAAGGAAGAAATTAGACATTGAGTATTTTTACAGTAAGAAGAAAGAAAATCATAGACAAGCAGCTATGGAATTTCCACAGGTTCCTGATAATCAGAATAATTTGAAAAAGAAAATAAATGTTCAAATGACATAAAAGAGTTCCACTCTTTTTTGTAGAATCCACAAATATATATATATATATATATATGACAATTGTTGATATTGAATTCTTGGAACCTTAATAATGTTATAAATCATTTGATTTATTTATTCATCACTATTCTTTATATATATATATATATATATATATATATATATATGAGTACATGTGTTATATTTGTTTCTATAGATGTTAATCCATTGAAACTCCAGTGTTTATAAAAAGTGCTCAATAACAAGTAGAAAGTCGAATATGCTGGATAAACCAAATAGAAAAAAAAAGATGTGAAAGGATAAAATGTAATTCAATATTAGGCTTGACTGTTGAATTATAAACCCACCCCATCCGGGAAAATATACTGAACAAGGAAGCTTGCAATTTCTCATTTGAATTTCTCTTCAGGTCTGAGGAAGTTGACTCTCTATTGGAGAGGACAACTGAAACATGTATGCACATATGTAACCAATACTGTTTGTATAAATAAAGATTTATACTAATATATATATATATATATATATATATATATATATATATATATATATATTCTTTTTGTTTGAATCAGATGATTCTGGTGTTGGCATTAGTTTCCCCGATGATTTTCTAGTTAGAAATCTTTCTGGAAAGACATTGGGTACTTACAGGAAGGACCACGAGAAGGTTGCCAACATCCCTAAGTGAATATATATATATATATATAATCATATAGGACAACAAAAAGAAAATTGTAAATTTATTATCTTACTATTGATACTAAATTTATCTACTTTATCTATGCTTGCTAGTGCTATTTATAACCTGATTAGGTAATTTACTTAAAAAAACTCTCCTAGAAAAAAAAATATAATTATGTGGTAAATTTCGAATTTTAAACCTATGTTGTCAGTAAATGTTCAATATGAGAAGAGATATCAAGTGGTTTTCGTATTTTAAAATTCCCGTTATATTTGTACAAATTTCCTCTCAAAAATAAAATATAGGAAGAAAAATGAAACCTGTTACATCTTTATAATCATAAAAGGTGTTTGATAAAACAAATGCAGATTTTTTCTTGTCTTTAATTGATGGATGAAACCACAGAAAGCATAAGACTCTTTTAATCTTCATTGCGAAAAGTCAATCCATTATTAGCTATTTAAAAAAAAATTTAATTGTCATAAATTCTATTTATGAAAATATCAGTGAACCCTTTTGCTGCGGAGAGCAAATATATATCTGCTTAAAATGTTATTACTGTTAAGTACGGAAAACAGATTTATTCTACGGCCTTAATGAAATTTCCTTATGCTACGAGAGGCGGATACACAACCAGTGACTTCCCAACATCATGTGAACACAGTCCTTTGAACTCTTTTTGTACAAAACACAACTGTTTGCCAATTTTCTCACTTTTTTTTTCACATGGTTAACTAAGTATTTTTTTACAAAGACGAATCCAACAATTTTAGTGAAAGGTACAGAAACCTTGCCAACATGTGATCTGGTAGTAAAAGTATTGCGGGAAGAGAAAATATCAATTCTATTTTTTTTTTTTTATGGATAATTTACATCATTATGGGTATGACCATGACATTTAATGACACGGTGAAACTGTTGAAGTATTCTAGAAAATGGCCCAAGTTGGTTGAAAGTCTGAATTCATCAATACGAATCTTGGACATTTTTGTACATGGCTTGAAAAACGAAAACAGGCGCATTATTTTTAGTTGCAAAATTCTGGATCAAATGTACTCTCAGCACTCCGATTATGTTAGCAACTTAAAGGAATGAGTTTAACATGACACTATCAGATAGGACACAAAGATTAAAAGACGTTTTATTCAACAAAAATAATATTTATAATTTATGAAAATATACATTCTTTCAAGTTTTCAGTCCGTTTTTTAATTATTTTTTTTTAATGACACACTACACTTTAATTTACCTGAATTCTTAGCTTAAACTATTTTATGCTCCTTAGGAAAATATCCCAATATGATGAAGATGGGGGGGGGGGGGGGGGGGGGGGGGGGATAACAAAATTATTTTCATAAGTTACATTTTTTTTAGGATTATTTCAATTGTATTTGGGGACTGATTAAATCATAAATATAAATTCTGGTTTTTATATCCTTGTGTTTAAAATTAAGTTGAATTTATTAACTGCGTATGTTGGCATCTTTACATTTAAATGTGAATTTCTCAACATCTTATTTGATTGGATCAAAAATGTTAATTGCATTTTTCATAACTTAGCGTATAAAATTAAATGATTTTACTGTTTCAATTGCTTTTAATTAATTTCTAACAGTGTTCAGATACCATTGATATCACTCCATCCAGATCAGAATATTCCAGATACATATATGCTCATCTACTAAAAGAACATTTGTATATATTTATATTATATATCTAGATGAAATATAAGAGCCTTGCTGTACTTACCCGGTGATCCATTATATTCAAATTTGTTTTGTTTTTTAAATATGTTCTATAATCACGCCAGTTTTGTTAGATTCAGTATCTAAGCTAAAAAAGCAAATAAGGAACACAACTCTTACTGAAAGAATACAAATTATTCCCTTAGCTGATTTTTCTTTTAGAATGTCTCCATATTATCAACCTGCCAAACCGGATTAAGTATCTATTTTAAATAAATCGTAGCAAAGTATGTTAGTTTATTGCTAATAACATGGTACAACGGTAACAAATGAAAATTGGCTAGTCGGAATCAAAGTTTGATAGGTCCAACTTTAAAAATCTAGCTGTCATAATTTTATGTTAGATGAAAAAATAAAGTTTTAAAATAAATTAATCCAGATAAGATTCATCTTGTTGGGATGACACCATTATTAAGAATAAACAGAAACAGAAGATGAAAGTTCACTTTGGTCATAGGAAACAGAAATCCACAAGTACAGCTTCACCATTTCTATAGGATCTTAGAGGGGAATTAAAACTAAATTATTTAAAACTGGTTGTATTTATTCGGCATTGCCCAGGTAGAGGACTTTGAGAAAAATAATGAAAAATATTAAAAATATAGTCATGTTTAAAAAAAAAAATTTCTTCTTTTTTTTTTTTTGAATAGAACTTTATATAAATAGATTCTGTCAGTCCGTTCGTGAGTCACAATTTTTCCGTCGGTCAACATTTTTTTTAAAGCATAATAAATTTTTTTTCGGAATTTGTCTCATTTCGAAATAGATATCTTAACTACTTTTAGAAATGGAGAATATTGCATTAATAGTAAATAATAAATTCCCAGCAAATAAAGCGGATGCCATGACCAGAAATTAAGACTGAAATCTTCAGGTCTTTAGTCTGAGGTTCTACCAACTGACTTATTTGAACGTTCTTATAAATAGAGCTTAAAACATTGCCATAACAAAATAATTATACCTTTGGCATGACATCATAGATTTAGGATTTAAGTCATGTTTCAAAACATAGACGATAAGAAAAAATAAATGGGTAAACATTATCAATAGCATTGGAAATTATTTTAATAGTTCAAAGCTATTTATTTTGCTTTAACTACATATTGGTGTTAAAAACTATTTAATATTTAATATATACTAGAATTTGGGGCTGTAGGGCCCATAATTCTAGGTTAAAAAATTGGCTTTAGTTTTCCCATATTTTATTTTTGATTGCAATAAATATTCTATTAATAGCAAATTAATTTTTTTTTTAATTTCAGTGTGTATTTATCAAAGTTACGTATAGGCGAGAAACACTACTGACACAAGATCTTGTCTGAGAGTTTTATTAATAGATTTTGTTTTCTCTTTAAAAAATCAACTTATAGAAACACAAAATTTTCAACAATAGTAATTGCAAAAAATATTGATAATATTTTTATGAATTCTTATTTCACTGCATATGCATATACCACACAAATATTAAATTTTTTAATTCAATTTTTATTTATTTGGATTTGGTATGGTAACAGTTTTTTTTTTTCTTTTTTTTTTTCTTTTTTTTTGTAAGCAATCTCCATTTTCTACTCCTGAACATGGGGTGTGGGATTTTACTTCAGGTGGAAGTTTTTTTCTCTCTCTCTTTCTTTCTCTCTCTCTCTTTCTTTTTCTCTCTTTCTCTCTCTCTTTCTCTCTCTCTCTCTCTCTCTTTCTTTCTCTCTCTCTTTCTCTCTCTCTTTCTCTCTCTCTCTCTTTCTCTCTCTCTCTTTCTCTCTCTCTCTCTCTCTCTCTCATGTATCCTATTAGCAGCAGCAGCAGCAGCATGCCTAGCTCTGGTTGGTCAACAGCAGGGACTCTACTGACTAATCAAAAACTGCCAAATTGTTGTGTCATTCATAAAAGTATAAAATCATTGGAGATTTTGAATATAAATTTTAAAAGATTTTTTAAAATTTAAACAAATCTTTATTCGTTTTTATTCTTTCTGATTCAGTTGGGCTGTGTTTCTTTTGGAATTAGGTTTTTCTCCCCCAGTGTTCTCATTATGTTAAACTTTATGTAGAGTTTGGCTATTTGTGTTTTACTCTACTAATCTCAAATTAGTCACTTTTGCCTTTTCTTGTTTTCTTTTCTACTCGACGAAGCATGGTTTTCTAAAGAATATAACTTCCATTATGTAAACTACAATTTAAACGGGTTTCATAAGGTTTTCACATGTTTCATGATTTATGCTTTTATAAATCAGGCCAAGTAGCTGTAATTACGTACGTGTTACGCTAGAATCCCAGTATGTAAAATTGACATACACACTGTGCTTGTGTAAGAAGCAGATTTAATGTCTAACTGCGTGCGCGCAAAGTAAAATTGGAGGGTGGGGGTAAAAATGGTTAACAAGTGTTTGTGTTTTGTAAGCAATATGCAGTGCGGCGCGTATTTATAATTTTTGACCGACTGGGGTTTTCTAGTGGAAAATGTGCATAATTAATTACTGCTGGATAGGCTGATGGCGCTATGCTCCCTGATAAATTCTTCTAAAACCTTTTTTTATATATATATTAGCAATATACTTGTACTTCATAAATGTTGAATTAAAATAAAAATCAATTTCTTAATTTTATTCTTATGTAAATTCTTATTGGCTGCCCTTACCCGACGTTGCCCAGGAGTCTTTTTACATTTTCATTTCCCCTCCCACTTTTTTTTACCTATGCCGATTTTTTTTTTTCTTTTCTTTCTTTTCTTTTTTTTTTAGCTGATTATATATATTTTTTAAATAGGGGTTTAAAAGTTAAATTTAATTATTACAGTATCGTTTTGGTCATTAAATTATTAATTGAACACAAATTGTTATAAAACTATAATTAACTGTTGGTACGATAATGTTTGAATCTTTTCTATTTATCAAATTATTGGATGTAAATAGCTGCCAAAACTTTCAATCTTTTAATTAAATGAGGATTTTGTAAGAACTTTAAAGCCAGTTTAAATGACTTCCTATTTGACACTTTAAATGTTTAAAAATGCCTTTCAAATTTTCAAAGGGTTACAAAGTGATTTCTTCTTTTTCTTTCTATTTTTTGACTATTAAAGGATTAAAATGGCTAATCAGAAACTAAAATGTACTGTGATGAATTTAAATTCTGTAATGAAATTAATTTTTTAAATTGTATTTTTAAAATTTCGTTTTATTTTTACACTTGCATTTTTTTTTCAATAAATCATTGATAATAAATAATTTAAAGAAAATGTGTAACTCATGTAGAAGCGAAATAATAAGTGGTCATAATTTTATTAGTATATATATTTACTCTATTATGACGAAATGAAAAGGACGAATCCTCAATTTGTATGAAAAATCATATTACATATAAAGTAACACTGTGCTTACAGTTTTTTCTTATTACTTGACCTCATATTACAAATGTTATTTTTTTTGTCTAAAAAAGATAAATATTTTTATGGATATTTAAACAGAAATTGAAATATATTACAAATGAAAAAAAATAATATAAACGGGGAAAATGTCAAACATCAATAACATTTCAGGAATATAGCAACAAATAATAGTTTAATTAATAACATGTCCTTTATCGAAATCAATATGCAAATATCAGGAAGTTTTATCAGATGTTCTGCTGGCTTGGCAGGCCGAGAGCAGGCTCAAGGCGTTTTCACGAAAAGTGGTGATGGAGAGGTGCTCATAAAGCCACGCCAAGTCAATTCACAATGATCCCGGTGTTGCACGTCATTAACAGACCAAGGTTGTTGAGGAGGGCAGGGCGGGGCTTATCACTCCACTCCTCTCCACAGCAAGAAAACAGGCTTATTTTAATTGCTTACGGTTCTGGTGCTACTGCATGTCCAGGGTTTAAAAATCATTTGACTTGAATGATAAAAAGTGTTTTAGTTTTATAAAAACAAGAACATAGGTCAGTTGGGAGACTGCATACCTGTGCCTGACAACATAAGGATGAGCCAAAGTTTTATCTAGGTCTTATTCTCCATATTTTATGAAGTATTCCCAAATTGAAATGTTGACAACTCAAAAAACTTTATCTGATAAGGCTGACATTTTGCATGGTGGTTACTGTTATCAAAAGGCATCAGATCCATACATCAAATTGCGAAAAGTCGGAAGTTAAAATTCTGTCACAACTTTGACCATGCCCAAACTTTTTGAGAATAACGGTTGAGGCCATATAAGATGCAGGACTTTATTGGCTACAATATGGTCCAAGTAGAAAGTCTCTATGATGACTAGAACCAGAGTTTTTGCCAAACATGTGACTTTCACCTTTTCTGTCATCTTGACCACGATGGGTAATATTAATTCGCCGAACATACGTTTTACACCACTTTTATGTCCCCTTATGAAGATTAAAATCAATATATAATGCTACTAAACTGTATGTTTAGAATCCTTATTTCAATTTTGATCAAAATCTGTGAAATGATTTCGATTCTAGAAAATGTCTAAAATTTAAGGCTTAAGTTTAAGAGGTCTTAAGAAGAAATTGAAGTTTAGGAAATCTTGCTTAATTGGTGTTTAATAACTATGGATTAAATTTAATGCAAATCTGAAATATTTGAATTTTCAAATGGGAGGTTGTGCCCATATTATGTCCCCTAAAAACCCTTTAAAATACTCAAACAAAACTAAAATTTAGGGAATATTTATTAATTGATTGTTAAAATTTCACAAGAATCAAAGGTATCTGAATTTTCATTAAATTAATTTCTGAATTTTCACTCTTTACCCCCTTTGCATAAAACTAAATTAAGCTAAATATAACCCACTTTATCCACCCTTACACCTAGCAGCTGTGTTCCAAAATTCATAATAATGGGCTGATTAATTTAGGAGTGAATTCTATACTTAGAAATATATAAAGATGATACACACACCTAACGTTATATGAATAGAGATGTTTGTACGTTGAAAACAATCGGATTTCTTAATTTTTTGTTAACGCATCGAGTAGGTTTGAATTCTTTATTGTGCTTGGTTGTTTTATAAGTCATTTGGTATTTTATTTTCAGCTTTGTAAGAATATCTTGTTTGGAAAAGGTTTTTTTTTTATGTACCTTTTAGTGTTTGATGGATTCCTTTGCAGGAAGAATGGAGACTTCTAGTCGGCCTCCCGTGCATTTCATTATTTGATTAAACCAAAATAATAGCTGTTTTTTTAGCTTATAGTTGGTCGAAATTTCTTTAAAGTTAAACTCATATTCATTTGTTTCTGTTTTTTTATCAGCTATTAACAAAAATTCCAAAGTATTAAGTCAGTTTTGTAAACTTTTAAATGGAATATTAGTTCATGGAATAGTGGATAAGCATGACAACAGACTAGTAAAAGTAAGGACACAAACACATCACTAAAGTAGAACCAGGATATTTCCGTCGATTCATTTGGTCTAATAAAAAAAAAAGAATCTTTTGACACCAAATGATTATGGCCGAATGAATCAACGGAAATATCTTGGTTTCGCTTTAATGATATGTTTGTGTCTTTATTTTCACTAGTCTGTTGACATGCTTATCCACTATTTCATAAACTAATATTCCATTTTGTCTGAAATGTTCGTTTCATATTTAAACTAGTAAATGTAATTTTTGGTTGTAGGACAAAGGCTCACCATAATCGAAATAAATTTTTTTTTAATATTTTATTTTTACGTCAAAGTTTTTTATAAATAACCCCCCCCCCTCTTTTTTTTTTTTTTTTTTTTTTTTTTTTACAAATAAATGAATTGCATTTTTAATTAAAAAATTAGAAAAATAATGCAATATTACTGTAAGAAAGTATGTTTTTTTTGTATTATTTTTATCATTGATTTTAGCGAGAAAAACAAATACAATAAAACCGACATGGTTTCTTTAATAACCCCAAATTCATAATTTATCTATGAGGTAATCTTTTTTTTTAAATACAGTATTCACAAGGTGCCAAAATAATTATGTGAAATGGATGTTTTCTTTTTACGCAAATTTAATGAAAAATCAATAAATTAGCATTTTGGTTGTTATTTACTTTCATTACAATTGAAATGTAACATTTGGCAAGCAAAAATAAGATATTGGCAAAATTTATTAATAATTTTTTTTTTTTTAATTGAATTTAAAAATATAATTATTTCAATTTTCTTATTCAATTTTTTTGTCTGGTGAGCTTTTGTCTTGTCATCAAATTACAGGGTGCTTCATCCCCCTTGAGAAAACAAAAATGTCATCCATAGAATTGCTAATAAAATTCTCAAAAATCCTTTCTGCAATCCAACAATATTTTGTACAAATAAATTTCAATCTATGCTTGTCCAGTGGGGATACATTGGTGGTCGTCTCATCAGTAGGAAGTGTGATCCTGAATGGGCTTCACATTCACTGGACCCTAACCCCCATATTTTTATCTGTGGGATTATCTCAAAGATAATGTGTATCAAAACAATCCCCAGATTATACCTAAAGTAAAGACGGTCATCACAGCCAAGAAAGGAGTGTGTAAGATTTATTGACAATCTTGCACTTCTTATCAAGGTGAGCTTATCATTGAACAGCGATAAAACAAAGACTGTTGGACATTCATGACCGAAACTTGGTGGGCAAGTCAGGCATAGACTGAAGTTTATTTATACCAAATATGGTTGAATTACAGAAAGGATTGTGAATTTTATTAGCAATTCCATGGGTGCCATTTTTTTTAAAGATGGGAAATTTGTATTAAATTATTTTATCTAGAAATTATATCTGAACTCGTAATATTTCATCCTTTTTTTGTAAATTATGGTACTCAGACTTCTCTTAAATATCCATTTGTTTAATAAACTTGTAAGATTGAACAATGGAAAATTATTTTTTTACCTACGTTTGATTTTGTTTTACACACTTTTATATAATCAGTTATAAGTTCATGATCTTCATGCAAATTTCTATTTTTGCTGTCTTAGTGAGCATGTGTACACATGCAGGTTAGACAATTTCATTATATATTATTTAGGTAATCTTACAGTATAGTAAACAGGCGAGAAATTGAAGGAAAAAAAATTGTACAGCTAATAACTTACACCAAATGCATTAACATTTAATTTGCTACCGACCCGTATACTTTTAAAGTGGGGAAACTGATTGTAAGATTTATTATCTCTGAATTTGTTATCGAGTTAATTGCAGAAAAAACGAAAGGAAAAAATGTTGCCTATCTACGGCAACTTGTAGAGGGGTGGGGCTGAAAAGTAATGATAGAAGAAAATATGACTTACTCTACCATTAACCCTAAGTCTGGAAGGGTTTTTGTCACTCCATACTTAGGGTATATGGTGGGGTAAGTCACTTTTTGTATTACTTTTCAGGCACCCCCCTTCCCCAAGAGTTGTTGTGGATAGGCAACACCATTTTTTGGTTTTCGTGTGCCATTTACGAAAGATCTAATTTTGAAATAAAAAGAACAAACTTGAAAACTGTTTAAGAACATTAAAAGTATACAGGTCGATGGAAAATTACATTTTAATGTGTTTGATAAAAGTTATTTGTTGTATATATACATATATATTTTTTTCAGCTTCTCGGATGTCAACTATACTGCAAAATTACCGTCTCTCATAATAGTGTCTTATGGGGGATCTCACCTGTGGATTAGGAAGCCATTTAAAAAAAAAATTCTTTGAATAAAAAAGAAGCCAACTTTTTTCCTGTATATCCAATCCTCTTTCAAAGAAAAAAAAAAGAATCGGACAAAGGCGTGGGGGATACCTTTAAATGTCATTCTGAGCCATGTGCTTAATATGGTAAGAGGAAAAAATTAGATGACTAGTTTTAGAATTAGAACCCACATTTTGTTTTTTGGGGTTTTTATTTGACTTTTTGTTATTCCTCTTACATTTATTTTTGGCAGATTGATCTGTATGCGTTGTTGTTGTTGTTGTTATAGTTGTTGTTATTGGTGTTGTTGTTTTCTCCCCCTTTTTGTGCATTTTTTGAATTGATTGCATCCACACTCACAAAATCTATGCTTTTCAATATTGCAACATACCTATTATCCTTCTCCCATGTTTATTATATTCCATCACTAATAAAAAAAAAAAAAATTTTAAATAAATAAATAAAAAAAAAATTAAAAAATCAATTTAAAACAAAACGAAAACAAAAAAAAAAACACCACCCAAGCAATTTGAAGCTATCGAAAAGTTGGCCAGACAAGTGAATAATTGGACTTCTTTTTGTTTTTTTGTAAAGAAATTCCTTTTTACTTGTTTTTTCTTAGTTATAAAATGTAGTTTTAAAATGAATCTGGTAGTCATTTTGAAGCCTGTTGCTCTTTTTATTAATCTTATATATATATATATATATATATATATATATACTTTTGTAATTTTACAAATTGTTTTTTTTTTTTTCATCTGAAATTTTCTTTTTCTAGCCATTCTACTCTGCTCTTATCTAGCCTATATATTTGTATCTTGATATCTATATAAATATATATGATATCTATATGATATATATGTTAGATGAATGAGATTTCAGATTATCTTACAGCCTTTCAAATACTTCTTTCTTCAGAAAACTTGTTTCCAATTCATATTTAAGCGAGTGGTTATTGCATAGTTCGTTTGTCATAATTTTTTGTGTTTTGTCAATGTTTTAAAATCTGTTTGCTTAGTTCTGAATAATGCAAGCATTTCTCTGAAACTAAACCATAACAACCTTACGATTCATTTGAGTTTTTCCCACCACTTTGAATCTTCAAAAGCTGTTTGCACACTTAAAACTCAAATTACTTACATTGTCTGTTTTGTATTTTATTGTTGTATTCATTTTGTGTAGACAATTTGGGGATTTTAAATGTTTTTGTTTTATTTTCTCTGAAAATGTTTTCAAATTAAGTACCTTAATTCATTTAACTTCTAATGAATTTCATTTTAATTTTATTCTTTAAATGTATATTTGTTTGTTTGATTTTTTGTTTTTTTACTGTGTAACCAAACTGGAAAAAATGTTTTTGTTAAGTTTTAATATTTGTTGATATCAGAGGAATAAAACAAAAACACTTAATTATCAGATTTAAAAAAAAATAATGAAGCAAAATTTGTCTGTGGACAGTTATATCCATTAAAAGTATATTTCTTCTTTGAAGAAAGTTTACTTAACTTTCAATCAATATAAAGTTATATTTTAGTGATTCTAATTCTTTGTAAAAGAAATAGAAAAAGTAATATACGACTGTCATACACAAATTACTTTATATATATATATATATATATATATATATATATATATATATATATAATTAGGTTCATTCGTTGACATTTATGCAGATAACACAACCATCTATGGCCACCCATCAAAGAGCATTAATGATGAAGATCTTTCTATTTCTCTCTCTTCCGACCTGGAGCACATGGTGCAATGGGGGGGAGGGGGGGCTGGTTACTTTTAATACATTTAAAACCCAGCTCCTCTTCTTTCACTACCAACACTCCGGTCCTCACTTTGCTCCAATTGAAATGAATGGCTCTCTCCTTGAGGAAGCCCCCTGCTTTGATAAGCTCCTAAGACTGACCTTTACATCAGACCTCACTCCTGACGCAATCCTCTACTTATATAATAGTCAAATACATTCTAAGATGGAGGTACTGCTCCCACATCTGGGGAGGTGCCGCTCAGAACACTCTTTCCTGCCTTAACAGAGTACAAAACCGAGTGGAGGATGTCCTTTTCTCTTCCCTACTTTCTCTTTCTCGCAGAAGAGATGTTGCTAGTCTTTCTCTACTCTTGTTATTTTCATAGTAGATACTCAACTAATCTATGGTTCCACCCTGTAAAACATTTACAAGAGCTCTTCTACAACAACTGTAGATAATTTTCCTTTCTCTCTCTGTATCTAAAACTAAACAGAACTTCCATAAGCAAAGTTTCTTTCCAATAATTATCCGTCTGTAGAAAACAATACTACGGAGCTGCCTCCCAGCTGACTATAACATGATGTTTTCAAGTCCAATGTTAACAAATTCTTGTTGAGTCGTTCTCTTAAATAATCTAATTTTCTGGCCAGTCTCAGCTATTTCTACCAATCCTTACGCTGTTGTTTCACTGTCTTCCTGACAAATTCATTAACCCTTATCCTCGAGTGGTCTATGGGCCTCTATAAGTGCTGACTTGTTAATACATAAAATGAAAAAATTAACATGTATAAACAATAATAAATAATTAAATGAGGCTTACTTTAAGACTTTACCGCAGTTTAAGGGTAAATCCGATCGTCAAAAGTGTATTTCTGTCCCACACTAGTTTAATCACATTTAAATGTATACAGAACAGCCAGAACCCTGAAAAGAGCTCTCGGTTGGAGTCTGTAAATAGCGGGTGATTGTATGGGATTTGGAAGAATGCCCCAGCAAATGAATGAAAAGAAAAAGAAAAAAAAAGAAGAAGAAAGAAACATGTACGCACTTCTGACGATCGGATTTACTGTTAAGTCTTAAGATAGGTCCCGTTTAGATATTTATTATTGTTATAAAGCTCTACCTGAAAGGATGTTGAGCCCTTTGTGTAAGGTTTGGTATCTTGGGTTAGATCCAAAGAAGCTGATTTTTCATGTTAATATATATATATATATATATATATATATATATGTATTCCTCAAGTTCACACAAAAATGTGGGTTGAGAGTTTGAGTTACCCTTTTAAAAATATTTTTATTCATACAATTGTTTCTGCCCATTCTAAAACATACATTTTTTCTTGATAATTGATAAACACAAGGTATGCTTTGAAAGCCTTCTTCGTGTAAATTTTTAATTTCCAACAAATAAAATCCAGAAAATTTTTTTTTAAAACTGTCCACCTTGAAGCTGACATATTCCGTGATCTTTACATATTTTTTGTTGTCGTTTTCTAACAAATTAAAGAAAAAGTTGAATCTGCGTTTCTATTGACAAATCATAGAGAAAATAAGTTTGAACAATTTCAATAAAATCTTAAAATATTAAACTTCTAGCCTCACACAAGCTTCACTTATGGTTTCTTATCCTCGTTTATTAATTTTGTCAACAATAGTATACATACAAAAACAAATCTTATATAAATAGAGATTTTGTCGGTCTGTCAGTCGCAATTCTTTTAAACGTGATAAATAAATTTCGAAATATCAAGAGATACTAACTACTTTAAGAAATGGAGAATATTGCATTAATAGTAAATAATAAATTCACAACAAATAGTGTGGCTGCTATGACTGGAAATCGAAATTGGAACCTTGCGATCTTACGCCAGACCTTCTACCAACTGATTTATTTGGACTTTGTTAAAACGTTACCTTAAAAATAATTAGCCACTACGCCATTTTGACCTGAGAAATCTTAGGTCTTATGAACATCACTTGAGGCCAGAGGTTTCATGCTTGGAAGATGAAAGTTTTCGAAATTGTTTGAATTTCTTTCTGCGATTTATCAATAGAAATGCAGATTTAATTTTTATTTTTATTTAAAAACAATAAAATAGGTAAACATCAAGAAGGAAGAAGTCAGTTTTGAAGTTGACAGATTTTATTTGTTAGCAATTAAAATAAAATGACTCATGAAATTTTTGAAAAGATACCTAGTGTGATAAACACTAGGTATCTTTTCAAAAATGTGTTTTGGAATGGGCAGAAACAATTGTATGAATAAAAATGCTCTTTAAAAAGTAAACTTGAAACGTTATTATACACACACATACATACATATATATGTATATAATTTGTTTCTCACATTCAATTCTATATGATACTTAGATTTCAACTGGCACAAACCAAATTTAATACAACAAAATCTCATGATTTTACATTAAAAACGGTTATATTTATAGCTTTTTAAGGAAAATATTCTACTTTAAAATAATGCAATGGTTATTTTATCTGCATTATATATTTGTATTTTAGTTTATTAAAAGGCAGAATTCCTTATTCAAAGGTTGAATTTTAGTTTAGTTCTTGGATACATTGTTCTTTCAAATTGTTTCCTTTTGACAATAGTTAACCAAAAAATTGTATTGTTTCCTATACAAGGCTTGTAAATCAATTGTGTATAACCAATCACAATGTAAAACTGAGTTTTCATAATTTTATTAGACAACGGTTATGTAAAATAATTTTGCAGTCATTTATTTTTCTTTTAAAACTTTCCTTTTTCTTTTTCTATTTTCTTAATTTCTGTTAGATGTCAACCTCCCTTAATAATCAAAACTCTTTCATATTACTGTTAAGCTTTGACATTTCATGTGATGATCTTATCACAAATGTTAAATCACACAATTCCAAGAACTTTTTGTGAAAAAGTAGTTAAATGACCAATCCAAATACATTTATCATAATTATATTTACATATTCCGATCAATTTAAAAAAAAAATTTTTATTATTATTATTAGTTTGTACTTTTGGCCAGTTGGCATATAGTTTTAGTCCTGTATACTTTCAAATATATATATATATCTGCATTCATTCGGCATATGGTTAGATCACCAAAGTTAAGCAATGTTGATCCTGGCCAGTACTAAATGGGTAACCATTTGGGAACACCAGGTGCTGTATGTGGCCTGGAGAGGATATGGGCACTACCAGGTTCTATCATGCCCACAGAAAAGTTAGGACAAATAGAGTATCTGCCTGACTCCTCGAGGACGTCCCCGTACGTTATGGGGGTGAAAAAAAAAAAAATTCATACCATTTTTGGTTCTTTATGGCAAACTATCTGTACCTACTTGTCGTTGCTTTACTTTCATTTTTTTATAAACTATGCTGTTTGTATTTAATAAATTATTTTTTTACAAATTATTTTTTTTAAAGATATTTTAAAAGCTAACTTTAATTATCGTTTAGTCATTAAATTATTAATTGAACCAAATTGTTATAAAACTTTAACTAATTTTATTAAGATGTAACTGCTGTTTTAATCTCTTTTTATAAAATGATTGGATGTAAAAAAGCTTCCAAAACTGTCACTCTTTTAGTACATGAGGATTTGCTAAGAATTTTTTAAAAGCCGGTTTTTTAAATGACTTGCTATTTGACAGTTTAAATACTTCCAAATTCTTTTCAAATTCGAACGGTCATAAACTAATTAACAAAAGATGAAAATATATAACTTGTTTACGACAAAATCGAAATGCATTCTGGAGATTTAATGTTATGATTTTTTATTTTTTATTTTATGCTTTGCATTAAAATTTTTTTTTTTTTTTTCAATATTCAAATTATAGTAAATAATAATAAAAAAAATTCAATGTGTAATTATTAAAGTTACGTTGACACATGAAATACACACACACGTGAAGTAGTTATCCCTCCCCCTACACACACACATACACAGACAGGTCCGATTTGACATACGGTTAGTTTAGATGGTCAGGGGCATTTTAAAAATACCCTTCATTACCGCCTTTTCATCTTCCCTCCATTTTAGGAGTCAGAAGAGTTGACCAAATAGAACCTGTTGATTTCAACTTTTACTAATACCATATTCAATGATATCAGTTTTATATCAGTTTTCCTTCTCTTAAGCTAGTTGTCCTATCAAGACTTGAGGGTCTAGTCTAGTCCACCATTTCACTCCATAGCTGGAGAAAAATTGATTCATAGGGATATTAGTTTGAGTGAACTGCTTTTGACACAATTTGAACTCGGCATCTTTAGCTGTGAGTATTCACCTTTAACCACTTCTACCTCCTGCAAATAATGTTATTTTAAATGCACAAAACATAAAAGGTCAATTTCTAAAAGATTACATTGATCTGTTCAGTAATAATACGCAAAACATTTTTAGTTCGATTTAGTGGTTAAGAAAAATCTCTAAACACTAAGTATGAATTTATTTTATTTGTCTGTTAATCAAATGGTTGAATTCAGACTTTATTTTTTGGGGGGGAGGGTATTCAGTTCATATGATGTTTTGGTACGATTTATACCTTCATGTATGTAAAAGCCAAGAGAGAGAAAAGGATGTTAATTCAGAGAAAACTGTTTAAATCAAAAAAATGAATACATTAAACACAGAGTTAGGGAAAAAGAAATTGATTTGGCGATTCTTTCATCAACTCGGGGAAACGCATGTCAACTTTGGCAACTCTTCGTGTAAAAACTTGACTTTGTCGGTGACATTATTTCGGCTTATGAGATAGGAAGTTAATAATATATCTAACTGAATAAATGCAAAAAGTTTTGTTTTTTTCATTTATCACACCTATATTACAACAAAACCACTCACTGTTATTTAAATCAATAATACAACATAGTCTTTTGAAATACTGTATATCTAGTAGAGAGCAAAGACCCAGACGCAGTTATTAGTATGCCTCATTTGCATAACTATTTCTTAAACCGTTTATAATAGATTAATGTCTTGTGCTATTCATTTGTAATTGTCCTATTTTCCTTTATTCTTATATATATATAAATATATATATATATATATATATATATATATAATAAAGTGATTTAATAAAATAAAAGGATAAATTACCATAATCGTTGTAAAAATATTATGTTCCAGAATTTTCAAGGGAGGTGATGTAAAATTACAATAGATCTATATATTTTATAATCTAAGAATACTTAAGGCTAGATTAATAGAATTGGAATTTTTATATATATATATATATATATATTAAGCTGTTATTGTAAGAACATTAAGCTTCTATTTTTCTTACAACTTTGAACTTTGAGTTTCCTATTTGAATATCTTATTTTAAGAAGTTTTCAAAGGGAAGTTATAATGATTAATATATATATATATGTGTGTGTGTGTGTGTGTGAAGTGAGAAAATAAAGATAAAGATTATATCTTTAAATTATATTCTATCCTGAATAGCCAATGCTCGATATACGAGATAGAGCAATAGTATAAGTAGATAATTGATGAGAATAAAAATTGGGTAAAATGCAATATTTATTAAATTATCAATTGTTCAAACATGGGTTATATTCAAAAAAGGGTTATATGGATTAAGGAAAGAAAAGTTTTTTTAAATAGATAACCGTTGTTTGAACAATTGATGATTTCATAAATATTGCATCGTACCCAATTTTTATTCTCATCAATTATCTACTTCATATATATATATATATATATATATATATATATGTAAATTATAACTAAAAGGTAAACTTTTAGAGAGTTGGACCTATTGTAAAATAAGGAAAGCTCAATATACTGGATAGAGCAAAAATTTTCATTGACTTACCATATATATATATATATATATATATATATTCTTTGTAGTACAAAACTTTATAATGGCTAGAAAGAGACAATATTTATTAATCATGATGAATTAAGAATTAAAAGATGAAATGGCAGCTGACCGGTTTTGTACCTCGCTCAACAGAGCCAAATATCGAGGTATCGTGTAAAAAAATATAATAAAGATGCTATGAGAATTATAGAGGGAAAGGGGTAAAAAAATTAAAAAGTTCATCAAATAGAAACAACATTAAGCCGGAGGAGATTTTCTCTTTTCTTGCAAAGAGAAGGTCTCAAGGACTTAATATAAATTGTTTCTAGGATCTTGAGATGATAGGGAGAGTGCGACTTACTAAGAATGGAGAATAAGTTGACACTGAAATTAGAGGCACAGGTGTGGTTATTTATAAGATGTTCGGCTATCGACGAACCATAAGTATTATGTAAAACGTCCGTTGCTGAATAATTTGCATTGCAAATTTTTGTGGGCACGTGTTGTTTGACCCGGATGTCTAATCTTTGTGATGTCATCCCAACGTAGTGCATACTGCAACTACATTTAAATAAATAAATAATAGAATTATTGTGATGTGGGGGAAGGACATCTTTTCGAATAGAAGTCGAGATCGGTCGGGAGGAAAAAACAACTCGTGTATTCGCAGCAAAATAACATTGTCATACAAAGAGATTTGTTTGGCGAATCTATCGCTAATGTTACCAAGTCAAGGTAGGCGAAGGTAAATAGGGCATCTGTCTACAGAAGCTGATTTGCTTTTGTAAAAATTTGATATTTTGGTTTCAATGGTAGATTGTACAATGTCTAAAGGATAGCCATTGTTGCAGAGGGTCTTAGTGATGAATGTAATTTCTTCATCCAGCTTGGTATTCGAACAAATCTTTAAAGCCCTATGGGTAAGGGTCTTAATAAGATTGAACTTTTGTTTTGTGGGACAAAATGAGTCCCAACGAGTGTAAAGACCAGTAAAGGTAGGTTTCTGATATACTGACGTCAAGAAACCAGATGAAGCTTTATTAACCAATACATCAAGAAATGGGAGTGAGGAATTGGCTTCCTTATCAATTGTGAATTTAAGAGCTGGATGAATATTGTTAAGAGACGTAAAAAAACGTCCGGTTCCGTTTCATTGTTGAACAGACAAAAGGTGTCGTCAACATAACGAAAGTAAATATCTGGTCTATTTGGACCAGATAGGAGACCTTCTTCATGGAAACCAACAAAAATATTAGCCAATGCTGGCCCTAAGGGAGAGCCCATAGAGACACCATTAATTTGTCTGTACATAATGTCATCAAAACTGAATTCTACCGACATTGTGGCAAATTTCATCAACTCCACAAAAATATTTTTGCCATATTTCTTGCGTTAGAATTTAAAATATGATTAATCTATTTTTAAGTATTTCGATTGAATAATGTAACATTTTGACAAAAAGTTAGCTTTTGGGGGTGGGGTAGGGGGGTGTCTTCCACTGAATGCAAAATATACTTTTAACTTAAATAAATTGATTTTTTTTTTTTTTTTTTTTTTTCTTTTAATTTGTTTTTTACATTTATAGCCATTCAGTTTTAGGAAAGGAAGTAATACTTTTTATTCAAAGAGTTTTGACCATTAATCTGGTAATTCTTTATTTGCTCCATCTTTTCTGTCTCTCTTTTATTACTTTTTAATTTTTTCTTCTTTTAATCATTTTTTCTTTCTTTTACTTTCAGCATGAAAAGGGCAAGCTCCATGTCAGTACTCCACACAAGCAGTAAAGATGATAAATTAAATGTAAGTATTATATTTACTAGCGGAGACCCGTGGAAAGTCCATGGTTGCTTTCTTCATCTAGCTGTATAATTTACTGTTAATGATAATATTTCTCGATGCTTCTGTATTATTGGGGACAGATTAAATTTTCATTTTTATTTTAGAATTTTCAGCTGAAAGGGGAGATAATTCAAATTGTTTTCTCAACGTATCCTCTAAAGTTTTATTTGATTTCGTATTAAAAAGTCAGTGCCAATAGCACCAAGTGTTGTGATTGATTAATTAATAAAGAATCTTTTTACATATCTTTTTTTTTTTTTTTTTGGTTCTTTTTTTTTTTTATAGGATTTTCAAGTTAAATTCGATTTTTATGGTATCTTTTGTTTATTAAATTGTTAGGTGAAAGTACAGAATAGTTAATCCTCCCACTTCCCCATGTTAAGAATGGCTTTCTAAATTATAACGTTATTTCAGCCCGGTTCGTAAACTGCATAAGTACCCTTTTAAAATTTATTTTCTTAAGAATTCTCTGGATTTTCCTTATAGTTATTGTTACAACAAAAAAAAAGAAACAGTTTGAGTTATCTCCCCTTTCAACTGACTCTTCTAAATTAAAGATGAAAATTTGATCTGACCCCAATAATACAGAAGCACCTATTTCTCTTGAAATAATGTCTGTTTGGGTTAATAATATTAAGAAAAAAAATTCTCTTCTTCCATAAAAATAATTGTCATCGTTTTCTAAATATTGTTTACATAAATAAAACGAATATGTCTCTTATTTATTGATCTATTGAAATTTGTAAACATTTAAATCTTTTTTAAAAACATCTCTTCAAGTAGTAAAAATAATTGTCAGCTAAATAATTGGTTCTTATGCAGATAAACATACATGAAAATCACATTCCAAGTAAAAACTCTTTGATATACTTATGTATGAGTCAAAGATAAGTATCCTCACCAAAAATTAGGGAAAATGGTCGAGTAGAAGTTTAATTAAAAGTAAAAAAAAAAAAAAAAAATCAATTTGATCGTAAATTGCAAGAGTAACTCGTTCATAGTATCTCTTTTGATGCTGAACTTCATTTTTTTCTGTCCTCGGTCAGTAACGGAAAAATCTTTCTAGACGGAGACAATTTTAATTTTTGTTCCCATCCAGAGCGTCTCTTTTGGGGGAGCTGGATTTTCCCCACATTAATAACCGACCTTGTATTTAACTTTGTCCTTGTGGTGAGTCAAGTAATTAGGAACTCGTTCACGTCCATTTTCAGAGAACTTTTAACATTTGCTGAAATGACAGACTGAATTATCTCCCCTGTTTCTAGATAAATCTTTAAAATTATGTAATACGATAAAACTGCAATTTACGATAAAATTAGATTTTTTTTTAAACTTTTAATTCAACTTCTACTCGGTCGTTATTCCTAACTTTTGGTGAGGATACTTATTTTGACCTGATACGTAAGTATATCAAAGAGTTTTTACTTGGAAATGCATAAGAACTAAATAATTTTTAAATAAATTAAACACGTTTTAACCTTTCTAATTTATTTATTGTAACGATTTAAATCTTTTAAAAATAGTTTGTTTTTTTCTTTAAGAATTTTTGAAATGACATTAACTGATTTTGCTTCAATATTATTTATTACGGTGCTTCTCCAGATTAGGACCCGAGCTAACATTAGGGTCAAACACAGCTATTTGTATGTGTCTAATTTGCATAACTATTTATTTTAAACACTTTATAATAAATTAAGGTGCTTATTTACAACAGGGTCGGTCCCTGGAAAAAATTATTTTCATGTAAAATCAGTATTTTGTACTTACTCAGGCATAGTTTCTCACTCACGGTACGCAAAAGAATTTAAAAATATCAAGTAGAACTTTAATTAGAACGATTTTTCCATTTCCATAAGGGCGATGTACAACGTCTATTCGCCGACATTTTGGGTGTGAGCGATCGATGGAATAGCCAAGGGCAATAACTCCGTTGTTATTGTTAGAATTTAAAAAAGAAAGAAACACATATGCAATAATAATAAAATATATATTTATTAAATAAAAAAAATGAAAATTAAATAATTATTTTTGATTTCTTCACCGGGGTACTTTCCACGATATAATTTTATAGATTAATAAAATGTAGGTGCTTATTGCTCTTGAGGATAAGGATTAATAAGATGAATTGATTGTCAGTTGAATGGTGATGAATATTATGAGAGGATTGAAAATGAATAAAATTTGATGACTTATAGGGAAGGTTTATAACAAGTGTTTATTAACATTAGATTTGAAGATGACCATGTTGTAGTCCTCAAGGAAACAATCTTATTACTATGTGTTCCACAGATGGGAAGATCTTGGAAAAAAACTCTGTTCATGGAAATTCCATATGATGTTACGCACAAGAAGAAAGGAAATTCTTTGCAGTTGTGGTAGATAAACGAGTTCTTGCTATAAAATTTCTTACACGGAGGAATCAGATTGAAGCTCAGTCGAGCACCTTCCATGAAAATAACAAGAGAGTGAAGAAAGACGAGCAACATCTCTTCTGCGAGAAGGTTGTCAAACGATGGTACTCCTGCGTCTGCTGGCTGTAGACTACAATCTTTTTCATTGGTTCTATCTCTTTCTTTTTTTTAATTTTTATTAACGTGCCGATTGAGGGGCATCATTCACACTGCCCCCCCCCCCCACCATATAGGTAGCAGGCTAGCTGTGCACATGAAAATATCTATGAAGGTTTATTTGAAGCAAAAGTTTTATGGAGGATGCCCTTCCTTCATTGCCTAATACTTTTTTGTGATTGACACTAAGTACGTCACCAACCATGGTCAACAGTCCACACTTGACCAAGTCAGTCAGTCGACCTTTATGGCGGACGACATTTGCCAAGTCTAAACTTTACATCGAGCATCTGTATGCATTTCATAGAGGTATATCTGACTAAAGCATATCCTACATACACTACCCTCTGAGTAGACTGCCAGTTGGTTCGGAACTGCTTAGTAGGTATTCGCAACTAACCTTCATGTCTAAAGGCCGTTTTCTTATTCGCCACCTCGGGACCCAGTGGATGGAAAATAGTCAGTCCACACGACATCTTTGATCTGCTTTCCCACTCTCATTAATGATAAGGCATATCTTGGCAGCACTTCAACACAAGAGAGCACAAAATTCTGTGGCAAGAGGAAACCAAAGGCAACAACCGGAGGAGCTCTTCTACGGTTGCAGCAAGCTGCTGAAACTTGAATTCAGTCAAGGGAGCGCAAATCGTAAACGACAATGCACTTTAATATTTTATATCCAAGATGGTCATTTACTCTACAAGTAGTTATCTGCCCTTTGTCAGGTTTTGCATTCTAACTTGATGGGTGACTAGTTATCCTCCTCACTAGTCCTGTCGTTAACAACCCAACTATACAACAGGTAGTTCTCATCATATTAAGTTGTTAGCAGACAGACAAAAGTTGCACAAAACATAACTTCTTTGATTGAAATTATTTTAGTTATTTGTTTGTTGTAAATTAAGTTTGAATTAAAAAATAATTTAAATTTTCCTTCGTATGTTTGTTTTCTTGTGACTGTGACTTCCATCTTGAATTAATATTTTTATTTATTTATTTACTACTAAATATTTATTGAAATAAAAAATGAAATAGCATAAAATAAAATAATTTCATTATGAAATTAAATCCACCAGAATGCATTTTCTCTGAGATGGTTATGTGTTAAGAAGTGGAAGTGCCATGTTTTCTGAAACAGGATGTGACTTTTAATATATTTTTAATTATTTTTCGTCTAAGTTCTTCACCCGGGCAACACTGGATAAATGCAGCTAGTATCTAATATATAAAGTAAAGTCAGTTGAATTCTTGAAGTTAGGCCTAAATAGCATTGTATCTGACAACTCTATATTTGATTCTGACTATCCATTCCTAACCTATATAAAAATGTTGTCAATTCCATTTGAACTTTCTCAAAATTGAGACAGAGCCTGGAATCTGGGAAGTGTTGAACCACAACTAATGCAATATATTACCACACTCTTTCTCTCCTCTCTTATATATTTTTACCTTGCCAAAATTATAAAATTAGTTTCTATCTTTTCATGTATTAATTTGGTTTGTCTGTTTAACGACATATCAAATTATTCATTGCCTGAGGAGCACAGTATCTATCGTGTACTATTAATCAAACACAACTTCCTGTGTTATTCATAGCTGGGAAGAAAGCGTGGATTCATACCTTTTCAAGCGTGTAATTGAACATAATTGATTCAAGGTAGAATTTGAACTCTGTATAATAAACAATCCCATAGTCTGTGATTCTATCCATTAAGATAATCACTAAACCCACCTTTCCAATTTCTTTAATACATTGAAAGTTTTAGTTACATTTTAAGTGTGATTAAGAAAAACATTTAAGAAATCGGGTATAAAAATTAACTAAAACAATCCCAGTATTAAAGCTTAAAAAAAAAAAAAAAGAATCAAAAGAAATGAACATCTAGTTAACAAAAACTCTTACCAGTGCTAAACAAAAAAACATGTTTTATGTAAATTTAGTATGAGTCTTTTTTTCTTTTTTTTTCCAATTTTATTCATCTACTTTTTTTATTTTTTTATTTTAATGATAAATAATTGATATCTATTAATTGGCTTAATCGGACTACTATTCTCATCTTCAGTGTTTTGGCCAATCTAACCTCTGACCTTCTTCGGGTGCATCTCTTCGAACTTGGTAATCTATGTGTCAAACTTGAGAATTGTCCACATGGATGCAGGGCCTAATGTTAAAAAAAATTGGTTAACAATCAGTTTTAAGTGAAAGTCTTCTAGAAGTTGAAGGTTCAATCCTCAGTACAGGTGATAATAAATTATGAGTAAAGATAAATTAACATTTCTATCTGGTCATGGCTGACGGAATGAGAATAATCTTCCCCTAATGATTAAGTAAGGGGTTCAATTTGGAAATCCATGCAGGTTTCTGAGTTCAATATAAAGATTCCCAAGTTCGAAAAGTTTGGGAGGTTACATCAGCTGAAACGTTGTGAATATAACAAACAAGATGTATCAATCCTCATCTCAAAAATCGAAAAACATAAATACTTAATTTGCTTTAATAAAAAAATTGGTGTGAATTTGTAAATATTCACTGAATAAATGTTGTATTTTGTGGAGTTAAAAAATGTTTTAAAACAGAACTTTTTTTTTTAATGGATTACAAAAAAATTCTAATTCCTTTTTATTTCTTGTACAAGAGAAATCTATCCATTTGAATTGATTATATATTGAGTAGCATGTTTGGATCAGTTGCTAAAATATAATTTTACCATATTTAAATATCTTGTAAGTATATATAAATTATATATATATATATATATATATATATAATTCATAGGAGGTGATTACAATGCAGAGATATATTGGATATAAGCAGATTGAAAGCAAAATAAGACAGATACAAAAGTGAAATGAGTGTTTGCTTTCAATCTGCTTATATCCAATATATCTCTGCATTGGTATCACCTCCTGTAAATTATATACTACACACAATGCTTCAAGTAAACTACATTAAGATCTTGTAAGTATTTTCATAATTAAAATTTCTTAATTTTTTTTTTTTTTTTTTTCACCCTTTTTAATTACAGGAAAACCGTCGATCTATAGGAGACCTTAGTATCCGTTGGAAAACTGCAAGCTCAGACCAGTTGTCAAGTCGGCCTTTTTGATGTTAATTTTATTGTACAGCCAGCCTATGTGTATAGCATGCCAACACTCCCTCCCAGACCTCCCCCTCCCACCCCTTAAAAAATAAACCCACCCAGCTTTTATTTTCATGCTGCATCATAAAGCTAATGTTTTTTTCTATCAATATTATTACTACTTTGATTACACCACCACTCTTATTATTACTACTATTACTACCACCACCACCACCACCACTCCTGCTTCTACTACTACTACTACTACTATAACTATTACTATTACTCAGTTTGATCATCTGATCACCCAACTCATGTCATGTCATCAGTAGAATTTTGGGCGATTCTTTTTTTTTATATATATATATAATTTTTTTATTTAATATTTAAAAGAGAAATGGTGTTTATCTTAATAAATAAAAATAAAAATATGTCTACGTTTTAATTATTTTGTTTAGTTTGTTCATCAGGAAAATGATGCTATGAATAGTTTTACTTTAAGGATGTGAAAAAATAAAAATAAATTTTTGACTGTTTCTGCTGCATGTGTGATGCTTGAAGTATACGATAAAAAAAAAAACAACTCCTGTTCACAACTTTTTTTTTTTTTACTTTTGGTTGCACATGAGAAGTGGGGTGGGGGTGAAAATACTTTGTTGAAATAAAAAGCTACAGCATGTTTTTTTGTTTTTTTTGAACTGAATTATAGAAAAAACATAATAAAATAAACACACCTTCAAGCACTTAAACTGAGTGTTGTGTGTAATGTATATATATATATATATATATATTTAAATGTTGAATTAAATTAAAGATAATTGAATTATCATTTAATAATAATCTATCGTGATAATATAAAGCTCAATATATTGGATAGAGCAGTCAATTCTAGAGATGAAAGATGAGAATAAAAAAAATGTAAAGATACAATATTTATTAGAACATCAAAAGTTCAGAGCAAGGAGCTTCATATCCATGGATTAAGGATATGAAGCTCCTTGCTCTGAACTTTTGATGTTCTAATAAATATTGTATCTTTAGAATTTTTTATTCTCATCTTTCATCTCTAGAATATATATACATATATATATATACATATATATATATAATTTACAGGAGGTGATACCAATGCAGAGATATATTGGATATAAGCAGATTGAAAGCAAAATAAGACGGATACAAAAGTGAAATGAGTTTTTGCTTTCAATCTGCTTATATCCAATATATCTCTGCATTGGTATCGCCTCCTGTAAATTATATATATATATACACTACACACAATGCTTCAAGTAAACTACATCAACATCTTGTAAGTATTTTCGTAATTAAAATTCCTTAATTTATTAAAAAAAAAATTTCCACCCCTTTTAATTACAGGAAAACCGTCGATCTATAGGAGACCTTAGTATCCGTTGGAAAACTGCAAGCTCAGATCAGTTGTCAACTAGGCTTTTTTTATGTTAATTTTATTGTACAGCCAGCTTATGTGTATAGCATACTCCCCCAGATCCCCCCTCCCACCCCTTAAAAAATAAACCCACCCAGCTTTTATTTTCATGCTGCATCATAAAGCTAATGTTTTTTTCTATCAATATTATTACTACTTTGATTACACCACCACTCTTATTATTACTACTATTACTACCACCACCACCACCACCACTCCTGCTTCTACTACTACTACTACTACTACTACTATAACTATTACTATTACTCAGTTTGATCATCTGATCACCCAACTCATGTCATGTCATCAGTAGAATTTTGGGCGATTCTTCTTTTTTTATATATATATATATATTTTTTTTTTATTATTAATATTAAAAAAAAATGGTGTTTATCTTTTAATTTTTTTTTGGTTTAGTTTCTTCATCAGGAAAATGATGTTATCAATAGTTTTACTTTAAGGATGTAAAAAAAAGAAAAAAAATATCTTTGACTGTTTCTGCTGCATGTGTGATGCTTGAAGTATACGACAAAAAAAAAACTCCTGTTCACAACTTTTTCTTTTGACTTTTCTTTTAAAACTGGTTGCACATGAGAAGTGAGGTGGGGGTGAAAATACTTTGTTGAAATAAAAAGCTACAGAATCTTTTTTTTTTTTTGGTATAGAATTATAGAGAACATAGTAAAATAAACACACCTTCATGCACTTAAACTGAATTTGTACGGTCCGAGAAAATCCGCCACGACCACAGAAATTAAAAGTACCCCCACCACCACCAATATGTCATTGCTTTTTGTCCCTAAGTTTTTAATCGTTTTCATTAATCTTACTTGTCAAAAATGCGAAAGAAAAGAGAGGGAATTAGTCAACGATATCTTTGATCTCTTTTGGTTTTATTTCCCTTCTTTAAGCAATCATATCATAATGACTGTTTTGGTACCTTTTTTTTACCACAGGTACAATAACAAACCTTACTATGTTGTATTTTACTATAATTTATTACCTCTGTAATTTTGCTTCATTATACTCCCTCCCCACATTTTTTTTTTTTCAAATACACCAGCAAAGGTGTTAGTATGCTGATTTGGTGTATAATGAAGTAGGGATAGATGCCTAATTCTAACTAAGATATATATATTTACTTTATATATCTATATTCAGTGATATCTCTGTTCACCTATGAACTTCCTTGCAAAATTTATATGCATTCCAATGATTCAAGACAAGTATGACATAATCAGTGACTGGTTGTCATCCAACACATTCCAAATGAAGATGGCTGCCGGATCAAGTACATATCACTTGCGTCAAAGGCAATTAATTACTGAAGAAAATAATGCAAAAATGAAATTAAAAAATTTTTTTTTCTAAAAAAGAAAAATCCCAACAGTGCATGAACTTTCCCCTCCATTTTTTTCTTCTTTCTTTTCCTATGAAAAGTTTGACTATTTCCCACTTTTTTTAAGGGCTTAAGAAATAGGGATGTTTCATCCTCTTTCTACCCTTAATACTTTTTTCTATTCTATCACAAGGCAGCTGCTGCTGCTAATTAAAGAGCCCGAAAATATATAGAAGAGAGGAGAATGTTCTTGCCTGTGCGGAAAGTATTTTTTGGGGGATTGTTTTGTTTTTTATTTATTGATGAAAGTAATGTCTTCAATTATAGGAAAATAATGATGAAATAAAATAAAAATGTTACTATAAAGCAAGGAAGTTATTTGTTTCGATTTGTTTCGAGTGGTATTTGATTGGAGAGTTTGGGTGATACAGACATTCCCCTCCCCCCTTGTGAGCTAGGCAACTATTCCTTCATAATCCATTGTTCTTTTGGTACCTGATGTTTTTGTTGCTGTCTGTTTTTGTCTTCTGATTTTCTCACTGTTTCATTAGTTTTTCCCGAAATTTTGTTTGAAGTTATATGATCATAAGTGCAGAAAACTGAGCCGGGTAGGGGTGAAGGTGGGGGTCTTTTAAAATAGCATTTTAAAAAAAAAAAATTTTTTTTTTAAATATCTAAAATTAAAAAGATTTATTTTAAAGTTTTGTGCTTAGAAGCCACTAAAAGAAGACAAGAAAAAAATGCACTTTTCGCAAATATCTAAAAAATAGTTGTTTTTTTTTTCCTTAAATCCAATATAAGTCATGATCAATGATTCAAGTAATAGTGATCACAAGAAAATTCCGGTTTGCATCCAAGGAGGCCTTAAAATGTCCCCCAGATCGACAAAAATTTGCATTTATTAATTTTTTTTGTTGAAATCTATTAAAACAACAAAAAAATTAATTTGAAAAAATTCATTCATTAACACCCCCACCCACCCACACAAAAAAAAAATGTACAAAAATTTGTGGCCAATTATTTGCATCAACCACCAAGTTTGAATGATCACAGGAAATCTCTAGTTTGTTTCCCAGGAAATTGAAATGTATCCCCCCCACCCCCACCCACAAAAAAAATTGCTATTTTACACGAATATCTAAAAAGAAAAAGAGTTCTTTTTTTTTTTCTTTTTTTTTTTATCCAAAATCCACTAAAATTTAAGATTAATAATTATTTACATGAATTATGTACTGGTGAACATAGGAAAACTGATTTTTCTTTCCCTACACCCCTTCCCTACCATCCCTATGGTAAATAAAAATCCATTAATTACACTACCAAAGGTTTGTGATCAATATTTTTGTTTGTAGTGAACGCAGGGGAAACATGCATGCTTTACTTTTAAATATTTTTCTCGTTGTTTCCCTCCACCCCAATATGTGCAACCATAAAGTTATATTTAATTTATTGAAAACATCAATACTTCCATCCATCCATTATTTTCTCTTCTTTACCCTCTCACTGCTCCCCCACCCCCATTTTTGTTAGTTTCTTTTATTCTACCGCTCTGCCCCCCCCCCATCCTATGCTCCGAATAATAATAATTTTTTTTTTTGTGATTATTGACCTTTGTAGATTTGTGCTGACATTAACTAATGATGTGTGTCTTGTTTGTAAATTGTGTACAGCTTTATTTCATTAGAGCACAGTGTATTTGCTGACTTGTGGTTTTACTGTGTATAAAAAAAATGTTTAAAATAGAACTAAGATGTAAATAAGATAGACAAAGAACAAAGGGAATACACTCCTATTACTCGCCAACATATATATTTATCTTCGGTACTTATATCGAATATGAACCAGCTTCCGCGAACTTCACGTCGGCAGCATTCGGGCATGTTAAGTAAACACCCGAGAGATGCCAAGGAACTGTTACTGAAAAAAAAATTTGCATATTGACAGTTCGAAATAATAAACAACAATAAAGACTGACCCCCTCCCCCCCCCAAAAAAAAGTTCAAAAATGTCCACCAAAAACACATAAACAAATCATCTTCAGTTTTTAGAAACACAAAAAAAAAACCAATTGACTGATAAAAAAGACAAAAAAAAAACACAAAAATTTTTTTTTCGGTTTTAAGAAACACAAAAAACTATTTTTTAACTTTAACCAGTTGACTTAATAAAAAAAAGTTGCAAAAAAAGAATAACAAAAATGCAGTTATTTAGCATACAGTTGTTTAGCATTGTTTTGTTAGAAAAATAACTTTTCAAAATTATTTTTGCAACAGTGATTTTGCTATGTTTTGATCGTTTTTTTTTTATTATTTGCTATTTTCTTGAAAATAAAACTGAAAAAATACGACGCAGCAACGTATTGAAGCCACCATTCGCCTCAGAATCTCTCGGGTGTTTACGTAACATGTCCGAGCGCTGCCGACGCAAAGTTCACAGAAATCGGTTCATGTTCAATATAAGTACCCTATCTTCTTCTCTTTCCTATCAACCCAGTTTGCTTTCTAAAATAATTTTCTTTCTTAATTTTTTTTTTAGCTAGTTATTTAAAAAAAACAAAAACTTCTAAACATACGACAAAATTAAATGACGTAATAAAAATAAAAGAATCTTGTTCTACACTGTACTACAGTCTTTCTTGTATTTCCAAACTGGATTTTTTGAAATGTCTGATACCATGTTGTACCCCATTATAACAAATCCCTTAGTTGGGTAAAAGCATCTCTCTTTTTTTTTTTTTTCCAAAATAGTTTGAGAAGATGCAGTGTTAAATTTTCTTTTAATTTTTTAATTTTTTCTTATTCTTTGGGAATTACTATTTTATTCATTTTTTTTTAATAATTTTAAGATTTGTCATTTATTTGTTAAATTTTATTATTTAAAATATCCGCAAGCATTTTTTTTTTATTGTCATATGATTGTCAGATATTTCGAGGCTGTTGAAAAATGATCCCCCCTCTTAACCAAATTGTACCCTTTTTACTACGAACAAAAACATCATAAATGCGACTTTATGATTCAAATTACGGATTCTAAACAAGATTTGTTCTTTAACATAAAAATCTAAATCAAGGTGAAAAAAAAAAGTTGGGTTCATTTTAGTAAATTGTTTCTTAAGATCTAATTTCAACATTCATCTGAAAAGTGTCGTCAAAATGAAATTGAACATAACAGCAAAATTCCATATTCGATGAAATCCCGAGATGCAGAGAATAAACAAAGTTATTTTGTCTCGACAACAAAAATTGGTGACAAGAATCTTTTACAAGCAGTGTAAGGATTTCATTGGATATTGAATGTTGCTGTTATTTTTTTAATTCTAACCATACTCTTGTGATGAATAGAAGTTGAAAGGTGATTTAGTATGAGGAGATAATTTACTAAAATTGAACATCACTTTTAAGTAGCTTTTTTTCTTTTTTTAAAATTTTATACCATCAAAATTTATTTAATTTAAGTGAGACAAAAAAGATTTTTACTCAAAAGAAAAAAAACTGTTCAAGTGAAAATAGTTACACAATTGTGAATAATTTGCTATTTACAATCTATATGCTTGCAATTACACACGCACACACAACATATCCACATACACCAACATATCCACATACACACAACATATCCACATACACACAACATATCCACACACACACAAAATATCCACACAGATCCATATTAGCTCAATTTGGCCAAGAGATGAAGTAAACGACAGAGCTTAAAAAAGTGGTAAGAAACCAAGCCAACCGTTGCTTTGTACCCTAACCCACTTCCGACATTTTGTTTCCTTCCTACCTACATATATATGTATATATGTATGAAAAAGAAAAACTAAAAAAAAAAATTAAACATGGGAAGAAATCATCAGAAAAACGAGAGATTTTTAATTTATTGGAATAACGGTAAAACAGAGGAAAAAGAAAAAGATGCACAACATGATGTTTTTGGAACGTGCATAAGTATATGAAAAATTATGCAGTGCGTGCGACAAAGATGGAAGGGGGGTAAAAGAAACAAATGAAACATGGATAAAATGCAGTAAAAAAAATAAAAGTGGTACTTTAACCTGAATCAGACTTTGTTATGCAGTGGCGAGGTATATTGCATTGTTTCAGTGCATCTTCTTTTTCCTATGTTTTATAGTTATTCAATAAATTTAAAATCTTCACTTTTTCTGAAGACGTTCGTTGATCCGAACGAAACCGGTAAAATCTCTAGTTTTTAAAAAATTATTTCTTCCTGTGTTTGATTTTGTTTTTCCTTTTGTCTTTTTTATACATCTTGTCTCCGCGGCATTTCATTTTATGATATATTGTTTATTTTATCCTCATTCATACACATATATATATATATATATGTATAAATGACTTTATTTATCTTTTAATGTATTCTTGCACCCTCAGTGATATTATTTCTTTCTTTATCTTTTGTATCTTCTAACAATAATAATAATAAACAAAAATGAAATCATTGATAGTTGTAATTACTTTCCTTGTTTTATGTAATCATCTGTTGCTATTAGCAACAGTTTATTAACTCTGCCATCATCATCATCATCATCATCACAATCATTAATCAATAGAATACATATCCTCCTCCCTCTCTCTCTTCCCCCCCCCCTCCTTCTCACCCATCCCATGTTCACATTGATGTGTGAAGCATATTTTCAGATTCACACATCTATAAGTTGTAAAAACCCGTCTATTAGCATCATCATTGAGAATAAGATAATTAAGTCAGTTTTATTGAAAAAAAAATAAAATGCTGAATTTTTTATAAAACCAAGAATCCAATTTTATACCAATTGGCCCTTAGAATTTTATAATTTTTTTTTTTTTATTTTTTTAAATCTAATTTACTTAAATTTTCAATTACTATTCTATTAGTAGTAGTGTATATATTGTGTTTAATGTAATCTTGTTGCTACCTCATATAAGATACCAAAAATTAAAGACGGACTTCATTCAAGAAACTAACTCTCTCTCTCTGTCTCTCTCTCTCTCTCTTTCGTCTTGAGAATAGGATGTAAGATTGTACGCAAATTCTAAACTTGATCTGTTTGATTGAAATTTTTCTGGATTAAATGTAGATTAACAATTACTGACTAATAATAATAATAATAATAATAATAATAATAAATGTCTGTCTTACGTATCTGCTACATCTGCAATGCTTAGATATTATAAAAAATATATTTCCTCGCCCTCTTTCTCTTTTATCGATAAAAACTGATATCAATATTTCGTTCTTTGATCGTTCATTTAAAGGAGTGCAAAAAGAAGAAGAAAAAAAATGTGTGACGACTTTGGCAAGATTAAAAGTGGTGCAGCTGCTTTTGATACGTAAAAACAACAACAAGAATAATTAAAAAAAAAAAAAAAGCGGGGGGGAATAGATCAAGGTACGCTGGGAAGAAAAAGATGCAGGCGAGAATGCATCCATCGGATACGAAATTAGATTTACAAAACTTTTGATAATTAACTTTAAAAAAAAAATTGAAATACAATTTAATTCTGTACTGATATAACTTATGATTTTAACATATTTTATTTATTCCTTTTTATTAATGTGAAGGCTCTCTAATAAAGGCATCGGTTGGAATGTTGTGTATTTAGTGTTGCTATGATTACATCTGTTTTTGTTTTTTTGTTTATTTTTCTCTCTCTGTATCTGCCTCTCCATTTGACTGACTACGTTAGCTCTGTTGTCTGCCCATTCTCCTTTATTGGCTGTTAAAATTAAAAAGCAATTTTTTTTTAATTATTTTTATTTTTTTTTCTTAAGAATTTTTTTCTGAAATTATTTCGAAAATGAATTTATTGCATTTTCTAATACCCTCTATTGATGACGTGAAAAAATGCATATAAATAGATGTTTTATTTATTGTGATTTTAAAAGAAAAAACAAATTTTTTTTATCAAAATTTTAAAAAGAAAAAAAAATTTCCTCAGAATTACTCTTACCTTTTTAAAAAAAAAAATGTTTCTTCTTCTTTCTCTCTCTCTCTCTCCCATCCCCATTCTCTTTTATTGTTTCAACTTGTATTTTCATGTTCTGAAACACCAGATAAAAAATGTGGTGTTATTTCTCTCTCTCTCTTTCTCTCTCTCTTTCACACACCCGTAATTTTTTTTTTTTAATATTAATTTCAAGAAGTCAGTCATGCCTTCTCTGTCAGATGTAATTATTGGATATATCCCGTGATTGCTACAGCATACAGTCACTGAATAAATAAAGCTTAGTTCATCGACGTTGTTTTTGTTATTTCTTTAATTTCTCAGATTTTCTTTTTCTACTGTCCAGATTTAATCCTCCTCTGTGGTCATCAGATCTAAAAAAAACATGATATGTATTCTAACATTCTTCTTCTTTGCGTGTCTTTGAAGCATGTGGTCATATGACAGTTTCCCAAATTTTTATGCAGCCTTTGGAACAGTGTTGTACTCTGTAAGATCTTTCAAGCTACAGCGGTTTGGCAGTAGGGGGCAGATCAGGCAGTGTTGCATCGTATGATCCGCCTCTTCACATTCACAGATGGTTGGGTCAGTTTTGTAGCCCCATCTATTTATAGCAACTTTTGATTGCCCCATTCCCGTTCTTCGTTTCCACTGGAGTCAGGGTGCCTCTGAACCGGGAGGGAGTTCTTTAGAAGCAGGGATTCCCATTTCGTTATGAGGGGGAGGGGGGGGGGGCATCTTTTAGCCGTCTGGTCCACAGCTGTAGTCTGGTCTCTTCCTGATATGTTGTTAGGGGTTCAACATTGCTGAGGACCGATGTCAATAAGCTTAACAAGTGTCAGTAAATTTTAGCATTAAAAGAGAAGTTTCCACATTAAATACATATTATTTATTCTTTAATAATAATCCATTAACATCAAGTATGAAAATAATTTTCTTTACAACGTTAAATTCTCGTTTCACAAAATTTGTTAACAATTCTCGTTTCACAAAATTTGTTAACAATTCCCGTTTCGCAAAATTCTGTTAACAATTCCCGTTTCGCAAAATTCGTTAACAATTCCCTTTTCGCAAAATAATTTGCTTCTTTTTCTTGTACGTTAATCCCGAGCTATGACAATCTGCAATCATAAAATAATTTGCTTACAACGTTAAAAATCACCCAAATTAGTTTCCATTTTTTTTCGTAAACAAGTCAGTCATTTTTTTTTTCTTTTAGTCCTGGGCAACGCCGGCTAGGTAGACCTAGTACAAGATAAAATGGTCCTAAAATCGTGAAGATGAAAGTTTTTCGTTCTTTTCAAAAAATGAAAATAAAAATAAATTTATAGCTTTTCAACCATTCATAAATTTGGCTCACTCTATTTTTTTAAGTCTCTCCATGCAGGACCTGCTGCCACTTGATATGAGGAGCTAAAAAGAACAAAAGATGATTTAGTTGAATAATAATAATGGAAAAGGAAAGGCAGATAGAATCACATCAAAACAAGGTAGTCTTTTAACAGAGTCGAAACATTAGCATGGCTGCGGTGGACCTAGTCATCTAAGCCGGGAATACCTCAAGGGACACACATACTTGAGAATACCCTCTCATTTAGCGATGCCGATGGAAGAGGCCCCTCAAGGAGCTATACGCTGAGTTCGGTCTCTTTTACTATCACTCGAGAGAGTGCCGACCAGAAAAGCACTATGACCACAGCATTTCATTTTCATGACTTATCGTGTACCTTATCCCATAATATATATATATATATATATATATATATATATAATCCTGAATACGAGGGATAGAATATTGATTTGGAACAGTAATTGTGTTCAAACGTCGGAAATCTCCAGTGGGATAGCAACCACCGGAATCCTTCAGAATCATATGCAAAGGAAATGCCGAAGAGCTAGACGAGGGACGGATAATCCCTAGCTGGAGCATGTGATTAAATTCAGCCTTGGCTGCGTTTAAGTTCTCTAAAGAGAGACGACAAGGTCATGAAAAAACAGGAGCAGCAGTAACCTCGATGAAATGCATCGTAGAGTAAGCGGACTGATTTATTTAAAAATTCAGATTGGTCAAATCCGGTGTTAAAATGGGAACATTTTCCATTCCCATTCTACACAAAACAGGTACAGTGTTACTAGGAAATGAAAGAGAATTTCCCAGGCACTTAGATTATAGCACGGGTACGTCGATATCTAAAGACGACAAAAAGAAGTAGGTTAAATGCATGTGCGTTTATTCAAAGTTTGCTTCATTATTTGACTCTACTTTTTTTCATGTCGTATAATGTTGACAAAGTAAGGGAGATAACTTATGTCGATTTTTATGCGTCAATTGATGTGAAACATTTTCCCATTTGCACGATATAAAATAAAGAAACAGACAATTAATACATGTCCAAAACAATTAAACATGCGTAATTGTTACTCAAATAAGGAAGTAGTGTTGAAGACACGATGGGTTTACCTACAGTCGACGCAGGTGGGCTTCCTCGTAGGACCGAGTCTGAGACCCGAAAATAGAGTCAGCTTCATCCTGGGAATGGCCAGCAGAAAGAGAAAGAAAAAATCGATGAGATTTCTCGAATCTCGAGAGAACTAGGACAAAGTCACGTGTCTTCCGAGATCTCAAAACCTGACCCTTTTTCTCAAAGAAACACAGCTCTGAATATTAAAAAGGGAATACCCTTGAAGGGAAGTAACTCTGTCGTCCCTACACCGGAAAAGAATTTAGTAACAACTGATAAGAGTCTTCAGTAGAGGCTATAAAAAATACAGTAAGACAAGTAAGTGGGCTAAAAGCTTTCATGCTTAATTTTATAAATAGCATTTTCTTTGGTCTGTCATGCATCAATTTGAAATAGCATTTTCTTTGGTCTGTCATGCTCAAATAGGAAATAGCATTTTCTTTGGTCTGTCATGCATCAATTTGAAATAGCATTTTCTTTGGTCTGTCATGCTCAAATGGGAAATAGCATTTTCTTTGGTTTGTCAGGCTTAATTTTATAAATAGAATTTTCTTTGGTCTGTTATACTTAAGTTTAAAAGTGATATTGAATTTTCTTTCTCACATGCCCCTATTCCAAATTCGTGGGCCTGGGCCGCCATTAATAGACGGCCTCTCCTGCACCAAACGGTCATAATTTAAAAAAAAAAAAAAGTCACATAAAATCTTTCTCATGAAAAATTTTATAATTAAAATTTATTAAAATTTGCTGCAATAATTTTTTAAGTAAACATTAAGTATCAAGTAAAAACCATCAACTAAATCGAAAAAAAAAAGATTTTAAAAAAAATGTATTTTTAGTATGCAATCATTTATATCGGTTTTAAAACGTTGTTTATAACCGTTTGGTACAAGAGAAACAGTTCACTGATGGCGGCCCACGATTTTACAACCATGCAAAGACGAAGCAAAATCCTGAAAAGGACAGGATAGCAATCGAGAACAGTAATTGTGCTCAACCAATGGAAATGTCCAGTAGGATGCCAATCCCAAGAACGCCTCGGAACCATATGCAGAGAAGATGCCAAGGGCTAGAAAAGGGGCGGATAATCTCTAGCTGGGGCATGTGATTAAATTCAGCTTTTGCCACCTTTAACTTCTCGAGAGAGAGAGACAACGAGGACGTAAAAATACGGAGGCAGCAGTAGTGTCAATGAAATGCATTGTAGAATGGGTAGGCTGATTTATCTCAAAATTCAAATTGATCAAATCCGGAAAAGAATTTAGTAACGACTTATAAGGATTTTAAGTAGAGGCTATAAACAATACAGGACTAGGAGCTTTTATACCAGGTATCGATAATTTAGTATGTGAATCTACCAGTTTGTGTTTATGCATATCCACCAGCAAGTTAAAATGGTGGAGGAAGCCCGAAAATAGAGTCAGCTTCATTCTGGGAATGGCTAGCAGAAAGAGAAAGAAAAAATCGATGAGATTTCTCGAATCTCGAGAGAACTAGGACAAAGTCACGTGTCTTCCGAGATCTCAAAACCTGACCCTTTTTCTCAAAGAAACACAGCTCTGAATATTAAAAAGGGAATACCCTTGAAGGGAAGTAACTCTGTCGTCCCTACACCGGAAAAGAATTTAGTAACAACTGATAAGAGTCTTCAGTAGAGGCTATAAAAAATACAGTAAGACAAGTAAGTGGGCTAAAAGCTTTCATGCCACGTATTGATAGCTTAGTTGTGAATCTCTCAGTTTTCATTTACACATATCCATCAGTAAGTTAAAATGGTGGAGGAAGTCGGCACCTAAAATAGGGTAGGGTATGTCTGCGACAATGAAGATCCACGTGAAGCCTCTACATAGTTACGCGTCTAATGACCGAGAAACTTAACTGTAAGGCCATAGGCTCGCGAGACTGAAACAAAAGACAAAAGAAAGAAAGAATACAGACAAAAGAGATAGGCGTGTGGTTTCAAGCAGCGCCAGAGTTAAACTGATTAATTTTCACTGGTCGCTCTTTTATTATTTCTGGTGTCCTTCAATGCGCATGCCCGGTAGTCTCTTAACTTCCGATATGCAAAGGGAGGCAAATAATGATGACACTAAATTAACCAAATGTGGGTATGTATGGGAGAGTGGTTTACAGCCTTAACTACAGCCATCGAAGCAGATAGTTCTCTTTAAAGAATTTAAGGGGCCAAATACTACATGCGGCACCCGTCCACCAATAAGTGATATTGAGAAACAAAATCATTTACATAGAAAATGCACGACTGGCAGATCGATTATGAAGAGGAAGTGACGGGCTCACGTTTCCTGATTTCCGTTTCCCTGACTCTGGGAAACGAAGGCACAAGGCTTAATGCAACGGTGAGCCGAATCACCGAAGCGCTTGCGGCAAAAGCAAACTTTGTGGGAACCAGCATCATAAATTTTTCAAATATTTTCCACAATTTAACAAAACAATTTATTTTTGAATAATAAAACTAGTTTGTTACACGAGTCAAATGTTTGCGGCAAAGTTCGTGTTTGTATAAATGCGTGTGTATGTGCGATGTGCAATGCGTGGAAAAGTTGCGTTTGTGTCTAGATGGCTATTGTAATGTGTGTGTGTGTTTTGGAAGAGAGTTCTTTGTTCATGGTAGGAATTAAAGGATTGTACCTATTTTTTGACTTGCGCCTCCCCCCTTCCCGATCGAACCGGGTGGGTGAGATGGGGTCAACCTCTGTGTGCGTTATCCCCTGAAAAAAAAGGGGAAAAGAGAGTTTGCGACTTGTTGCTTCTTTTTATAAGAGGTCAAATCTCACGTGGTCTAGCTGCTGTGTTGATCCCTGATTGGCTGGAATGTTTGGCCAACATGTTTTTATGAAATATCCTCTTCTTTTATCTCAGAGACGAAAAAAGGGTTGATCAACACAGAGAAAGAAAGGAAGTTGCAATAAAGGCCATTTGCTTTCTGAATAGCCGCTTGGCCCGTAGTAGTTCCTGCTACAAGTGGTTTACATGTTGGTGGTTTCTCTTTAAAGAAATTAAGAGGCCAAATGCTACATCACCCAATAAGTGATTTTGGGAAACAAAATCTATTACATAGAAGGAATGATAAATTAGATAGATTTTTAGGAGATGATGTGTTCACATCTCCCGATTTTTGTTTTCCCTGCCTCCATGAAATGAAAGCACAGGCCTTGTTGCAACGGTAGACCCTTTAACCGAAGTGCTTAAAATAAAAACATAGTTTGTGAAGGCCAGTATTATCATAAGCTGATAAAAGTGAGCAACTCCCTAGTAAGTCGCTTAATAGCCTATATGGAGTCTGTATCCAACTTTATAGCAACAAGAAGAGTCACAGTATGAAGAGTCACAGGGACCAAGACTACAATACGGACCCCAGTTCAGTAACACAACACGCGGAACATTTTTTTGGAAGTCACCGGTGTCTTCCGGTTGACCTCGCAATACACGTGGTCGCTATTTATAAAAGAACTTGTAAATAAACCTTTTATTTATTATAATAAATGCAGTATATTTCGGAATTTTTTTTTCTTTTAACATATTAATATTTATTTTAAGCAGAGGGTCCATAAATAAAACAAATAAAATATTAACATGTTTTCTTTTTAAACATGTTTTTGTGTCACTATTTACTTGCCTCCCCACGAGGGCAGAAATGGGGGGGGGGTATGAAATATTTATCGCCGTACTTAAGTAATCTGTTTTGTATGGAAAAACCAAGCTTCCCAAAAAAGGGGCACTCTGGATCTTACCTCAGTTTAGAAGGATTTTCTACATACTACACTTTGCTCCTAGCCCAAGGAGGCAAAACGGAAGATTACACATTTTAATAAATAAACAAAATATATACGCTTTTTTTAAAAATCGGCTGGCTTGTAATCTTTCGTTTTGCCTCCCCACGAGGGCGGAGATAGACTTCAAAAATCAGTTTCTAAACGGAAGCAATTTAAAGTTTATGAAGTTTTTGTCCTTTTTTTTCTGTAAGCAATAGTTACAAACAAATAAATAAAACTTCGCTATTTACTCGCCTCCCTACAAAAAGAAAAAAAAGTATTTTCATATAGCCCTCCACTTTTTCTTAAAATGCACAACACGAAATATAGAATGTTCTGCGTTTAAAATTTGTTTTTGTTTTTTTTGAGTAAATAAAAGTAAAACAAAAAAAAAACGATAAATTGTTTTGTTTATTAGTATGGAAAAATCCTTCTAAACTGAGGTAAGATCCAGAGTGCCCCTTTTTGGGAAGCTTGATTTTTCCCTACAAAACAGAAGATTACTTAAGTACGGCGATAAATATTTCATCCCCCCCTCATTTCTGCCCTCGTGGGGAGGCAAGTAAATAGTGATGCAGAAACATGTTTTAAAAGAAAACATTTTAATATTTTATTTGTTTTATTTATGGATCCTCTGCCTTAAAATAAATATTACCATGTTAAAAGAAAAAAAATTCCGAAATATACTGCATTTATTAAAATAAATAAAAGGTTTACTTACAAGTTCTTTTGTAAATAGCGACCACGTGTATTGCGAGGTCAACCGGAAGACACCGGTGACTTCCAAAATTGTTCCGCATGTTGTGTTACTGAACTGGGGTCCGTATTGTAGTCTTGCTCCGAGTCACAGTATGAGAAATCGCCATTGGCAAATGGTTCCCAGTAAATCTCATAATAAGTAGGGCAAAAAGAAAGAAATATGAAAGTTAATATCTAAGACGAAAAACTTAGAATAGAAAATGTCTAAACTTTCATAAGAAAAAATTCACGATAAGCAATGCTTGAAAAAACTTTTCAAAAATGCATAACGTTTCTTAAAAAATCAAATGGCGAAAAAAAAACATCCGGCTAAATTGAGCTACAAAGTGATTTAATTGTAATACCGTGGTCGGGGAGAGGTAGAAAAAGAATTCTCTCACTATGGCCGCATCACCTCAAAAGAACCTATTTTTGCGGAAATTTTTAGCTGTTAAAAATCCCGGCTGTCATCTTCATTCCAACACACATGACCCCAACCCTAACACATGATTGAGATAAAAGAAACATGATAGAAATAAGCAATCTCGACTGTCATCTTTAATTCAAATGCATACGGCCGAAAGATAAATATTACGCTTATTTACTGCCGGAAGAGAATCACGTTGTGAAATGAACAGGAATAACGGGGACATCACTAATTTGGAAATAAGTGGTTCCAATGTTAAAATCGACTGAAAATTATTTAAATTTTTATTTTATTATTATTTTATTACTTTTCTCCTAAATAACCATCCTATTTGATAAGTTTTTGTGCGTGCCCAAATAATACGATACTCCTCCAATAAAGGAGAATACCAAGCCAGAACAAACAAGGAAAAATGTATTTATTAATGTAAGTTACAGGATTACATCCCTCCTTTTTTTTTAATAGTAATTCCAACATAAAAGAATGGTCAGCTACTACACCTTAATTAAAAAAAAAAAGTTTTAAGTACATAAAACCGGTCAGATGCGGCGTAAATTTAATCTCAGCGCTCTCCACGTCTCTGCTGTTATGTAATTTCATGATAAAACTGTAAAAAAATAACATGCTTTAACATGTAGAAATGAGAGATGAGTCGTGAATTGTATGAGGAAAGGGTTGCAGGATGGTTAACCATCCTTTGCTGGTTATGAAGAAAAACAGGGTTAGAGTTAGGGTGAAACTGTAAAAAAAATAGGAGACGCCATTGTTCAAAAACGGCGCAAAGTTCTGAGTCGCGATCACCAATTTGTAGGAATGGGAGAGAAATCCTATTTGGTATGAGGAAAGGGATGCTGTAAAGATATTCATCCCTTTGGCCTTGCTGGGTATGAAGAAAATGGGTTACCATAGTTTTGTTATAAGGACAAACTTCTACAATTTACATCAATTTTACTTATACAGTTTCATCAACACAACCGACATGGCCGGAAAAGAGTTATGAAGACAAGGATACAAAAATATGTTGAGTCAGTAGACATGCATGTACTATACAAGTGGGATTGAGTCTAGGTCTTTCATCCCACCTAGCCCAAGTCATGGCTAAGGGCGAGACAGGAATATGACGTCTTGTCACGTTGCCGTTTAAACGCTGACAGTTCAAAAAGTGTGGGAAAAGGTTTAGCAGAAGTGTCTCCCACACAAAAGTGTTCTGACCGGACAACGTATCAATCACTCAGTGAGTGAAAACATGCTAGCACAAAAGAAAATAGATCGTACTTATATAACTGCTGTATGTTGTAAAAGACAGGTGTTAGTATTGTGACGTTAAATGTTAATATGTCTTAACGGAGAAAGTTGATATTGAAAGTTTTTGAGTCAAGACAAAGAAAATGTTATTGGACGAGAAAAATATTATTATAAGTCGATGAGTCTGAACGAGGAAACTGATATTAAGAGTCCATAAGAGGATGAAGTTATTCAAAAGTCTGTATGTTCGTCAATAGAAGTATTGAGTTAGTTTGTAAGGCTGGCAGAGTTCATGTTATTATTATTTGGAAGTAAGTCTGCGCCAAAATCTTAGGAAAGTAAGTCTATGTGCCGATGCCAGTAGCCAGAGTCTAAAGGCGGGTTTCATTTGCACACCAAAAAAGAAGTTTGGTCGTTGCTCTGCATGATGTGGGTTCGTTGAGTAATTTGGCCTTCTTGCCAGCCAACTGATCGGAATACAATTTTTTATATAACAATTGAGAACAGGTGCACAGCTCCAGTAGAGATTATTTCGGATTTGTGAAATCCTGACGTTGGGAACTGTCAATCGAAATTGAGTATTTGCGCCAGTCACTATCAAGCATTCAAGTCAGCAAACATCGAATGATTTCAGACATTGTTATTCTGCGTTTATTAGAGAAGCGGTTTTGAAATCAGTAGCAGTAATAGTAGTAGCTACTACTATTACTGCTACTGCATTGTTGTTGTTGTTGTTGTTGTAGCTATTACTGCTACAGTTTCTTAACATTAATTTTTTTTATTGTTTCTTTATTTCTTACTGTTTGTTTATTTTCATTTTGTTTGAAAACTTACAAAATCTTGCTTCTGTAAATAAAAAGTTTGGCAATCATTGTTTTTAATGGGAAAATGTTTCACATCAATTGAAGCATAAAAATTGACATAAGAGTCAAATAATAATTATTGATCTGTAATTTTGATTCTTAAGACTCCCCACTCCTTTATCTCTCTCTCTCTCTCTTTAGCCCCATTTCAGCTGGGCCCTTTAATGAGAAATAATACAAGCCGTCTATCTAAGCTATAAATGCAAGTTCCTTTCTGTTGAACACTGTTGTGACGGCTGACTATGGTTTCCCGCCTGCTTGGCATGAATAAGATTTATTTCTCATCATCTCGTGTAGCGGTTGGAATTGGCCTCATTGGTTGGAGCATTCAGAATTGGAGTTAAAAAGTTACTCTTGTTCCGGGGTTCGAATGGTGCGACTGGTTTGAACAATTATCTCCACACTGATGATTCTGCAAGGATGAAACGTATGTAGATAATAATTAAAATATTTATTATTAAATAATTATATATATATATATATATATATATATATATATATATATATATATATATATATATTGTTACAAATAAAAGGTAACTGAATTGAAATCATCAAGGAAATAACATATATTTCATGAATATTAACTCAAGGCAAGCAAAATTTATCTTATCCTGTATCTTTTCTATTTTTCATTTGAACCCAAACGAGTCATAAAGGAAGAAATGTTATTTTCAACTGGACAGATGCCGTCTAACCTACCTCCTAACCTTGCACTCAAGAGAAGCAACTCTTATTTCCGGTTAGTAACACCCCCTCCCCCATCCTAAACCCTTAGCTGAAGAGAAGTCAACCGTTGTTTCCTGTCAGCCAAATATCTTGTGTCATCTTTTAACATTCATGAATGCCTTGACCCCAAATTAGTGCAAAGTATCGTAGCCTGGTAACTCAAAGAAACCTTCCGACACCCCCGTACCCGCCCACGCATATCAACAGAGAATATATATAAGAAGGGAGTTGGTGAATCGTTTAGTGAGAAGAAGAAGAAGAACGAAGCAGAAAACGAATCTGACTCTACAACCGAGCTGATTGCCCCAAGATTTTCTTCTATGCCGAAAGTTAATTCAATGAAAAAGACTTTTCGAGATTGCATCACCCAATCTGTCGTTGATTGTAAATATATTACATTACCGCCGAGATGACGAATACGTACTCTATGTAAGGATTGCATAGTGCCTATTTAAAACTTCCATGATTACACCCATATATATATATATGATTTCTGAACACTTATATCTTGATATTTGCAAATGACTTTTCCATCCAAAGATCAGTGTGGATCTCGGATAGTTCTGAATTTTGACGTTCCTGGATAATTGAACTTTTCAACTCCCGTGAGGAGTCTTGTAACAACCTTTCACATTATGTGAGTGAGTAATCCTTTTTCTTCCATGATTTGTTTGGGACACTAATCTTTTTCCTAGATTTTGCTCGCTATTAAATAACGTAGAATATTATCCCTTTCCCTTAAAATATTACTTTGTTTTTTTCTTGCTTTGTTCTTTACATATTTATCGCTTCTCTTACTGTTCTACAAATAAAAAATTGTTTGGATCTTAACTCGTCTTTTACCTGCTCGTTATTCTTCCTTGTTTTTTTATGTGACGTCTTGAACTGGAGAATCTCCCCCATATAGGGACCTACGAGCCACTTTCGGACACTTTTACCTTTTTTTTAAATATTCATCATTCTCACGCGCTCGCCAACATGGTCCCATATATATATATATGAATATAAAATTATGTTTATATATATATTCATATATATATATATATATATATATATGAATATAAAATTATTTTTATATATTTTACTTACTTACGACGTCGTTCTGAGCTTATGGCTCTCATCAGCGCAGGGAAATAACAATCTCAGACGGTCATAGTGCGCGAACCCTGTTCACAGTGTCATGCTTTGCCTTCGTTGGGAACTACGGCAGTGTGCACGCGACAATGATAATAACAAAATTTTTTAAATCAGGTATCAGCTCGCGGGTCCCAGGGTTCCGATATTACAAACAGAATATAGAGTGGAGGGGATTCCTTCAATTCAAGACATCACATAGTAAACAAGGGAAAAGAATGAGAAAGTAAGAGACGATGCAAATGCCAAGTTGAATGTAAACAAGGCGTATTTGCAAGATAACAAAAAGGACAAATGTATGCATAAAACAAAAATAGCAAGAAAACAAAATCCTATTTTTAAGGGAGAGGGGTATTACTTAACATATCTACTAGCGAGCAAAGTCCATAAACAAAATTAGTCCGAAGCAACTCACAGAAGGAAGGAGATGGGGGTTTACTCATTCGTCTCTCCAACGGAGCTGAAAAGTTTGATAGTCATGTCCATCTGAGATCCATCCTTATCATTTGGATGGAAATGGCGTTGGCAGTATTTGGGTGCAAGTGTCAAGGACCGGTATATGTAAGCAGCTATAGAATCTGTTGTTGCATCCCGAGCAGGGTGTATGGGTATGTGTGTGTGTGTACGTCAGATCCTTCTGGGTTGACGACGATGAGCTAGAATATCAAAATCTATTTTTGTCTTCTCAGGCCGTGACGCATGACCCTTCTAGGTGAGGTCATCTGCGTTCAGCCAGGTGTGGGGTGAGGCAGGGTGTTGCTGGTTAGCCGCTGAATTTCCCTTTTGGTGAATGTACGAGTGGGGATCAGTAGGGGTGTTGGTTTCAACATCTCAAGTACACTTCCTTTGGTTGTATAGATTGGCCCCCATGGCTGCTCTCAAATGTGACAAAATGGACTCTGCTCGCTTTAATAAAATGTTTAAAAATACATTATTCTACTTCTCTAATTCAGACTGATCATCCTACATTTGTAACAACAAATACACCTTGAATCTGTAGACGTTCGCTTATTTCCATTAAGCCACAAGAGATTGTCACATAATAACGGAGAAATTAAGTGATGTTTACACTAAAAGCAGCGAGCATAGACAGCTAAACATTCGATAGCACTCAACGACAGAATCGATAAAGAATGGAAAAAGTGTTCCGACTTAATGGAAATTGAAAAAGGAAAACTTTAAAAAATATTATTTATATATTCATCAACCTTTTGTCTTTATTATAAGACTTCCTCAGGATGATTGTCTGAAGAAAAACAAACACAAGTACCAAATGTTTAAAACAATGGTGAATGCGGGTGTAAGCTTAAAATTGGTGGCAGTGGGAAATTGAGTTGACAGTAGAGAGTGTGGAGAGATGGTGGCGGTTGGAAAAACAATAAACAAAAATCTCAGACACCGAACATTTCTTTCATAAATAGAAATCTTTTTTTACCTACTCATTCCAATAACACAATAATTTGCGACACACTTAATAAACTAGGAATTCCAACAATACAAACCACATCACAAACTATAAAACAAACATTAAATACTGCAAGACAATTCCGAAAAAAATCCAGATCTAATGCTGGTATATACGCTGTCCCATGTAATAATTGTCATCAAATATGTGTAGGGGAGACTCAATGAGAACTGAAGAGGAGGCTTGGTGAACACAAAAGAGACATAAAAAATAGCAACTCCCTCAACGCGCTTTTCTCCCACGTAGTACAACACGATCATTCGTTTAAATTTGAACAGCCTAAAATTATTAAATTTATTTTAAATAAATATTCGCAAAGACTTCTTAAAGCGGCACTCATTATAAACTCTAACACAATAAAACAACGTAATGGTTTCTATCATTTATCTCCTTTAATCAGCAAACTCATATATATATATATATAAATTCCCGAAACAGTTTTTCATGGTAAACAACTGATGATCCCTTAAAATAGTGTTAGAAACTAACTAATATAATAACTGTAAAAAATAAATTGACTTACATGAGTGATTTTCCACTGGAAGACTTGAGACTATAAGTTTTTTTTTTTTGTTTTTTTTTATATAATTTTTTTTTTTATATATAGTTTTAATGGTTGAGAAACTTCCGAGACTATATATATATATATATATATATATATATATATATATATATATATATATATATATATATAGAAGACCCTTTTTAGTTCATGGTGTACCATACTTATGGTGTACTTATCTTGATTCTTATTTTTCCTTTATTTTTTATAACAATTGATTTCAAACATTTTTATATTTTTGTCAAACTTTATATTAACAAAGATTTTTTTCAACAATTGATTTTTATTTACAAAAACAAGAAAATGTTTTTTTCGAAATGAAGATGTAGCAGTTACATAATTACTATCTATTTTTTTTTTTTTTTACAGTAGTAAGTTCCCACTCGCGGAGTGATTAATACGGAGTTTGGTAAGAACACACTTGCATGTTCTCACTCGCAGAGCGATTGATACGTTGTTCGTCCAGAACACTTTTGTGTGGGATAGCACTTCCACTGCAAACCTTTTCTCACTTTGAGCGCCGTATTTCCTTTCTCGCCTCTCGTCAGGACTTGGATGAGAGACGAGGTAAAAGACCTAAACTCAATTCCATTTCTTTAAGACATATACGAGAACTCAACTTACTTTGTATTCCCGTTTTCAGAACTCTTTCCAAACCATTCTTTGTGTGGATGAAACTGTTTGAAACAAAATTGATTTGAATTGTAGAGGAAGAAGTTTGTCCTTTTGCCCAAAACTTGTTAATCCATTTTCTTCAGATCCAGCAAAGCCAGTAGGATGGATATCTATGCAACAACACCTACTACAAAATGGCGATCCTATTCTAATATTAATATTATTTCTTGGGGTTTGGGTCAAAGGGGTTGATAATGCAGAGGGGGGTGGGGTGGATAATTAGGTTTCACTAAGAAAATAAGCATAAAATGAAAAAAGAATTTAGGACGCTGAAAACGTACCCAATTTATTAGACGAAACAGAATTTTTGGTGCAATTTTACTTATAGGCCAATCAAGTTAATTGTTTTCATGTAAAAGCATTATTTTGTACTTACTCAGTCATATTTTATCTCTCACGCCCCGAAAAAGAATTTAAAAATATCAAGCAGAACTTTAATTAGAACGATTTTTCCATTTTCATAAGGGCGAGATGAAATGTCGAATTGACATTTTCGGAGTGGCCGGCTAGTGGCCGGTTAGCGAACTAAGGGCAGATAAGTGTCGCGAAATTGGGTCCCCTAGGTAGGCACGTCGTGGAAAGTATCCCGTTGAATAAATTAAAAATAATTATTTAATTTTCTATTTTTTTTATTTAATACATATATATTTTATTATCCATATTTGGTCGCTGTTACCATGTAAATATGAAAAAAAAAAAACAAAAAAAAAAACAAGAAAATTATATCGTGGCAAGTATCCCGGTGAACAAAGTAAAAATAATTATTTAATTTTCTATTTTTTTATTTAATAAATATATATTTTATTACTATTGCTTATGTGTTTCTTTCTTTTTATAATTCTAAAAATAAAAACGGAGTTAATGCCCTTGTCTATTCTACCAACCGCTCACAGCCCAAAATGTCGGCCCTCTCACAAATACAGGTTGTTTATGAAAATGGAAAAATCGTTCTAATTAAAATTCTGCTTGATATTTTTAAATTCTTTTTCGGGGCGTGAGAGATAAAATATGACTGAGTAAGTACAAAATAATGCTTTTACATGAAAACAATTAACTTGATTGGCCTATAAGTAAAATTGCACCGAATTTTTTTTTCTCCGAATGTAATAAAAATATTTTTCTAATTTAACTACAAAAAAAAACAAAAAAAAACGAAATATGAAACTTAAAACTGAGTCAATTATAATAACTGCGACGATCATGGTTTATATATATTAAAAAAAAGACTCACAGCTAGTTAAATGTATTTTAATTGTATTAAAAATATCTTTAATTAGAAATAGTTACTATTGAAATAAAAACACGACAACTTCCATGTAATAAGCGGCCTAAATTCTCTTTTCATTTTATGCTTATTTTCTTAGTAAACCCTAGTTATCCACCCTGCATTATCACCCCCCCCCCCCCCCCCCCCCGTGTGACTGACCACAAACTTTAATTGAAAATTGAAAAGTTTGCTTCCATTAATAAAAAGGCTTTGTTTATATTTTAGATATATCTTTGCGTAAGGGAGACAATAATTTTAAATGTTAATTTTTAAAAAAATTGTTACTCTCTAGTTGTCATACTTAATGTTTAAGAATTAAAAACATTTTATAAATTCGATTGTTTTAAAAGCATAAAACGAGATGAGTTATATCCCTTCCTTTGTCAGCATTAAACATGTTGTTGGTTTAATGTGTTGAAAAAATATTTTATTGGGTGATACCCAGAAAGTGGGCCGGCAGCAGTCGGGGGAAGATGGGGGGGGGGGGTATAGGAATACTCTTTCAGCGATCCACGCCAAAAAGGTCGAGTAATAACGCGTTATGGGGCAGAGAGAACGGAATTCTCTGCTGGAGCAAAAATCCAGCGTCTGGTCTATAGTGAGTCAAAGAAGAACGCATTACCTCTGGTCACCGTAAGGGGGTGGTAGAACTTGAATATATAGGTGTTGTAACTACCTCCAACCATGCTTCTACCCCAATTCCTAAGTATGTGCAAAAATGGACGCCTCTTGTACGGACTATGCTTATTAAAAAGGGCTTATCATTAATTATTTAATTAGTTTCCGTGTAAACTTTGATTGTGTTTGAAAGATAAAAGCCTAAACTTAATCTCTAAACGAAAATTTTACGTGTGAAAAATAAATTATAATCAAATATGTAATCACGGCAGCTGAAAAACCTCAAAATTTAGTGAATTTTGAACTTTGAAAAAATTACTTGTAAAAATCCCTTGAAAGATAAATATAAGTTTTTGGGAACTATTTCAAAGATAATTATTAAATTAAAGTCATAAGATACTGAATTAAAAAAAAAATTCCCACATTTTACTAAAAATTAGCAAAATTTATCCTCCAAAAGTCATAAATGAGTAAAATCCGGTGTCACATAATCGGCAAACGACTTTGTTTACCAATTGACTATCGCTATGCAAATTATATGGAAGACAAAAATATCATAATTTATCATTTTCAACCTTATATATAAAATGGTTCTGTAATAGTTTATAGAAGTTGAAAAAATATTATCCATTAATTTTTAAATTCTTTTTAAGCTTATAAACAAATTTAAGTACTCTTATTTTGTTATAATAAAAAAGGAAATGCTTATTTAATTAAAATATTTGTGAGTGTACACAATTAAGATCTTATTTTATTCTTAACAAAAAAGGTTCATATTTAACTTGGTATTAGTTTTTAATTTAGTAATACTCTGAAATTATTGATGACGTCTGTTTATCAATGTTTTTCCTTAGAATTTGAAATAAAACTTTTTTTTAAATGCTAAAAATTATTTTTACGTTACGAACTGCGTCAATTTTATCAATTTTTTTACATGATTTAAAACTTTAGTTACTCGATTTATTCTTAATGTGTTGTAACATAGAAACATAGATGAATTCTGGTAGAAGGACATGAGTCGTCCTATGGCACCAGTTCCTTGTCTTCATCTTTGTATGCGTCCAGTGACGACAGCAGCCTTATAATTGAATTTGATTTCTTGGTCAATCCAGAACTTATCCAACCGCTTCTCAAATATCTTTACAGTTTCGGCTTCAATTACACTTGATGGCAATCTATTCCACAAATCAACACAGCGATGGCTGAATGAATATTTTTTCAGGTTCAAACGTGCCTGTTTCTTGTAAAGCATCTGACTGTGTCCCCTGTTTTCCACTCTGGTATTTTTTCTAGTCAATAGTTTATTTGCATTGAAATCATATTTTCCAGAGAGCAATTTATAGCATTCAATCATGTCCCCACGTATTCTTCTATAGGCCAAACTTGGCAATTTCAGAGCTTTCAACCTTTCTTCATAACTCTGATCGTACAATCCTGGAACAAGTTTAGTAGCTCACCTTTGTACATTTTCTATCATTTCAATGTGTTTCGTTTTATATGGTGCCCACACTTGATTAGCATATTCAATATGAGGCCTCACAAGCGCTTTAAACAATATAACGATAAATTACATTGATTCTTTTTAAAATAAAGTGTTTTTTTAATTTATTTTAAGTGTGAAAAAATAAATTAAAGTCAATGACTACACTGACAATTTATTCATTGAAAAAAAAAGTTAAAACAGTTATTTATTGATAAACAGAATTCAATTTTGAAAGAAAATGTCATGTTTGAATTCTCTTTATTTATTAATAAATAATTGTTTTTAACTTCTTAAATATTTATTAATGAAAAAAAGACAAAACAAATACAAATCTTTCCAAATAATTGACGAATCCACAATCAGTGAAAAAAAGAAGGCCGTCGCAGTTTCTTTAATAACAATTCCAATTCATTCTAATTTGCGTTGGTTTTAGCTTCAAAATTCGGTCCTTATGTATCGTAGGGCCAAAAGCAAAAATGCTATCTTCAATTTTTAAGAGTCAAATAAGGGGGAGATAACTCAAAGTTTTACACCACGGTTTATCTTGAAATGAATTTTATTATTGTAATTAATGTAAAATAAAGTTAAAACAATGTATACGTAAAAGGATAATTTAGAAATAAAACAATCACAACGCTTTATGGTATTCGGCACCAATGAAAAATAAAATGATTTATTAAAATAAATTAATTATCAATGAAGAAGAAGAAAAAATAGAAAAATATGTAAATGGAAGGGAAAAAAACATGAAATACGGGAAATAAAGTTTTTGAAATAAATGAAAGTTTTACATTGGGTAAAATTCTGCAATTTGTTCGAAAATAGTTCCCATTGCAGTGTCCTTTCTTTGGTTAAATATAAAATGTTTTGCAAGTTCAGAGTTTTAAAATCCATACCGTGGTTAAAAATTTTGAGTGATCTCTTCCTTATTTGATTGTTCAAAATTAAAGATAATTTTTTTTCGGCCCTACGGTACAGTACATAAGCACCCAAAATTCTCTTCTGAAAAAAAAAAAAAAATGATAAATCTCTTAGTCAATGAGAGTTATTTCCCTTGCATTAGTGCTTTAAGCTGTAACAACCCTCGTTTCGGTTATATAACCTCCGATTTTCTTCAGGTGCGTTTGGCGTTTATTCGTTATTTACCACCACCTTTTCCCCCATCTTTTTCTTATTTCTGTGTACCATTATCTATCATGTCGCTAGAGAATTCCCGTTTTTTTTGTTATTTTTTTTCCTCCAGTATTTTAGAACGAGGGATCAGTTTACTATATAAATTTAACATAAACTGATCACTCACTTTATGACCATCACCTTTTATTTTTGTATGAAAGAAAGAAAGTGCAGCCAAATGTAAAAATAACTTTATTTTTATTCTTAATTTTTACAAGAGTCACACTTAACAAACTTTTTTTATATAATGGTAAATTAGCAAATTGGATAGAATTCGAGAATCTGTCGAAAAAAGAAATTCTTTTAAATTTGTATCAAATTTTTAGATTTTAGAGTGGGACACACTTTCCTATATAAATTCAACGTAAAATGATCACCCACTTTCTGCCCATCATCAATTTGAGCATTTTATTTTTCTGTATGCACTTCACTTTATGTTTTTTAGTATTTTTCTTCTTCATTTTATTCTTTAAAAAATCAAAGCATTGCTCATAGAGGCTATATAAGTCAGGTGGGTGTCAATGAGCTGTGCTTGTTCGCCAGTTTCTGTTGCATAGGCAAACTAGTGCGTTCGGGATTAATTTGGGCATTGTTTTCTGGCGGTGCTCGAACGTATGGTCGGCAAAGGCATGGCTAGACATACAGAGGGCGAGTGTTTCCAAATCACACACAAAAAATGTTTTAATGTGAATTCACTACTTTACGGAAATTGTTGAGCCAAAAACGAAAACGACCGCTCCCATACCCTAAAAAAAAAAAGTTACTCTTGTCAAAAACACAATAAAAATTTTAAAAAATAAATTGGGTCCTTTTTTTTTTCTTTTTTTTTCCTGCATTAAATTTCCAAAAATTGGTAATTCCAAGAAATTGGTGATCATTTTATGTTAAATTTATATAGGTAAGTGATCCCACACTCTAAAATCAAAAGTATAGGCTAAAAAAAAAAATCCCAAAAAGACGGAAATCTCTAATGACATACTCAGTAAGTGTACACAGAAAATAAAATTGGTGAAATTGGTGATGCTTATAAAGTGGGTTATCCATTTTAAATTAAATTTATGTAGGAAACTGATCCCCCTCTAAAATCTAAAATATTGGATTTTTTTTTCTAACGAACGTAATTCTTCAGCAAAAGTATCGCTAATTGTACACAAAAAAAAATAAAAAAAAATAATCCTTAAAAAAAAGGGGTAATGGTAAGTAACGAATAAGTGCCATGCATTTTATCGAACTCGGGAATCTGTATGGAATTTCGAACTGAACCCTTTATTTAATCGACTTCTCTCATTCTGTCAGCTATGACAGGGTAGAAGTATTTAGTAATTTTTATTATATTCTTAGGATCGCCTGCACTGAGGATTGAACCTTCAACCTCCAGAAGACTGTCATCTAGAATTTATTACTACTTAGAACTTTATCCGTTATGCTACAGGTATAGCATCTAAGATGAGAACAGTAGTCCGAATAATCCAACTGTTTTTATTTTTAATTTATTTTTGTCTACAAAAGATAAACTGACCAAATTGAACCAATTAAGTTTTAACCTTTAAGCTTCATTGCTCATAATCTATCCCCTGCCAAAACTGCAACGATGGCAAAAGCATTACCCTAACCCTAACCACCGGTGCGACACGCCGTAATTATAAAGTGGATTAGGGTTAGTGAAGCACAGCAAAATTAAGCTTTAATAGTCATTCCCACATAAATTGGCTTTTAACGCTCCTTTTACATTCATGTCGCATGTACCACCTTTTATGTCTCTTCTTCTTCTTCTTCTTCTTCTTTTTCTTCACAACCACCACCACTATTAGCAGTTCTCACACAGGTCATTATCAATGATTGTTCACCGATAATGACCAGCGGTGTTCCCTGGAGTCTGAGTGACAACATATCTCCCCTGAGCAATCTCCACACCTTTCGATAACTATTGCAAATAATTTAGCATTATCGCAACAGATGCTTACCATTGATTTCTCTGAGATTTGGGTGACAGTAAAACTCCTTAAGGCCCACACTCTTTCAGTGGAGGTCTAGTTAGTGCTCTCCCTCCACAGTCTTTTCACTTTCTTTGACCCTTCACAACTATTTTGTGTGATATCAACCGAGGCTGATGCTATCACAACCATTTTGTGTGATATCAACCGAGGCTGATGCTATCACAACCATTTTGTGTGATATCAACCGAGGCTGATGCTATCACAACCATTTTGTGTGATATCAACCGAGGCTGATGCTATCACAACCATTTTGTGTGATATCAACCGAGGCTGATGCTATCACAACCATTTTGTGTGATATCAACCGAGGCTGATGCTATCACAACCATTTTGTGTGATATCAACCGAGGCTGATGCTATCACAACCATTTTGTGTGATATCAACCGAGGCTGATGCTATCACAACCATTTTGTGTGATATCAACCGAGGCTGATGCTATCACAACCATTTTGTGTGATATCAACCGAGGCTGATGCTATCACAACCATTTTGTGTGATATCAACCGAGGCTGATGCTATCACAACCATTTTGTGTGATATCAACCGAGGCTGATGCTATCACAACCATTTTGTGTGATATCAACCGAGGCTGATGCTATCACAACCATTTTGTGTGATATCAACCGAGGCTGATGCTATCACAACCATTTTGTGTGATATCAACCGAGGCTGATGCTATCACAACCATTTTGTGTGATATCAACCGAGGCTGATGCTATCACAACCATTTTGTGTGATATCAACCGAGGCTGATGCTATCACAACCATTTTGTGTGATATCAACCGAGGCTGATGCTATCACAACCATTTTGTGTGATATCAACCGAGGCTGATGCTATCACAACCATTTTGTGTGATATCAACCTCGTAGGTTTTCTTTCCAGATTTTCCGGGAATGTTCCTAGTTTTTCTACAATTATTGGTATTATATTGACTTTCTTCATGTTTCATATTCCTTTCAGTTCTCTGGCTAGTTCTGTGTATTTGTTTCATTTTTCTGTCCCCTTGCTCTTCAATTTGTGACTTGCTGGAATGGCAAAATCTAAAATTTGGCAGTTTCTTTCCGTCTTGTTGACTATTATGACATCTGGTTTCCTTGCTTGAATGAGTTTATCTGTTTGTACCTCCATCTCCAACAGGATTTTGTGATTTTCCTTTTCCAGTACTATCTCAGGTTTGTGTCCGTACCATTAGTTTACATGCATGTTCAAATTTCAGTCATTTGCATAGTTCCCAGTGTGCTGCTTTTCCAACACAGCTGTGTCTGTTTTGTATTCTTTTGAGGCTTGTTTGCTGCATTCACTTATTATGTGGTTTATCGTTTCGTCTCTTTGTTCACAGAGTCTACATTCATTGTTTTCTAGGGTTTTGATATAGTCATTGTTTTAGACGGCTGTCAGTAGCAATTCCATTTCTCTGTTCCAGTGTTTTTTCCTTAGTCATGTCCAGATGTTTTCGTAGTTCTCTTCCTTTGTCATTCTTATGAATCGTTCATGCAGTTGTTTCTCTTCCCACTGTTTTCTTTTCGTCTTTTTGTTTCTCATTTCGTTGTTCATTTTGACGGCATCTTTTGCTGTGGTAATTAACCTTTCTGTTTTCTGGATGATGATGATGATGATGATGATTTATTTATTCATTTATTTATTTATTTACTTTTTGTATTGCTATCCAGACTTAGGATTTATGGTAGGGTTAAGGAAGGACCTGTGTTTTTTTTATGTCTGTCCAGTTAAAATTGAAACGAAATTTTATTCTTGTCTTCAAAAACAAATTTTAGCCATGCTGATGAACAATTTATTGTATAGTCAATGTTAATGATCAAACTTTAATATAAAAAAATGAATTAAAAAAACACATGCCCCTCGTTAACCCTACCACTAATACTAAGTCCGGTTGGATATGCGAAAAAATAAATAAAAATCTTAATTTTTTTATGTTGTTGGTCGAACATGTTGTTCAGGATCGTTAAACTTTAGGGACTGTTACAGCTCAATTTTGCCCTAAAGTGACTGACTCAGAAGCCATGAATAAAGTTGCATAATGACGTAGTCTATTATATAAAAAGAAGGTGGATGTATGTATTCAGCTAAAAGTAAAAAGCTACCAAAGAAACACACACAAAGTTGGTATATTCTTGATCAGCATTGCCCGGAATTAATAATATCTAAAAATAAGAAAATTATACCCATTCTTTGACCCTAAACTGCCGTTGATTTCGTCAGGGGGAGGAGGGGTGGTTTAAAAAAAAATTTTCATTTACTTACTAAAGAGAAGTAACTGATTTTTTTTCAAGGAGTTATTTCCCTTACACCGACTCGAATAATCTATAAAAAGTGTACATAGAGAGAGAAGAATGGTGGCTTTATAGAGATATAGAATATTGGCAGGTGTGAGAAGTTTTCTAGACTACCTTATTTGCAGCAGACTTGGCAACATTTTCTATGTACTTATTCTAACTCATGTTGCTTGGGAATGTCAGTCCAAGGAGTTTGAACATTTGACTCTTGGGGTGCTATCAGCCATGACAATCTGTGGTTGGAAAGGTTTCTTGTAGTTGTTAATGGAGAGGAGCTTTGTCTTGGTAGCATTAAATGTGACCATCCATTTTTTGGCTTTATTCTACTACAGACTGAAGGTCATTTTTTAAGGATTCAGCCATTGTCTTGCATTCTCAAGAATAGACTGTGTTGTCATCAGCAAATATACCCATGTCAGACATGATTTATTGGGGAGGTCGTTTATGAAAATCAGGAATAATATAGGTCCGTGCTTATGTGATGTTTAGATGTACGGTCATGAAGAACGACCTGGATTTTCCTTTTAGTTAAGAAAAATCTGATTATATTAAACATTCTCCCAGTAATGCTGTACAAATTAATTTTCCTGAGAAGACTTCATGCCAGACTTTATTATTATTGTTTTGCTATAGTGATCTCTTGCTCCCGCTACAACCTTAACAGCAGTTAGTTATAGCTTTATAACAAGTTGGTTCCATTAATAATTTAATAACGAAAAGATACCATAATAATTAAGATCTTCAATATCCTATTAAAAAAAAAAAAATTAATATTAAAAAAACAATAACAAAAACAACAGCATAGTTAAAAAAAGAAAAAGAAAAGCGAAACAAAAATAAAAACAAAAACATTCCCAGGCAACGCTCGGTTGCTACTGCTCGTTATTTAATTTTTTTTTTGACTAAATTTTCTAATGTAAATAATTAGATAATATCTGTATTAATCACTGGTATTACCGTTTAATACAGGGGTAACCCAGCCTTATTTTGCTTGTGAACCCTCGTAGAGCTATTTTATTATCCATGGACCTCATATATACATATCATCACCATCATTATTAGGGTCTTTTTTTTCACTCCTGGTGGAGGAACACCTTCCTGGTTTCTTTCCACCTTGTTTTATCGCTGGCTAGGCGTTGCCAAGTAGGACCTAGTTGACTATCGATGTCCTCTCTCCACTGAGTTTTTGGACTTCCTCTAGGTCTTTTCCATTGCTTAGGGGTCCATTCTGTCACTCTAGATATTTACCTGTTGTCTATACATCTCGAAAGGTGACCTGCTCATCTATGTTTAGCCGTTCGTATGATAGTGATGATGTCGTTTACGCCAGTTTGCTGTCTGATCCAGGTGTTTCTTTTTCTATCATATACACTGATGCCGAGCATAATGCACTTTGCATTGTGCCACTCTTAGCCTTTCTATCGCTGCATTATTAAGTGATGAATACATAATGCCTGTTATGACATATGGTAGCGATATGCATATAAATTTTTTTAAATGGAGTATTGTTGCCACGTCTGGGCTAGTGCATCATCCACTAGTCTCCCCCTTCTAGACAAGGTCCAAAAAAGAGTCGCAAACTTAATAGGGCCCTCACTATACACCAAGCTCCAGCCTTTGTCCCATCGTCGCAATGTTGTATTCTTGTGCCTGTTTTACAAGTACTTCAATGGATTATGCTCCGATGAATTGGCTACTCTGGTGCCCCCTCGACGTAAATACACTAGAACAACTCGACAATTAGCTAAATCCCATCCATTCACTGTGGAGGTCTCCAGATGCCGGAGAGCCTTCTACTCTAATAGCTTCTTTCTATCGAGCTGCCGGCCTTTGGAACTTCCTCTCTGCTCCCTGTTTCCCCGACTGCACCGACATGCAGAGGTTTAAAACTAATGTAAACAGACATCTCGTTACACAGCTCCCAACTTAGGACGACCTCCAAAACTTACACTCTAATTCTCAGTAGCTCCTTACGTCTACAGTAGCGGCCTGCCTTGTTTGGGGTGAATTATGTTAAAAAAAAATATTTGTTTCTAGGTTACTGAAACCTAACATTGAATTAATTTCGTTATATTCTTTACACAAAAATCAAAAGCAAAAGCTTGAAAATTTTAATAAACAAACGTGCATCTCCTAGTAAACAAAACAAAATACATAGAAACTTTGGCACTTCTGCAGTTTACGGATCGTGCTGAAATAATAACGTTATTATTTAGAAACCCATTCTTATCATGGGGACGGGGGGGGGGGTCTTTGTTATATATTCTGTACTTTCACCAAACAATTTAATAAACAAAACATACCGTAAAAATTGAATTTAACTTGAAAATACTATCTAAAAAAAAAAAAAAAAGCGCGATCTGTAAACTGCAGAAGTACCAAAACTTTTTTTTCGTGGACCTCTTCAAGGTTCTGTGGACCATGTTTGAGAATTCTTGATTTAATACATGGGTAACGCCAGGTAGAAACACACGTGCACCTCCTAGTAAACAAAACAAAATAAATAGGAACTCTCTTTTTTTTTTGTGCCCCCCCCCCCCCCCAAGGTTCTGTGGATCCCCGGTGGTCCATGTGGACTGCAGTTGGGAATCCTTGATTTAATACATGGGTAACAGCAGGTAGCTCAGTCAGTACTTAAATAAAGACCAGAAAATATTGTATCTGTGACAAGCCTGAATAGATAGATTTCATTTAGGCACAAACACTCCTTTATCTTGTGATATATGAGTCAGTCAAAAGAATCCAGATGATCTGGTCAGTATTTTGAGAAACAGTAAAGCTCTTGTATTGACATTATGTTATTTCACGCTACACCCTGGGTCACATGACTGACCACCCTCTGTTACAAATTATATTTCTTCTGTCCTTGTATGACTTTGTTACACAATCATTGACAAGATCTCATTCTGAGTTTTTAAGTTAACCGAATACAGATGTACCGAAATGATGTTCTGAAAACATTACAAAATGTTTTTTAAAAGTTTGAGAACCACTGAGTTATGGTAATGATTGATTAAGGCATTAATTGAATAAAATTGTTTAGAATTATAACCTACTTTTAAAATAGTAGGTCGTTACAAAAAATAATGGCCGCCTGAAGCGCTGTGTTTTAAAAAGTCATTTTAACACAAAATTTGTAGTTTATTTCTGGTAAATTTTAACATATATAATAATTAATGCGTTCTCAATAATAATTTGTAATTTTTTTTCAGATAGAAAGTATTTTTGAAGCATAGAAGAATCTCAATGATGAACATGCCAAAAACATGACCTTCACCTTCTTATGTTGCATGAGTTCAAATTTGGGCACAATGCCCCCCCCCCCCCGAAACTTCTGCCAATATCAATAGAGCATGGTGAGATGGATCCACAAACGATCGGACAGTACAAAGATGGTTCCAGAAATTCCGTAGTGGAGATGAAAGCCTTGAAGATGAAGAAGGTAGAGGACGGCCGTGTAATCTTAACAAATATATAAAACAGCAATTCTCCCAAATAGACTTAAGCATACCACCAAATCAAGATGTACCGAAATGGTGTTCCAAAAACATCAATTATTTTTTTAGATAAGCCATTTTCAGTACGGACATATGTTGTTTGGATTAAAGAATGTATCCCATTCCGATGATATACGGATGACATGTTTAGAGACATTGACTGCGTTTTTATCAATATTGATTTTAATTTTTACTGATGACGAACTCTCTCACAAAAAAATAAGATATAGACACAATGCTTAAAAACAGGCTTAGTTCTGATGAGTTCAGAGGAAGATTAAATCTGGACAGTATAGGAGATGTGTGCAGAATAGGAGACTTCAATGGTGTGGCCACATTGAAAGAATGGAAGATAGTTCTTGGGTTGCTAGATGTAGAACAGTTGAGGTAGCAGGGTCCGTTCACAGTGGACGGCCAATGGAAAACATGGGAAAGAGTTATAGAAATGGATCTGAGGGGGAAGGAAGGATAAATAAAGACCTACCAGAGATAGGTTACTTTGGAAGTCAATTTATTAAAGTCGTCCAACACATACCAGCATGTAAAATGGACGTTAAACTGCTGCTGATGATGATGATGACGATGATGACGATGATGATGATGACAATGATGATGATGCTGATGCTGCTGCTGATGATGATGATGATGATGATGATGATGATGATGACGATGATGATGCTGCTGCTGCTGCTGATGATGATGATGATGATGATGACGATGATGATGATGATGATGATGATGATGATGATTATAATTATTTTTTTATTGGAAATTAATACCGAAATTTACTGAATTAGTTTTGTTGTTGTCTGAAAGAATGAGATTAATGATTAAATTAAATCAGAATCTAATGGCAGATGTCCTTTTCTCCGTCCACAGAAGAGACGTTGCTAGTCTTTCTCTACTCTATCGTTATTTTCATAACAGGTGATCAGCTGAGCTTCAATCTATGCCCCCCCCCCCTGTGTAAAACATTCACAACAAAAACTCGTCTAGCTACAACCACTGTCAATAATTTCCTTCCATCAGCAAATTTCTTTCCTAGAACTATACGTCTGTAAAACAATACTGCGGGGCTGCTCCCCAACTGACTACAACATGGTTGTTTTCAAGTCCAATATAAACAAATTCTTGTTGAGCCGTCCTCTCAAATAATCAAATTCTGCCCAATTTCCACCATCATTATCAATCATCAAGGTGTTGTCTCATTGTCCACCTGACACTAATTAACACTTATTCTTGAGTGACCTTTTGGCCTTTATATATGGTGACAACTTTAAAAAAACAAAAACAAAAAATATCTTAACTTTGTATGATTTAGATTATTCGTACTACTATCCTCATCTTGGTTGTTATATTCACAAGTTTGTGGCCAACATAACTTCCGACCATTTTCTGGTTCATCTTTCAAAACTTAAGAACTTATCAGTCAAACACAGGAACCTGTATAGAATATCAAACTGAACTCATTATTCAATTCCTAGTTATTAGAAAGAGTAGAGAGAGACTAGCAACGTCTCTTCTGTGAGAAACGAGCTATAAGGAAAAAAAAAGTTCTTTGCAGTTGTGGTAATAAGACGAGTTCTTGCTGTGAATGTCTTACAAAGAGGAACCAGAGAGTGGAGCTCAGTGGAGCACCTTCCATGGAAATAACGAAAGAGTAGAGAGAGACTAGCAACGTCTCTTCTGTGAGAAAAGAAGCTATAAGGAAGAAAGAAGTTCTTTGCAGTTGTGGTAATAAGACGAGTTATTGCTGTGAATGTCTTACAAAGAGGAACCAGAGAGTGGAGCTCAGTGGAGTACCTTCCATGGAAATAACGAAAGAGTAGAGAGAGACTAGCAACGTCTCTTCTGTGAGAAAAGAAGCTATAAGGAAGAAAGAAGTTCTTTGCAGTTGTGGTAATAAGACGAGTTATTGCTGTGAATGTCTTACAAAGAGGAACCAGAGAGTGGAGCTCAGTGGAGCACCTTCCATGGAAATAACGAAAGAGTAGAGAGAGACTAGCAACGTCTCTTCTGTGAGAAAGGAGCTATAAGGAAGAAAGAAGTTCTTTGCAGTTGTGGTAATAAGACGAGTTATTGCTGTGAATGTCTTACAAAGAGGAACCAGAGAGTGGAGCTCAGTGGAGCACCTTCCATGGAAATAACGAAAGAGTAGAGAGAGACTAGCAACGTCTCTTCTGTGAGAAAGGAGCTATAAGGAAGAAAGAAGTTCTTTGCAGTTGTGGTAATAAGACGAGTTATTGCTGTGAATATCTTACAAAGAGGAACCAGAGAGAGGAGCTCAGTGGAGCACCTTCCATGGAAATAACGAAAGAGTAGAGAGAGACTAGCAACGTCTCTTCTGTGAGAAACGAGCTATAAGGAAGAAAGAAGTTCTTTGCAGTTGTGGTAATAAGACGAGTTATTGCTGTGAATGTCGTACAAAGAGAAACCAGAGAGTGGAGCTAAGTCGAGCACCTTCCATGGAAATAACGAAAGAGTAGAGAGAGACTAGCAACGTCTCTTCTGTGAGAAAGGAGCTATAAGGAAGAAAGAAGTTCTTTGCAGTTGTGGTAATAAGACGGGTTCTTGCTGTGAATGTCTTACAAAGAGAAACCAGAGAGTGGAGCTAAGTCGAGCACCTTCCATGGAAATAACGAAAGAGTAGAGAGAGACTAGCAACGTCTCTTCTGTGAGAAAGGAGCTATAAGGAAGAAAGAAGTTCTTTGCAGTTGTGGTAATAAGACGGGTTCTTGCTGTGAATGTCTTACAAAGAGAAACCAGAGAGTGGAGCTAAGTCGAGCACCTTCCATGGAAATAACGAAAGAGTAGAGAGAGACTAGCAACGTCTCTTCTGTGAGAAAGGAGCTATAAGGAAGAAAGAAGTTCTTTGCAGTTGTGGTAATAAGACGGGTTCTTGCTGTGAATGTCTTACAAAGAGAAACCAGAGAGTGGAGCTAAGTCGAGCACCTTCCATGGAAATAACGAAAGAGTAGAGAGAGACTAGCAACGTCTCTTCTGTGAGAAAGGAGCTATAAGGAAGAAAGAAGTTCTTTGCAGTTGTGGTAATAAGACGAGTTATTGCTGTGAATGTCTTACAAAGAGAAACCAGAGAGTGGAGCTAAGTCGAGCACCTTCCATGGAAATAACGAAAGAGTAGAGAGAGACTAGCAACGTCTCTTCTGTGAGAAAGGAGCTATAAGGAAGAAAGAAGTTCTTTGCAGTTGTGGTAATAAGACGGGTTCTTGCTGTGAATGTCTTACAAATAGAAACCAGAGAGTGGAGCTAAGTCGAGCACCTTCCATGGAAATAACGAAAGAGTAGAGAGAGACTAGCAACGTCTCTTCTGTGAGAAAGGAGCTATAAGGAAGAAAGAAGTTCTTTGCAGTTGTGGTAATAAGACGAGTTATTGCTGTGAATGTCTTACAAAGAGAAACCAGAGAGTGGAGCTCAGTGGAGCACCTTCCATGGAAATAACGAAAGAGTAGAGAGAGACTAGCAACGTCTCTTCTGTGAGAAAGGAGCTATAAGGAAGAAAGAAGTTCTTTGCAGTTGTGGTAATAAGACGAGTTATTGCTGTGAATGTCTTACAAAGAGAAACCAGAGAGTGGAGCTAAGTCGAGCACCTTCCATGGAAATAACGAAAGAGTAGAGAGAGACTAGCAACGTCTCTTCTGTGAGAAAGGAGCTATAAGGAAGAAAGAAGTTCTTTGCAGTTGTGGTAATAAGACGAGTTATTGCTGTGAATGTCTTACAAAGAGAAACCAGAGAGTTGAGCTAAGTCGAGAACCAATCATCACGGTGTTGTCTCACCTGACACTCATTAATCTTATCCTCGAGTGGCCTTTGGGCCTTGACATGTGGTGACACCTTAGTAATAAAAATCAAATCAAATTGACTTCAAAATCTAGTGGGGGAAGATCTCTTCTGTTCACTGCAGCCCATTTCTCACAGAAGAGACGTTGCTAGTCTCTCTCTACTCTTTCGTTATTTCCATGGAAGGTGCTCGACTGAGCTCCACTCTCTGGTTCCTCTTTGTAAGACATTCACAGCAAGAACTCGTCTTATTACCACAATTGAAAAGAACTTCTTTCTTCCTTATAGCTCGTTTCTCACAGAAGAGACGTTGCTAGTCTCTCTCTACTCTTTCGTTATTTCCATGGAAGGTGCTCGACTGAGCTCCACTCTCTGGTTCCTCTTTGTAAGACATTCACAGCAAGAACTCGTCTTATTACCACAACTGCAAAGAACTTCTTTCTTCCTTATAGCTCGTTTCTCACAGAAGAGACGTTGCTAGTCTCTCTCTACTCTTTCGTTATTTCCATGGAAGGTGCTCCACTGAGCTCCACTCTCTGGTTCCTCTTTGTAAGACATTCACAGCAAGAACTCGTCTTATTACCACAACTGCAAAGAACTTCTTTCTTCCTTATAGCTCCTTTCTCACAGAAGAGACGTTGCTAGTCTCTCTCTACTCTTTCGTTATTTCCATGGAAGGTGCTCCACTGAGCTCCACTCTCTGGTTCCTCTTTGTAAGACATTCACAGCAAGAACTCGTCTTATTACCACAATTGAAAAGAACTTCTTTCTTCCTTATAGCTTGTTTCTCACAGAAGAGACGTTGCTAGTCTCTCTCTACTCTTTCGTTATTTCCATGGAAGGTGCTCGACTGAGCTCAACTCTCTGGTTTCTCTTTGTAAGACATTCACAGCAAGAACTCGTCTTATTACCACAACTTCAAAGAACTTCTTTCTTCCTTATAGCTCCTTTCTCACAGAAGAGACGTTGCTAGTCTCTCTCTACTCTTTCGTTATTTCCATGGAAGGTGCTCCACTGAGCTCCACTCTCTGGTTCCTCTTTGTAAGACATTCACAGCAAGAACTCGTCTTATTACCACAACTTCAAAGAACTTCTTTCTTCCTTATAGCTCCTTTCTCACAGAAGAGACGTTGCTAGTCTCTCTCTACTCTTTCGTTATTTCCATGGAAGGTGCTCCACTGAGCTCCACTCTCTGGTTCCTCTTTGTAAGACATTCACAGCAAGAACTCGTCTTATTACCACAACTTCAAAGAACTTCTTTCTTCCTTATAGCTCCTTTCTCACAGAAGAGACGTTGCTAGTCTCTCTCTACTCTTTCGTTATTTCCATGGAAGGTGCTCCACTGAGCTCCACTCTCTGGTTCCTCTTTGTAAGACATTCACAGCAAGAACTCGTCTTATTACCACAACTTCAAAGAACTTCTTTCTTCCTTATAGCTCCTTTCTCACAGAAGAGACGTTGCTAGTCTCTCTCTACTCTTTCGTTATTTCCATGGAAGGTGCTCGACTGAGCTCCACTCTTTAGTCTCTCTTTGTAAGACATTCACAGCAAGAACTCGTCTTATTACCACAACTTCAAAGAACTTCTTTCTTCCTTATAGCTCCTTTCTCACAGAAGAGACGTTGCTAGTCTCTCTCTACTCTTTCGTTATTTCCATGGAAGGTGCTCCACTGAGCTCCACTCTCTGGTTCCTCTTTGTAAGACATTCACAGCAAGAACTCGTCTTATTACCACAACTTCAAAGAACTTCTTTCTTCCTTATAGCTCCTTTCTCACAGAAGAGACGTTGCTAGTCTCTCTCTACTCTTTCGTTATTTCCATGGAAGGTGCTCCACTGAGCTCCACTCTCTGGTTCCTCTTTGTAAGACATTCACAGCAAGAACTCGTCTTATTACCACAACTTCAAAGAACTTCTTTCTTCCTTATAGCTCCTTTCTCACAGAAGAGACGTTGCTAGTCTCTCTCTACTCTTTCGTTATTTCCATGGAAGGTGCTCCACTGAGCTTTACTCTCTGGTTTCTCTTTGTAAGACATTCACAGCAATAACTCGTCTTATTACCACAACTGCAAAGAACTTCTTTCTTCCTTATAGCTCCTTTCTCACAGAAGAGACGTTGCTAGTCTCTCTCTACTCTTTCGTTATTTCCATGGAAGGTGCTCGACTTAGCTCCACTCTCTGGTTTCTCTTTGTAAGACATTCACAGCAAGAACCCGTCTTATTACCACAACTGCAAAGAACTTCTTTCTTCCTTATAGCTCGTTTCTCACAGAAGAGACGTTGCTAGTCTCTCTCTACTCTTTCGTTATTTCCATGGAAGGTGCTCGACTTAGCTCCACTCTCTGGTTTCTCTTTGTAAGACATTCACAGCAAGAACTCGTCTTATTACCACAACTGCTAAGAACTTCTTTCTTCCTTATAGCTCCTTTCTCACAGAAGAGACGTTGCTAGTCTCTCTCTACTCTTTCGTTATTTCCATGGAAGGTTCTCGACTAAGCTCCACTCTCTGGTTCCTCTTTGTAAGACATTCACAGCAAGAACTCGTCTTATTACCACAACTGCTAAGAACTTCTTTCTTCCTTATAGCCTCTTTTCTCACAGAAGAGACGTTGCTAGTCTCTCTCTACTCTTTCGTTATTTCCATGGAAGGTGCTCGACTGAGCTCCACTCTCTGGTTCTTCTTTGTAAGACATTCACAGCAAGAACTCGTCTTATTACCACAACTGTAAAGAACTTCTTTCTTCCTTATAGCTCGTTTCTCACAGAAGAGACGTTGCTAGTCTCTCTCTACTCTTTCGTTATTTCCATGGAAGGTGCTCGACTGAGCTCCACTCTCTGGTTCCTCTTTGTAAGACATTCACAGCAAGAACCCGTCTTATTACCACAACTGCAAAGAACTTCTTTCTTCCTTATAGCTCCTTTCTCACAGAAGAGACGTTGCTAGTCTCTCTCTACTCTTTCGTTATTTCCATGGAAGGTGCTCGACTGAGCTCCACTCTCTGGTTCCTCTTTGTAAGACATTCACAGCAAGAACTCGTCTTATTACCACAACTGCAAAGAACTTCTTTCTTCCTTATAGCTCGTTTCTCACAGAAGAGACGTTGCTAGTCTCTCTCTACTCTTTCGTTATTTCCATGGAAGGTGCTCCACTGAGCTCCACTCTCTGGTTCCTCTTTGTAAGACATTCACAGCAAGAACTCGTCTTATTACCACAACTGCAAAGAACTTCTTTCTTCCTTATAGCTCCTTTCTCACAGAAGAGACGTTGCTAGTCTCTCTCTACTCTTTCGTTATTTCCATGGAAGGTGCTCGACTGACCTCCACTCCTTGGTTCCTCTTTGTAAGACATTCACAGCAAGAACTCATCTTATTACCACAACTGCAAAGAACTTCTTTCTTCCTTATAGCTCCTTTCTCACAGAAGAGACGTTGCTAGTCTCTCTCTACTCTTTCGTTATTTCCATGGAAGGTGCTCGACTGAGCTCCACTCTCTGGTTCCTCTTTGTAAGACATTCACAGCAAGAACTCGTCTTATTACCACAACTGCAAAGAACTTCTTTCGTCCTTATAGCTCGTTTCTCACAGAAGAGACGTTGCTAGTCTCTCTCTACTCTTTCGTTATTTCCATGGAAGGTTCTCGACTAAGCTCCACTCTCTGGTTCCTCTTTGTAAGACATTCACAGCAAGAACTCGTCTTATTACCACAACTGCAAAGAACTTCTTTCTTCCTTATAGCTCCTTTCTCACAGAAGAGACGTTGCTAGTCTCTCTCTACTCTTTCGTTATTTCCATGGAAGGTGCTCGACTGAGCTCCACTCTTTGGTCTCTCTTTGTAAGACATTCACAGCAAGAACTCGTCTTATTACCACAACTGCAAAGAACTTCTTTCTTCCTTCTAGCTCGTTTCTCACAGAAGAGACGTTGCTAGTCTCTCTCTACTCTTTCGTTATGTCCATGGAAGGTGCTCGACTGACCTCCACTCCTTGGTTCCTCTTTGTAAGACATTCACAGCAAGAACTCGTCTTATTACCACAACTGCAAAGAACTTCTTTCGTCCTTATAGCTTCTTTCTCACAGAAGAGACGTTGCTAGTCTCTCTCTACTCTTTCGTTATTTCCATGGAAGGTTCTAGACTAAGCTCCACTCTCTGGTTCCTCTTTGTAAGACATTCACAGCAAGAACTCGTCTTATTACCACAACTGCAAAGAACTTCTTTCTTCCTTATAGCTCCTTTCTCACAGAAGAGACGTTGCTAGTCTCTCTCTACTCTTTCGTTATTTCCATGGAAGGTTCTCGACTAAGCTCCACTCTCTGGTTCCTCTTTGTAAGACATTCACAGCAAGAACTCGTCTTATTACCACAACTGCAAAGAACTTCTTTCTTCCTTATAGCTCCTTTCTCACAGAAGAGACGTTGCTAGTCTCTCTCTACTCTTTCGTTATTTCCATGGAAGGTGCTCGACTGAGCTCCACTCTTTGGTCTCTCTTTGTAAGACATTCACAGCAAGAACTCGTCTTATTACCACAACTGCAAAGAACTTCTTTCTTCCTTCTAGCTCGTTTCTCACAGAAGAGACGTTGCTAGTCTCTCTCTACTCTTTCGTTATGTCCATGGAAGGTGCTCGACTGACCTCCACTCCTTGGTTCCTCTTTGTAAGACATTCACAGCATGAACTCGTCTTATTACCACAACTGCAAAGAACTTCTTTCGTCCTTATAGCTTCTTTCTCACAGAAGAGACGTTGCTAGTCTCTCTCTACTCTTTCGTTATTTCCATGGAAGGTTCTAGACTAAGCTCCACTCTCTGGTTCCTCTTTGTAAGACATTCACAGCAAGAACTCGTCTTATTACCACAACTGCAAAGAACTTCTTTCTTCCTTATAGCTCCTTTCTCACAGAAGAGACGTTGCTAGTCTCTTTCTACTCTTTCGTTATTTCCATGGAAGGTGCTCCACTGAGCTCCACTCTCTTGTTCCTCTTTGTAAGACATTCACAGCAAGAACTCGTCTTATTACCACAACTGCAAAGAACTTCTTTCTTCCTTATAGCTCCTTTCTCACAGAAGAGACGTTGCTAGTCTCTCTCTACTCTTTCGTTATTTCCATGGAAGGTGCTCCACTGAGCTCCACTCTCTGGTTCCTCTTTGTAAGACATTCACAGCAATAACTCGTCTTATTACCACAACTGCAAAGAACTTCTTTCTTCCTTATAGCTTCTTTTCTCACAGAAGAGACGTTGCTAGTCTCTCTCTACTCTTTCGTTATTTCCATGGAAGGTACTCCACTGAGCTCCACTCTCTGGTTCCTCTTTGTAAGACATTCACAGCAATAACTCGTCTTATTACCACAACTGCAAAGAACTTCTTTCTTCCTTATAGCTTCTTTTCTCACAGAAGAGACGTTGCTAGTCTCTCTCTACTCTTTCGTTATTTCCATGGAAGGTGCTCCACTGAGCTCCACTCTCTGGTTCCTCTTTGTAAGACATTCACAGCAAGAACTCGTCTTATTACCACAACTGCAAAGAACTTTTTTTTTCCTTATAGCTCGTTTCTCACAGAAGAGACGTTGCTAGTCTCTCTCTACTCTTTCGTTATTTCCATGGAAGGTGCTCGACTGAGCTCAACTCTCTGGTTTCTCTTTGTAAGACATTCACAGCAAGAACTCGTCTTATTACCACAACTGCAAAGAACTTCTTTCTTCCTTATAGCTCCTTTCTCACAGAAGAGACGTTGCTAGTCTCTGTCTACTCTTTCGTTATTTCCATGGAAGGTGCTCCACTGAGCTCCACTCTCTGGTTCCTCTTTGTAAGACATTCACAGCAAGAACTCGTCTTATTACCACAACTGCAAAGAACTTCTTTCTTCCTTATAGCTCCTTTCTCACAGAAGAGACGTTGCTAGTCTCTGTCTACTCTTTCGTTATTTCCATGGAAGGTGCTCCACTGAGCTCCACTCTCTGGTTCCTCTTTGTAAGACATTCACAGCAAGAACTCGTCTTATTACCACAACTGCAAAGAACTTCTTTCTTCCTTATAGCTCCTTTCTCACAGAAGAGACGTTGCTAGTCTCTCTCTACTCTTTCGTTATTTCCATGGAAGGTGCTCGACTGAGCTCCACTCTCTGGTACCTCTTTGTAAGACATTCACAGCAAGAATTCGTCTTATTACCACAATTGAAAAGAACTTGCTTTTGTTCCTTCATCTGCCTAACATCAGACAGGATTTCCATGAACAGAATTTCTTTCCAAGAACTTCCCATCTGTGAAACACATAATCACCGGATTGCTTCCCTGCAAGATACCACATGGTCGTCTTAATATCTAATGTCAACAAATGGTTGTTATAAACCGCATCTTCATAAGTAATCAAATTTTCTTCATTCCATTCATTATTTTCAATCCTCTCATAATATTCTTCGCCATTCAACTGAGAATATGTATCCATCTCATTGACCCTTGTGCTCGAGTGGCTTTTGACCTTGATAAATGGTAACTCATAAAAATAAGATTAAAAAAACTACTAATAAAAATGATCATAAGCACTTAAGGTCTCCATAAGTATTGAGCAAAATTGAACTAAGCTTATCATGAAGATCCCTTGATATGTTGGGTGTATCATAGAGGAAGGGTAATTATACTACTACTACTACTACTACTACTACTACTACTACTACTACTACTACTACTACTATTACTACTAGAATTATTATAAACACTTATAGGATCCACACATATTGATTATAATGTTATCAAATTTGTTTAAAGAACTTTTGGAATATCAGCCGTAATAAAATTAAAAACAGTCATTCATTCATATGAATCAGATGATTCTATTATTGGCATTCGTTGCCCCCGATATCTTTTGAGTTAGAATTATTTCTAGAAAGACATCGAGTACTTACAGGAGGGACTATGTGAAGGTTGCAAACATCTTAAGGGAAAGTGTTTCTGTGGAACGAACTGGATGGTGGAGGGGGGGGGGGGCAGTGCCAAGAAAATAGAAGAATCAAAAAGTGTACAACATCTTTCTTTTGAAACTTCTCTCTCTCTCTCACCTCTTCCTTCCCCCTCTCTGCTTCCCTTCCCATCTACCCCCTGCTCCTCTTGCCCTCTCTCTTCATTTCCCTTCACGATCTCCACATCCAGATCTATCCCCTTCCCCTCTTTCCCTTCCTCTCTATCCAGTTTTATCACCCACTCTCCCTCTCTATCACACCTCTCTCTATCAATTCCCTCCCATTTCTCCTTTTCTCTCCCCCCCCTCTCTCTATCACCCCCTCTCTTGCTTTCTCTGGCAACTGGATAAACATCGTTGACAGATTATTGCATAATAATATCAAACTTTTGTTCCAGTTGATACCTACAATAATGAATATAAAAAAATCGTGCCTATATTTTTCCCGAGCAATGCCAAAAAATAATATATCAACTTTGTTGGTGTGTCTTGTGAAGTTTTTTTTACTTTTAGCTGGACATACATACACACACACTTATAATAATAGATGCAACTTAATAATAAATTTGATATTTTAATTTTGAATAATAATTATTATTTACAAAATATTCCATATCTATACTTTTTTGTATCCTAAATTTTCTGTCTCCCCCCCCCCCCCCGCATTTTTCGCCTTGTAGCCTCCAAAAATATCACATGGCCTTGAAGGGGGCCATATGATCCTTCTTGAAAAACATTGATCTAGACTAAAAGAAGGTACTTTTAATTAAAGGTTTATTTGCTTGAAGTTTCATAAACCTATAAAATTGCTTGAAGTTTTATAGACCTATAAAATTGCTTGAAGTTTTATAAACCTATAAAATTGCTTGAAGTTTTATAAACCTATAAAATTGCTTGAAGTTTTATAAACCTATAAAATTGCTTGAAGTTTTATAAACCTATAAAATAGGTTTAAATGACGTGACTGTTATAATTTGAGATACTCAAATTTATTTGTTTTATCTAACCATAATTTTTTATCAAATTTATATAATATTTTTATCAGACCATAATTTATATAGATTTTCAAAATTACTTATAATAAGCAGTACTGACACATGTTTCCACTATTCACACAGAAAAAAAAAATTTCTATCTAAAAAAAACAAACTATTGATTATATCTTTGTGACATGTGTGAAAAAATGTTATTCTGTGACAAAATAAAATTCAGTTTGAAAGACAAACCGTGGTATTTTATAAAACAATACCCTTTAAACAAAACAAAAATCCTTTTCGTGTTTACTTGTGTATAATACAACTTCAATACAATCCTGTATTTCTGAAGCTAAAAAAAACCCAAAAAAACCTGGAAGAAATTACAATCTTTTTGTATAATACTATTCTGTAATACGTGTCTGTAGTGGCTAGTAAGTCACACGGTGAATGAAAATTGCAGAACAAAAGTTGGTTCAGAAAAAAGAAGTCACAGGGAATAAGTCACAATTGATTTGTAGTTATAAAGTTACTTAGGATTTAGGTTAAGGTTTATAATTGTATAATCATGCGGGTCCACAGGCTAAAAAAAGTGACGGTCGTGCCATGTGTCGTTCATTGAGGATTAAACCAAGAGCATTCTGATTACAAGGTAAAATCTTCTTATTTCTGTGCGAGAACCAGAATCAACTTATGCAAATGAACATTGTTTTGCATTCTCGTTGAAATAAAAAGAGTAGAAACTTTCCATCCGGGATTATGATAAAATTACGATATGTCGAGTGTTCAGCGAGAAAAGGAGAAAGAAATTAAATTGGTGTTTTGTGTCAGGTTACTTGATTGACGAGAATCGTGTTTTAGAAAATTGTTAATTACAATTCTAGAGTCGGATTTTTTTAGAGTTGGCGTCGTCGTGTTTTGGGAAATTGTTAATTACAATTCTAGAGACGGACTTTTTAATTTTTTTTTTGTGTGCGCGTTTTATTTTTCAACTTTCACTTCTACAGTAATATATTTTGATATTGAGATACACACAAGTTTGAATATCCTGTGCCTAGCTCTGAATGTGTGATGCCAGTTATGTGGTTATCTTTCTTCGTTTCCTAGGCTGAGATTTGTCCTAGGGAGCTGAGCATTTTTACACACACACACAGACACGCACACACAGAGTCTCTCTCTCAAACTTTTATATACATGTGCACAAATTGCAAGAACAAATTCGTTAATGGAAAAGTTGGGGGAACATCAATGTGGAAGAAGTTATCCGAAGTAGAAGAGAAAGTTGGTTCGTTCATGCGCAAAAGATGTCTTCAAAAGATCAAAGGAAATTAGCTTTAACGGAAATAGGTGGTCAACAAAAAGTGTGTAGACCTTGAAGGGATTGGAAGGAAACAGTTGCTCGCTGAAGGCATGGGAGAGTTGGAATTGATGAATCAAGATGCAAGTGATAGAACATTGTGAATGCAATGAATGAAGAAATTTAACTCCATAAAGCAGGGGCGGGCAACCTTTTCAGAGTGAGGGCCGGATGAGACTTTTGGAAGGAGATCGCGGGACCGGAGTGAAAAACGAAATCTCAGAATTACTATATTTTGTTTACATGAATAAATTGTACAAAAATTGCATTGAACACTCTACAAATCTGATATTTTTTCTCAAGAGACTTCTGTATGTGATGTTATGAAAGGCGCCAACGAAGAGCCATTTTGGAATCATAAAAAATAATGACGGGGGAAGTAGCAAGTTGATCCAGCATTCGTTTTGACACACCTCACATAGGTTCTATGTTTCATGCCTTTTCCTCGTCTCTCGTTTCCTCTTTGCCTCTCTCTTTCTCTTTTTCTATTTTTATCTCAGCCCAAGGATTTGAAATTAATAGTTAAAGAAAAATGAAATATACATGCATCATAGCTCGCTGATGTTTATACATTTTCATCCCACTGTAAATCTTAATTGAAACCTACTTTTACGTCTATGTCACAAAATGAGATGAGTTTTACTGGGAGGTCCGCGGGCCGGATTGCAATAATAAAGCATAGCAGGGTGGCGGCCCGGACGCTAAGCCTTCGCTGGCCGGAGGTTGCCCGCCCCTGCCATAAAGGGAAAAACGACTTAAAAACGAGAAGAAGAAGAAGAAGAAGAAGATGTAAACGAAGAAGAAAAATAAACTTTCTCGCTGCACGTCACACAACCATGCTTCCTCGTTTCACCACTTCGACCTTCAGAAGGATTGTTTTCATTTTCAGCTTCTCTTCTCTCAATCAACTGCCTCTAAAATATCGTTTGCATTTACCCAAGTGGTAATTGACTGTTTGTCTCTCTTTGGATCTAAGGAGATAGACGACCGTCACGCTTCCACAGATTTTGTTCATATCTAACATTTACGTTGAAAAAAAGTGAGAATTCAACAGTTAACCTTTCACAGTGCTAACATTGTTCTGTTCTTTCATTTTCTGTGACTCTCAATTATTTATACACATGTGTACAACATCTCTCTCACACCAAATAAATGTTATTATTAACCATGCACCATCGTTTTATCATTTTGACCTTCAAAGAATTTTGTCTTTCAGCTTCTCTCTCAATCCCCTGTCTCTATAATTGTTTAATATTAGGGTAGGATGACTAGTGGATATGTTACCTAGTGGGTATGTTAGCCTGTTTTAAAATTGTTTAATATTACAGTGGGTAGGATGACTAGTGGTATGTTAGCTAGTTCATATTAGTAATTATGCATGAAGTGCTACAACGTTTGATTTTCAGTAACGGATTCAGACAGACACATGGAGCAGGGAGGAAGGCTACAAATCAGTGATGCATGGACATAGTTCGGAAACCTCATTCAAGGTATGGTTTCAAATTTATTAAATGTTTTAAAAAACTAAATGATTATGATCAAAATATCAGTTGCATTTACTGAAGTGGAAATTAGCTGTCTGTCTTTCTTCGGATCTCAGGTGATAGTCGACCATCACGTTCCCATAGATTTTTGTTCATACCTAACAGTAAGCTTTAGAAAATGAGAATTAAACAGTTTACTTTACAGAAACAGTGCTAACATTGTTATGTTGCTTTTTGTGACTTTTTCTGTGGCTTTTTTTTTACACGTGACTTTTTCACTTGGATTCTTATAGCTATCCCTATGTATTTTTTCTTTTTACATAGATGCTATTGAGATTGTTCAGTAGTTTTTTTTGGTGATACCATTGGAGCACAGGGAGGAGCTGGTGTTGGTATGATGGCAAGAGTTAGGAATGGATGCAGTAAGTTCAGGGAATTTCTGCCAATGTTACTAACGAGCAGAGTGTTACCACTGTTGACCAAGGGAAGGATTTATCGGTCAGGAATGTGTGTGTGTGTGCAGTATTATGATGAATGGAAATAAAAGCTGGCCAGTTAGAGTTGGGCACAGGCTATGAGAATGATATGGGAACGCTACAATGGATGTGTAATGTGAGTCTTAAAGACAAGCTTAGATCTGATGACCTCAGTGGAAGATAAAATCTGGACAACATAGAGAGATGTCTGCAAAACAGGAAACTTCATTGATTTGGCGACATTGAAAGAGTGGATTAGTAGATGTAGAAGAGTTGAGGTAGCAGGGTCAGTTGGAAGGGAAAGGCCAAGGAAAACATGGAAGGAAGTGATACGAAAGAGTTGAGGTAGCAGAGTCAGTTGGAAGGGAAAGGCCAAGGGAAACACGAGAAGAAGTGATTAAGAAGGATTTGAGAGAAATAGGAATAAATAAAGACCTGATCAGAGATGGGTTAGATTGGAAGTCAATTTCTAAAAGCCGTCCAACAAATGGCAGCATGTAAAACGGACGTTAAACCGATGATGTGATGATGATGATTGATTATTATTACAACAACAACAACAACAACAACAACAACAACAACAACAGCAACAGCAGCAGCAGCAGCAGCAATCTTATGCAAAGAGGCTACCTGAATCGCATGAAGAACATATGAAACAGATCTGCCGACTTTCCGACAACGAAACAGAGGGCCGTGGACCAAGCAAGGACTTTTTAAAAAGAGGATGGTTCAGGGAACTAGAACTAATGGAAATGAGTGGAAAAACAAATTAAACAACAGAACAGCAATGTTGACCTTTTGGCAAGGAACAAAGTGTAGTATCTGTTCTGATGCTACACTTTGACTATTCTGTCCTCGGTCAGTGAAGGAGAAGTCTTTCTAGATTTTATTTTTGTTCCAATCTTTTTTGGGCAACTCGATTTTTCCCAACATTAAAACACAACCTTGTGTCTAATTCTGTCCTCGTGGGGAGGCAAGTAAATAAGAACAACAGAGGCTGTCTCTATCGGCACACTAAAGAAACTTCACCATAATGACAAAGCAATGGTCAGATGGATCTGAACAGATCATGCATTTTGGGTCTCTACTCACACAGATCAACTTGGAAAGTCTTGCAGACGTCATGCAGAAGAGCTGACTGCGTTGGTTGAGGCACGTTGAGTGCAGCAATGGCTGGATTGCTAAAGCCCGACAGTTGAACGTGCCAGTAGAGAAGACCACCTCTGGCAGACCCAAGTTGTCTTGAAAGGACGTGATCAAATGTGATAGGGGAGCCTTGGGTATGGATTCCGTCGAGCCTCACTAAAGACAAGAATGGCGGGGAAGACTTTGATCGAGACTGGACAATCAAGCCCCACCCTCATCAGATGGATTAATTGTGGCCTGATTCAACAAATAAACCGGTTGATAATGATGATGAGAACAGGAAATACACTCCCTTAAAAATTCACAGGTAGAAATCTATAACAATATAAGCACTGAAACTACAGAAACCACTGACGACAAGACTACAGAATTTACTTAGAAAAAAACAGTAGAAGTTAAATGCACCAAAGAAAATATGAAAGAGGGCAAAACGAAACTACAATCCCTAAGAAACAAAAAATGGAATAAAGTAAAATCAGAAATAATATTACAGATATAAACGACCTAATTTATGGTGGGGCCAAATCTGTAGTCACTAGTCTAATATAGAGACTAAATATAGAAACAAAACCCTGACAAAGAATGCAGCAACCAAAGCCTATAGGAAATTAAATGTAGTCCATTTCTATTATTTGTAACAACTTTATTGGTCTTCGTCTACAGAGAATAAAAGGAGAAATGAAATGGTGTTAGTCAAGGAATACGTCCATGAGTACGGACGAAGAGGAAAGGTTATGAGTCCACGTGGGTTTAAATAAATGTCCCGTTAGTAGAGAAGAGAAAATAGTGCATATATAAATGTGTTGTATGAGAAAGTCCATACACAGGAAGTCCGGCCATGTATAAGTACATAGTTATGTGTATGTTACATTAAGTCCACGTGTGTGGCGGTAGCCATTTTGAATTCTTTGGGTCTTCTTGTCGAAGTAGAACCCAGGGCCAAAGGCCCGGGAAGTTTCGGTTGCATCCCAACATAAGAGTTAGGGGCCTGGTCCGAGCAACGGGAATGTTGTTGTCAGTCCCTGCACGTGGGAAAGAAAAGATAAATTTTTTCTTTGTTAACCCTTTTTATAATCTCTCATTACGTGGTCAGCTCACATGAGATATGACCTCTGATTGGGCAAGTCAGAAAGGAAGTTAAATGGTTGCACCAATAATCTTCGTGCTTACAAATTAAGCAGATTCGAAATCGTAAACCGTGAGATGTCGCTGCTTGTAACACTGCTGCTACAAGCCCAGATGGGAAGCCAAACTAGAAACCCAAATCAATAAACTGAGGAAAGAAGTTAAATCTATAAATAAGGCAAAACAGATCTGAAACAGATGGAAGAGGAAAATATGGCTGACAAATAAGAACAAAAAACTATCCAAGAAATATGAAAAACTAAAACAAAAGATACAACAAAGGAGGGCAGAATGAGAAGATACAAATATGAACAGTAGACACAAAATAGGACTTTAGCCAGTTTTACCAAAACATAAACGGAGAAGGACACAATCAGAATAACCAAACCTGACAGAAACAAGACAATTCTATGAGAAAAACAGCAAGACCACAACAGGAATGCCGAATGGATGAAAAACATGAAGAAATGTCTTCAGGAAATAGGAATAGGAACAGAAACCGAAATTAATGAAAAAAAACACTGAAGCCAACCCCAAGAAAAATGTAAAAATGGAATAATCTGGACACGACAGAATACATGCATTTTGGTTTAAAAAGTTCACGAGCCTCCATTAAAGACTAACAGAACACCTGAGATGTATACATAAAGCGGATGTATTGGAATGATGACTAAAGGAAGAACCACATTAATCCCAAAAGACAGCTGTGTGAACGATCCCAAACAACTACAACTACAGACCGATAACCTGTTTACTAACCATTTGGAAAATGTTAATGGCTGAGTGAACACATCTACCACTCCCTTAATAGCCGTGAACTTCTCTCCGAGGAATGGAAAGGATGCTGGTAAATGACAACAGGGACAAACAGTCTAATATAAATTCTTGAAAGAAGTAAAAAACAAACAAAAAAAGGAACATAGCTATGGCATGGATCGACTACAAAAAAGCCTACAAAATATCCCCAAACATGGATAATTGAATGCTTAAGGATGCACAAAATATCTGACAAAATGATCAACTTTATGAAGAAAGCAATGGGAACATCGAGACTGGAACTTACAAGCTGGAGGACAACACCTGACAGAGATAAAAACACAGAGAGGCCTCTTCCAGGGAGACTCTCTATCTCCACTACTGTTTGTCATAGCCATGATGTCACTCATGATGCCACTGTGCAAGATACAAATTTACAAAGACAAATGAACAAATAAACCACCTCATGCATATAGATGACCTTTAGGTCGTTACAAAAATAATGGCCGATTTCAGAAACATACATTTATTGATGAAAACTTTTTCATCTTTCCAATACTCCGTAAATGACGTGAAACTGTTGCAGTGCCGGCAGCAAGTGTCTGAGACATTGCTTTGACACTTTAATGTAGATTTTGCTCAATAAGTGCCAAGATTACACGGCCGTCCTCTACCTTCTTTATCTCCAATGCTCTCATCTCCACTAAGGCATATCTGGAATCACCTTCGTACTGTCAAATCGTGTGTAGATCCATCTCACCATGCTCTATTGATATTGGCAGAAGTTTTGGAAGCATTATTCCCAAGTTTGAACTCATGCAACATAAGGAGGCGAAGGTCATGTTTTGGCATGTTCGTCATTGAGGGTCTTCTATGCTTCAAAAATACTTTTATCTAAAAAAAAACAAAAAAATACAAATTATTATTGAGAAGACATTAATTATTATATATGTTAAAATTTACCAGAAATAAACAACAAATTCTGTGTTAAAATTACTTTTTAAAACCCAGCATTTCAGGAGGCCATTATTTTTGTAACGACCTAATATTTGCAAAAGACAGAAAAGAGCTGGAAACACTTATAAATACGCCTAGAATCTTTTGCCAGGATATAGGAATGCAGTTTGGAATAGGAAAACATGCACTTCTGGAGATAAAGAAGGGAAAACTGAAAACAACAGAAGTCATATAATTGCCAACTCGAAATATAACAAGAATACTTGGTGAACATGATTTTTTTCCACTGCATACTCGTTAATCTGCTGCTAACAATATGTTAACACTAGACATTATATATAGGATAACCTCTATTTGTGGTTGTCAGTTCGCAATTTGTTTTGACGACGTTAGTTTTTGCAGGCAGGTGGTGTTGTCCACCCACGTATAGCGCTTGTTATTCCCAAGTAGTCACCCATCTGGTACTGACGAGGCTCAATGTTGCTTAACTTTGGTGATATAATGAGAACCGGTGTGTCAACCTGATTATGCTGCATGTGTGAACATGAGACCTATCCTGGAATCCTGGAAGCGGACACCATCAAGTCAACAGAGATGACTAATAAGTCCTACACTGTCTACCAATTTCCAGCCCCTGTCCCATCGCTGTAATGTTACATCGCTGTGCTTGTTTGAAAAGTACTTTAATGGAATGTGCTCTAACGAACTTGCTGCACTGGTTCCCTCTTGATGTAAATACCTCTACCGACTCGACAATCAGCAAGATCCAACCCATTCACAGTAGAGGTTCCCAGATGCCAGAAGGCTTTCTACTCTAATAGCGTCTTTCCTTGAACTGCTAGCCCTTGGAATTCCCTCCCGCCTCCCTGTCTCCCTGACTGTACCAACATGCAGAAATTTAAATTTGATGCAAAAAGCATCTCACTTCACAACTCCACACTTAGGATTCCCCTGTAGGTATGTCCCCTAATTCACAGTAGCCCCTTACGTCTCAATGGCAATGTGCCCCCTTGTTTTTTTTTTGGGGGGGGGGGATTAAAAGTTTAAAAAAAAAAGAAAGAAAGAGATGGTTAAACAAGATACCTGAGAAGAACAAGAAAGCTCTTGGAAACAAAATTATATAACAGAACATGGACAGACGCTAATTACTTCTGCCAAAAGCACCGCCAAGATAGACACTATGGAGAGCATCGAAATGGCAAACCAAAATGATGAGAAACAAAAAATGAAAAGAAAATGAAAGAAGCGGTTTTATGGACAGAAAATGTGACACCCTTCTCTGCCAAACAAAAACAAAAAACCCAGTGGTACCAATATCGGTTGATACCATGGAAAGTGGTCATGGAAAGTCAGCGGGCTAGCACCATCCATAGCACTTGAGTGAAAGAATACAGATGATGATGATGATGATGATCATCATCATCATCATCATCATCATCATTACCGTTATCATTATCATCATCATCCTCCATTTTCACATTATTCCTCTCCATGCAACGTATATCCCCAACCCTCACTGGCCAGTACTAGAGTACTGAAACTTCGAGGAGGCTTACTGTCACTTAAATTCCAAAGAAAACCACTGACCCTTATCAGCGATAAACCACTGGTAAAGTGAGTTACAATAATGATAGAATGAAACAGGAAAGCATAGGAAATCTGAGGGAATATACTGCCACTCAGACTCCATGGAAAGCCACTAGTTTTTATCAACGAGAGATCACGGGGTAACGACTGATGTGAGAACTCCAAGTGAGTAAAGAATAATAATACAGGGTGACCCAAATAAAATATCAACTAAATTTCAGTGTATGCCTGACTTGTCCACCAAGTTGCAGTCACGAATATCCAACAGTCTTTCTTTTATCTCCGTTCTAATGATATTCTCCAAATGTGAACCTCTGTGTTGCAAGCACACCTGAATATGAGTGAATTTAGCTGTGATGGCCGTTTTCAGTTCAAGAATGGTCTGGGAATGCTTTGAGAGGCATTATCTTTGAGATAACACCACAAATAAAAGTCTGGAGGGATAAGGTCCAGTGAGTGTGAAGCAAGCTTATTTAGGATCACACGATCACCAAAATGTTGATGAAACAAATACTGTTTGACATTCTTGATTGAACAAGTCAGGCACAGACTGAAGTTTATTTGTACCCAATATGGTTTGATTATAGAAAAAATTTGTGAATTTTATTAACGACTCCGTAGGTAAGCGGCAATTTGATGGGGGTCACTCTATAATAAAGATTAATACTCATTTTAGGGATCATATGGATTTCAATTACCCCAAAATGAGCACAGACCAAACGAATACTTTTTCAGTAACACCGGATGTTTAAACTTCTACTTCCGGTTGAATCATAACACAAACAAAACAACCTTTCCAAGTTGCACTTTTATAACTTTTCCATCACAGATATTTATTAAAAAAACAAGTTTTACTATTAAAAAAAAGAAGAGTTTTATTTACAAAAAGTTTTTAAAATTAAAAATGTGTTTTGTTATGCACACATTTTTAATTAATTTTTTTTTTTTGTAAATAAAACTCTTTTTTTCTTTAATAAAGATCTGTGATGGTAAAGTTATAAAAGTGCAACTTGGAAAAGTTGTTTTAGCTGTGAGAGCAATTTTAGTTTGAGGTTTAAATCGAGAAGAAAATTAGAATGACGAACTTACTTGGAAGAGAAATTCGTCTGGCCATGTCTGACTGAAATAGAATAAGCAAACGGGGTCACCATTCCTCACAAAATAAACAATGGCTTCACAACTAAAGAGGTGTGCAGATTTATTTACTGGAAACACAGGAACAAAATGAAGGTTGTACAATGGTACACAAGACGAAATAACGTTATCCTGGAGTCCCTCGATTCATCTACTGTCGGCCCAGGTAGAGAATGCAAGATATACGTCTTGTCCATTTGAGATACAGGCTGGAACTGGAGATCTATGCTCATCACGTGGTTTGTGTTCACACCAAAACACAATTCATTGCATATGAATCTCGTGCAGTGAAGAGGTGATGGTTACATAATCCCTAAGCGAATCACATCTTACTGTCGATCACGTAGACCGATAGAAAATAGTTCACTCATGTAACTGCTACATTGTTTTGTTTATATTATGATTCAACTGGAAGTTAGAAGTTTAAAAATTCGGTGTTACTAAAAAAAAGTGTAATTTTGATCTGTGGTCATTTTGGGGTGCTTGAAATTCATATGATCTCATTTTTAGTAAAGCTGTATTGAGAAATGTAAGGTATGCAATAGTTAAGATTATACACATGATCTCTGATCGGACATAGACAGGTACTTCAGCAATGGAGATTAAAAAGAATAACATGTGTTGCTTATTAGTGAAAATACTCCACCCGGAAAACTCTATTGCATCCTTAAGTCAACAATTACTTTGAGTTAATTCCTTTTGATAATATTTAACTTCTGAAGTGGTTGGTCTAGATTCTTTTATTTGTTTGTTGCAACATCTGGGCGGGTGCACCAACCACACTAGCCTCTCCTTCTTGGATACGGTGCAAAAAAGAATTTCTAACCTAATAGGTCCCACACTATCTGCCAAGCTCCATCCACTGTCGCATCACCATAGTGTTGCATCCTTGTGCTTGTTTTACAAGTACTTCCATGGGATGTGCTCTGATGAACTTAATGCCCTTGTAGCCCCTTAAAGTAAATACTCCCGATACATCTGACTAGCAGCAAAATCCCACCCCCTTCACTGTAGAGGTCCCTAGATGCCGAAATATTTTCTATTTCGCTAATTTCTTTCCTTGAACCAGTCGTCTTTGTAATTACCTTCCTGCTCCCCGTTTCCCTGACAGTACCAACATGCTAAATGCAAATGCAATGTGAACAAGCATCTTGCTGCCCAACCCCCCACTCAGATTGCCCCCGCCCCCTCCTTATAAATCTTCCCCTTATTACAGTAGCCTTTTATGCTTCAGTGGCAGTAGGCTTTGTTTGAGGGCGAACAAAAGTTAAAAAAAAAATGTTTTTGAAGTCATGATTTTCGCTAGTTATTGCAAAGTGCAATAACTCCGCCATTAAACAAAATTCCAAATGACATAATATGCTTTCATGTGAACCTGGCTACCACTATCAGTAGTGATCTGTGTTTCGCTAACCATAGTCCTTACCCTAAACAAAGAACATCTCTAAAATGGTTGATAAGACTGAGGGCGACTTGGCATCACTCAGTAAGACCGCACTTAGAATTTGTATTATCAGTCTGAAGGTTACGTTAGTTCCGAACACCAACTTCAAGTGTAGGAGATGCCTTGGAAAGGCACACCCTATTGATGACCATCTTCACAAAGAGATGGTACTAGATGACAACATCCTGGAGCTAGTAGACTCTTTTGCTATCGAGGAGATATGCTAAGCACAAGTGGTGAATGCAAACTTGGTGCAAGCATAAAGATGAAAGCAACTTGAGCAAAATTTTGTGAGCCGTTGCCTCTGTGATAGCGTTGCGAGCTTTCCTTGTCTACAAGTTGTATAACAGCTGTGTCAGGAGCATCATATTATATGGCAGCGAATGCTGGGCCCTCACCCGATCCTCTCTCACTCAACAGCAGCGCAACAACACATTTATGATTAGAGTGATCTGCAATATGAAATCTGAGCAAACCCAACACATTAGGTTGGAGGATTTGCTGAACGCCCTACATTTGCCCAGCATAGAGCTTATCTTAAGGACGAATCAGTTATGCTGGTACGGTCATGTAGAATGTTCATCCACTGGGATAAATCCGTTGTACAATAGACTTGTGACGCAACGGATAAAAGTGCTAAGTAATAATCAGTTCTAAGTGACAGTCTTCTGGAGGTTAAAGGTTCAATCCTCAGCCGATACCAAAATATAATTAAGAATTATTTAAGACTTCTATCTAGTCATGGCTGACGGAAAAAGAGCAATAAACGCCCACAGATTAAAAAAAGTGTTCAGTTCAACATTTTGTACAGATTCCTGAGTTCAACATAAAGATTCTCTCGAGTTCATCAAAACGCACGTGAATGAAGGTCGAGGTGACATCAGTCAAAACGTTGTAAGAATAACATCCAAGATGCGAACAGTAGTCCAAATAATCTAAATAATAAAAACTATTTATGCCATTGTTAGTAATTATATACGTTAATTTCACTACTCCAAAAGAAAAACATATATATATATATATATATATATATATATATATATATATATTAGAAGTCGGTCCTCGTTTTGAAAGTGTTGCGAATTATGGGTAAGAAATTGTGTTTTGAAGCTAAACAAAGAATATTTTGTTTTAAATAAATATTTATTTATTTAAATTCAACTAAGTTTCGACTTAAAAAGTCCTCATCAGGAAATATTAATTTTTTTTTTTGTGAAATGATGTCACTAGAAAATCTGTGTGGTCTTGTTACGGTGAAGTTTTTTTTAAAGTGTCTTTGTCACGAGGGGAATTATGGATAAGAAATTGTGTTTTGAAGCAAAACAACGCATATTTTGTTTAATATATATATATATATATATATATATATATATATATATATATATATATATATAGTCATCCACATACAGACTGTTTCGCTGTTTCACAGTGCGCCTAGACCAGTTAGTGCCTCAAGCCGGGATCGACACGCAACCGTCGAGCTGACAGTCGGCGATGTTAACCCCTACGCCATCATGCGACACTGACTGAATGTAAGTTGTATCTCAATGTAAACATTGCAAATGCCGGAGCTCGAATTAGTGTTTACCTAATGAGCATTGCCTTTTTTACGCTAATGGCAGTTGGCGATACCCTTACAAACATAAGCTCTACCCGGGGGGGAGCTTTATATAGTCATCCACATACAGACTGTTTCACTGTTTCACAGCTCATCAGTGCGGCTAGACCAGTTAGTGCCTCAAGCCGGGATCGAAACGCAACCGTCGAGCTGACAGTCGGCGATGTTAAACCCTACGCCATCATGCGACACTGACTGAATGTAAGTTGTATCTCAATGTAAACATTGCAAATATATATATATATATATGAGAAAAATTTTAAAACGTTTAGGGGAACAACTCTGGATATAATAATGCCAATAGAGCAAACAATATAAATAATAATGGGGCTAATATAGAAAAGGGATATACTAAAAATAGTAAACAGAAAGATAGAGATAAAAGAGCGGATAAAGATAATAAGATGAATAAAATAAAAGATATAAATAATACGGATAAGGATAGTAATAAAAGAAATAGGAGAAAAACTATATGGTTTTCACCCCCATATAGTATACATGTAAAATCAGATATACCTAAGGACTTCTGTAAAATAATCGATAATAACTACAAAGGGAATAAGATATTAAATAAACTACTCAATAAGAACATAATAAAAGTATCCTATTTAACTATGACAGACATTAAAAACACCATAATCTCATTGAATAAAGCTAAGATAAAAAAAAATCGAAAGATAGTCTTGATAATGTAGAAAACTCGAATAAATAAAGAAAATGTAACGGTATGCGGAAAGATGAATGCCCATTAAAAGGGGAGTGCATGACGGAAAGTATAGTGTATAAGTGCAATCTAGTGGAAAGTAACAAATCCATAGCATACATAGGTTTGACAGAAGGCCTTTTTTAAATATAGGTACAATAACTATATGGCAAGTATTACGAAAGATGTAGGGTAGGAGTCGATAAATTTACCACTTCCTTCGCTGAATATATAAAAGAACTTAAAGACAAAAACTTAAGTACACTATAGAATGGTCAATATTAGTTAAAGCCAGTAAATATTTACCAAACAAGTGGAAAAGATGCAATTTATGTATAACTGAAGCAGTTGAAATAATGAAATATAGAGGAAATATTATGAACAAGAGAAATAAGATAATAGGCGGTTGTTTACATAAAGGCACATATAAATATAGTAAATATGACGGTGGAAAAACGAATAATTTAAAAGATTATATATAAATGAAAAAACAATACTTTTATCGCTCTTAGAATAAATAAATATAGGTGAATGGAATATCTATAAATAAACAATAAATGGCTAATAGCCGAATAATAAATACAGATATAGAAGACAATGTGAAAAAAATGTAATGTATTTTCGGTAAAAACGGAAGTCACCTACCACATGGAAGAAAATAAAAGTTCAGAAGAAAATAGCAACAAAAACCTATAAAAACTATATGTCTCACTATGCCAAAATAATATGCAACTATAGGATGTGTTGTCGTTGTGATGGAGTAGATGCAGATGTTTAGTTATTAATTACAAATAAAAAATACGAAAATTAGAATAGCGATTATGAACCATATATAATAATATAAATAAGTTATTGTAACCACTACATTAAAAGTACATATGATAAATTTGATAGATAGATTAAATAAATAAAAATTAGAATAAATGTTATATCATTTTAGGGGAATAATGTAATTGGATAGATCGGCACCAATGTCAAGGTTATAATATAAGATCTAACGGAATAAAAAAAAAACTAGCAGAATATTGAATTGATCAAAACATATATATTATAATATTGAAATATAATTTAAAATTAGATAAGGGATAAAGAACAAAAATCTGCATATCACATTACATTAAATTAGAATAAAATATTATTACGACCTTGAGAGAGGGGTTTATTCACATAGGAAGTTAAACCCGACATTTAAAAAAAAAAAAAATAAATAACCGTAGTAAATGGAAAATGATACACAAAAGTTCCTATTTTCCTTATAAGATAAAAAGATTGTGAATTTAGTATATATAAAATAAAATTAGTATTAAATAAAAAATACATAAATATAATACTTTAATACAATTAAAAAAGCATTGAGGAATATCCAATTCAATTACCTATGGCAAAAACAAAAATATATAATGAAAAGAGTCAGTGCAAAATATGATCTCTAATTTTATTCATTATAGTGTTTATAATTAAATATAACATTTTTTCTAAAAATATTTTTAATACTACCGATAATCTTGAAAAATCTTGTAGATGTACTTAGTTATTAATGGGCTAGAAAATAGATAAGTCTGAATACTTCCGGTGATCCAGACAAAACGGAAGTAACCTAAATTTATGGATATACAAATATAATGTAACAAAGAAAAGAAAAGAAGGAATAAAATGACAAAAAAACCCGAAGAAAAAAGGACATAACTGGGTGAAACAACAAAGGACGGTCAGTGGAAATATATATTTTAATGCAGGAATATTTAGATTAATAATTATAGCAAATGATGAATGATTAGAAATACAAATAGATAAAAGGATAGGATACATATATGGTACCACATGAATATAACGAAACCATAGTTCCATGTGAATATATATATATATATATATATATATATATATATATATATATATATATATATAATGTTGATAATGAGTACTGATTGTAATTTAGGCTTTGATCGCCTAGTTTTTCATGTTTTTTTTTCTTTTTTGCTTTGTTTTGTAAAATTAGCACTGAACATAGCCACATCAAAGAAATAAATGCACAGGAGCATTTTACAAATATATTGGTGTTTGCCAAAACAATTGTATGCTGAATAAAAAATAAGTTTTATGAAATGAAGTGAATCTGTCCTTTATAACATTGAAATGGTATAAAATTACATAAAAAATATTGAATATAGAATAGCTCTGGCCTTAAACTATTGAGCTATTATAATTACTTTATGTTATAAAAGTTATTTTTAATATATATAAAAAATTCTAAATATAAATTATAAAAATACACATATATATATATATATATATATATATATATATATACTAAGTTTAATGCTATTGAGCACCAAGAAGAAGGGGAACTTCAACCAAATACAATTTTTACACATTTATTTAAATGTTGACAAGTGCAAATGGACATGTAACACAAGATAAAAAGAACATAAAATATGCATAGTTGTTACTCATGACTCGTGGGGGAACTCTACCAGGCACGGTAGGTTAAGAATCTCTGTAAAGGCCAAAGCTTCTTCATATTAGTAGCTATGTGGAATTACGTCCAGCCGTGGTGATCTCGAATCTCTCCCTGTCAGTTTATTGGGTCTAACCAAGGGGAATAAGTCACCTGTAACTGTAATACAGTAATGAAGGTAGAAGTACTCCTCGTCAACGTCACCGCAACGAACACCGACCGATCAATCTGAAAACTTCAAACTCAATGTTCTCTCTTAGCTTTCCGAGCTCTCAATGCCGCCTTCCATTCTTTTCCTTCCATTTTCATCAGCTGATTCCCACATACGACAATCAGCTGCACCTACAAAAGGCCACCTCTGCAAAGAGAACCCCCCCCCCCCACACACACTCTGGCGGATGTACAGTCCTGACATGCAAAGCATCACATTCTCTTCTCAACCGGTAGGTGTTGTTCTTTATTGTCACAGTATTATTTACTCCTCTCCAGGAGTTAGGCACAAGGCCAGTTTTATCCTACTCCCACAAGTAAGATGTGACCCAAGGTCGGGTCGGAAAGTGCGGGTTGAAAAGCCAGCACCCAAGAGGTGAGCAGTCTGACCATCAAAAATTGCCCGGGTAGCCCCGTCGGCATTCCCCGGTAGGGGCGCCTCAGGCAGTAAGCAATAAACTTACTCCTCCCCAAAGAGGGGAGGCGAAGCCTGGGAGAGTGAACCTCCTAGAACTGCACAGGACAGACCCATAGACCGGCGTAAATCAAGCCCCGAAGGCCAAGACAATACCAGTCCATGGGGTGTAGTATCCATCGGAACAGATACTACACTTTGATCTTAGCCACAGTAACACAACATAAAAGAACATAAAATATACATAGTTGTTACTCATGACTCGTAGTGGAGCTGCTCTACCAGTCAGAGCTTCTTTATATTAGTAGCCATGTGGAATTATGTCCATCGTGGTGATCTCGAATCTCTCTCTGCCCCTTTATTGGATGTAACAAAGGGGAATAACCCATCGGTGTGTACCCCTACATTGTAAAATTTAACTTACTATTATGTTTCCCTCTATATAAGATGAAAGTTGCACAAAACAACAGTCACTATTTCAACATTTCGATCCTTTGTGAAATTGTTTGGTTTTTGTTGAAAATTTTATTAAAATTCCATAATTTATTAAAAACTAGATATGTCTACCCGGCGGTGCTCGGGAGTATTTTTACATTTATTTTTGTTTCACTCATTTAATCTCCCCCCCCCCGCCGCATTTGTCTTTTTGTCTTTTCCCTCGATTAATTTTTTGTACGAAAATATTTACATTTTCTGAAAGATAATTCAATAAAGGAAATGTTTCGCAATAAAATCCATAGGACGTCTTATGAAATGTTGAAATTTAAATCCTATAAATAGATTCAATGTTTTGTTTTAACTTTTTTGTTTGTTTTAAATTTATGAATAATTATAAATAAATATTATAAATCCTGATCTCTCTTGAATCGAGAAGTGATAACAATTTTATTAATATAGATATAAATAATCTTGAAATAACTTATTTTAATTCCATTTGTTTTTGTTTTCTTTTATTCAATAAATTTGAAAAAAAAATAAAACAAGCATGCTTCAGTTGCCATGTAGGGAAAAGAGGTGGTAGAAATTTACACACAAGAGGATACCGTGGCCAATTTTACCTTGAATGGTATCATTGGCGTATTTACTACATCTGAAAGTCCATTCCAAGTTCCAGAGATCCTGATCGAGAAAGCGTCCCTTCTCCGGTTCAATCGAAATCGGCGGCGAAACACTTTCTGGTAATTTTCCCACATTTACTAACTATTTTCTCATCAAAGATAATTTTAAATAAATTCTTTTAAACTTTCTGATATTTTTTTGTGATTGTTGACGGCCCTGTGAAAAAACTAAGTCACCACAAATATAAAGAAAAGAGTGTACTGGTTACATGACAAAGATCTATTTCTTTTGTATGCACACATAATCTCTTGCATAATATCTAGTTGTATTTCGGTTGGCAATAACAGGCAAGCTAAGACTCATGTAGAAGTACACTTAGCATTGAAAATATTAAGGCTCATGTAGAAATACACCGGGCAAGTTATTTACCTCAAAGTGGTTAGACACAAGGTCAAAGTATTTTTTATTTACCTCCTCTCCAAGAGGCTAGACACAAGGTCAGGTGTGGTTAGCCAGCACACTAGGATTAGCGCCCTTTGGCCTACAAAAATACTTGAGCAGCCCTGTTGGCATTCCCAGGTAGAGGCGCGTCAGGCGATTAACAATAAACTAACCACTTCTTAAAGAGAAGGCAAAGCCTGGGAGGGTGGACCTCCTAGAAATGTACAAGACAATAGTGTAGTATCCATTGGAACATATACTACACTTTGATCTTAGCCAAAAAGCCAAGAAGAAATACACTGGGCAATGTAGATACTCCTGCGCATGTGCACGACCTTTAGCAAACATCCGTTTCCGCCCACAAGAAAATACAATCGAGTTCCAAAACGAGATGCCATGGATATAAGATGCTAAAAACATGCTCTTGTGCTTTGCCCCCAAAAACTGCAAGATGAGATGGAACTCCAGGACTCAATATTCTGTCTTTAGTCTGAGGTCTGCCTGCCGAGCAAACTTGCCTTATATTCCTAATGTCCCTCTTAAATAAAATTGATTTTATTATAACGGAGATGTGGGTATTTTATTTTCCTATTCGGTTCAAGCCAGCTCCGTCAAATGCCTACATACATGGCCGACTCAACAAAATGGCGATCTCTCGTCTCGACATTCAACTCACACCAACAATCCACCATAGGACAACGATCATCAATTAACGTAATGAACAATATTTATTTCTGAGAAAGAAAGTGTTAGGAAATGTTGTGTTTGCAGGTGCATGCATAGTGGTTTGTATTGATGGTAATCATCATCACAGACAAGACAAATTAACGTCGCCCATTATCTCCCTTTGATACAGAGACAATAACGAACTCTCCTCTCCTAGGAGACACATTTTGTATAGTTGACTATAGTGTAATAAAGTATTTCGTTTTGTTAACACATCTCTTTCACTCTCTCTCACGTTCTTGATCTTTCATACTAAGTACTTACCATTTCCGTTCATTTTCAATATATATATATATATTAAATTCTCAAAACAGTTTCTCACGGTAAACAACTGATGATCGCTTAAATAATGTTAGAAGCAAACTAATATAATAACTGTAAAAACTAAATTGACTTACATGAGTGATTTTCCACTGAACGACTTGGGACTATAAGTTTTTTTTTATATAGTTTTAATGGTTGAGAAACTTCCGAGACTATATATATATATATATATATATATATATATATATATATATATATATATATATATATATATATATATATATATATATATAATTTATTTATTTGGTGCAGAAACATTAGTGCAACATTCGTACCGTCGGTTTCAAGCACAGAAGGACTTAGCCATCTGGCTCTCTTCAGCTTCTGTATATAACAACAGCAGTCTGTATTTGCAATGAAATTTTAATTAAAGGGGAATAATTTAGTAGGTTATTAAGTAAATTATTATCTACCCTTGGTCGGAGTTTTTTTTATTGAGTACTATATGCATGAGAATAAAAGTCATATAACAACAGTTCTGTTCGTGGTACTGTTGGTAATTTGTAGAACCCTCATGATACATCTGAAGGCTTCTTCATGACAAATTTGCAATTCTGTCAAATAGTTTGAGAGCCTATAAATGACCAACCGACAGACAAAAATGTTTGAGTATATTATAGAAGGTTATGCTGAAAGTCTGATTTATACAATGAACAGTTGAGTTTCATGTTACTAATATCCTGAATAAAGTAAATCCTTTTATGTTAATCTTCAGGTAAGCGGAAAGGTATTTAACGGAAATGGAAGGTAGTCTGGGGAACGGTTAGGGGATGGTGGACTGAGGGTTCCTATGAAAGTGATGCAAATCCGGATCTTGGTATTAAAGAAGGGGATTAATCGCTAATTGCTCAACGGATGATGAATATAAAAACGACCCCTTTAGCAATAAGGTCACATGTAGCCTATAAATATATATTTTATAGATAATGATAGTCTGCTTTATATCGGCTGACTACAAAAAATAAAAATAAAATCAAATAAGACTTCTGTCGCTCATGTTACAAATAAATTAAACTAACCAGAAGACATTTGGTTTTTAAATCTTCATGACTTAAAAATGCAATTGTGTGGAGATTGTTATCTCCACACAAATTTTCAGAATATGGAAACTTGTAGGTTTAAAAATATTAAGATTGATTGAAATCATTATAGATTAAACTTAAGCACAACAGAAAAAAAGAATCAATGTATGAGATTCTTCTGTCAGTCTCTGTGTGTGTTCCTGCTAACTATTTTTTCACTACTTCACCTAGGAATGCGGAATTTAGTAGAAATTGTCCCTAATCTATGTAGATTTTTCTACAAGGGTCATATTTATATTTTGTAAAAATAAAAGTGTTTACCTGGGGAATATAAAACCTCTAATAAAAATTGTTGTACCACTCATTTTAATGTAATTTAAACCATAGTTAAATTATATTAACTATTGTTTTACAACTCATTTTCATTTACCATAGTTAAATTACCATAGTCAATTAACAATAGTTAATTTACCATAGTTAAATTAAATTAACAATTGTTTTAGTATTCATTTTAATGAAATTTAAATCATAGTTAAATTTTTAAATGTTTTAGCATTTATTTTAATAAAATTTAAACCATAGTTAAATTAAATTAAAAATTGTTTTAGCATTCATTTTAATAAAATTTAAACCATAGTTAAATTAAATTAAAAAATTGTTTTAGCATTCATTTTAATAAAATTTAAACCATAGTTAAATAACAAATTGTTTTAGTATTCATTTTAATGAAATTTAAAGCATAGTTAAATTAAATTTAAAACTGTTTTAGCATATATTTTAATGAAATTTAAACCATAGTTAAATTAAATTTAAAACTTTCCTCCACATTTTAATGAAATTTAAAGCATAGTTATATTGCACAGAATTATGAGAAGAAGTTTTAAGAAATTTTGATAATTTCAAGATCCTCCAATTCCACAAAATTAAACCTGTCTAAGCTCTATTTTCACTATTGTGTATTCCAACTAATAAATAATCATACTGGTCTGCACTGTTTTCAAGGTCTACAATACTGTTATATTATGGCTAACCATGGGTATATAAACCTTTATACACCCGCGTTTTCGTTATGAACCCAGGTTGTTGACAAAAACACATGACAACTCTTCTAATCTTCTTGTCTTCGTCGGTGTCGTTGTCACTGTGAAACTCGGGTTGCTTTTGTAGATAAAAACCACGTAGGCACCAATATTCAGTTTTTTAACAGAATTTATTTAAAACAGAATAAGAAAATAAATTGACTTCTTATGCATTATAAGGAGAGAGAGAGAGAGAGAGAGAGAGAGAGAGAGAGAGAGAGAGAGAGAGAGAGAAGCAAAAAATTAGACAACGAATTATTAGTTGGAAGACCTAATCACACCTACATCGACAAACTTATAGAAGACTCTGGATTCTATCTGGAGGATCTGCGGACAGTGATGTCTGACAGAAATGATTGGAAGGAACAAACGTTGCTGAAAAATATGCAAGGATGTTATGAGTTGCATCGGACCACAGCTGGACGAAAACACCCAACCAAGAAACGCTTATATGGACATTTTCCTCCTATCACAGGTTCTAGAGACAGAGAAGACTTCGACTTGCTGGTTAGGGTTAAGGTTAAGGTTAGGCTTGGGGTGCGAGTTAGCTTGGGGTTAGGGTTGGGGTTAGGCTCGACTTGCTGGTCACTTCTTGAGAAATAAGTCAGAACTTGAGAGTGATACCATCTTATGGAATTCATTAAGCAGCGAAAGATTAATTGGAAGACCTACATCGACAAACTTATAGAAGACTCTGCATGCTGTCTGGAGGATCTGCCGACAGTGATGTCTGACAGAGATGATTGGAAGGAAGAAGTCAAGAGAATTCAGGAAGAATCCTCCACCTGATTGATTGATTGATTGATTGATTGATTAAGCAATTCCTATATCCTGATTTATTTGGTTAAGTTTATACACGAATACGTATGTATGTATGAATTAGATTCTTTTGAAGTAGTTTCTTTAAAAAACCCCAAAAAAACTCTGCATTAAAGGCAATAACTAACAAAGTTTTTCCTTTAATAAAGAATAGATACATATATTTTTAAACCCATATTTTAAAGAAAAAAGTAAAGCCACCACTACTCTTATGTTTCTAAATTACAAAAAAATAGATTAATATTTTTGAAAATTTTTTATTGCGTTTTTTATTTTTATTTTCTGTCTCAAGGGTAGGTTTTGGTATGCAATCACCTAGAGATGGTGTCTCGATAAAAGCACTGGTCCCCATCACCTCACTGGATTGGCGTCAGGAAGGGCATCTGACCAATAAAAATCTTGCCTTAATTAAGAAAATGACTTCCAAAGAAAATCTGTCACATTTCAGGTTATGTAATTTAAATAATGACTTGGCAATAGATAAATTAATTTGGAAGTCAATTTCTGAAAGCTGCCCAACGCATGCCAGCATGTAAAACTAACGTTGTTGTTGTTGTTGTTGTTGTCGATGATAATGACGATTCTTCACAAAATCTGTGATTTCTGTTACACAGTCTGGAAGAACCTGATTTTCGCAGATGTAACAGAAACTATTAAGACGGTTCTTACACTTCTGATCCACACAGTCTGGAAGAACCTGATTTTCGCAGATGTAACAGAAACTATTAAAACGGTTCTTTCACTTCTGATCCACACAGTCTGGAACAACCTGATTTTCGCAGATTTAACAGAATTTATTAAGACGGTTCTTACACTTCTGATCCATCATATATTTGTATATAGACCCGAAAAGTGAGGTTCTGAGTGTGGCCCTGGGTGAGGCCCTAATTTGGGGAGCTTTAGGGAGTGTGGAGTCACCCCTTAGTTACCGTTACTCCCAGACCCACTCTAACCCACCCAGAATCGGAGTTCTTGTCAGGATCCAATCTATAGGTTAAATAGAATTTCTTCTGGTTAAGACATGAAATTGCCTCGAACACCCTTGGACAAGGTGTTCGTCGCAACCCAAACTGCCCCTCTCCCCCGAAACCACCCTTTTTAATCCTTTTTTACCTACCCTATTTCCCAACCCTATTAACTACTCAGGCTATCAACCATCCTGGGAATGACACACAAAACTGCATCTGGTGGTAAGGAGTAATTTGGGATCTCTGAAGAATATGGCGCCACCTTTTAGTTTCTATTAATCCCAGGTCCACTCTGACCCGGAGTGGTCGTAATTATTTATGGGTTCAATAGAAGATCATTTACAGTCTACAGTGTGATGCAAAATGGCCTGACGAAAGCCCTTTTCGATTCCTTTCTTCTCTCTCTCTCTTTCGTGCGGAAAATCACTAAATCTCTGTCTATGCTTATGTACGATAAAACTTCTAAAACTCATCCCCGGAGTCCAGTTGTTATCAATCACGGACGAAGAACAGGAGCCAGTGACGAGAAACCGAGACTGACCGACCACTAGAAAAGAAACCTGGGTACCCACGATAAGGTAAGCAGCAATATAACACAGGGAAGCAAAAGCAACAACAATAACAACAAAAAACAGCTAAAACTACTACTACTGCTGATAAACTCACACACACATCTCTCTATCAGAAAACTTTTCCGTTTGCATGAAACAATTATCAGACACACACAGAAACCCTCATACTAACGTAACACTACTCGTCCACACAAATACGAAAAGATCTTTGTCTAAATAAAAATAATAATAAAAAATAATTTGAAAAATAAATTTTTTTTAAATAATAAAAAAATAATAAAAAACATATATGAAAAGATTTTTGTCTAAATAAAAATAATAATAAAAAATAATATAAATAAATAATAAAAAATAATTTAAAAAATATTTTTTTTTTAAAATAATAAAAAACATACATGAAAAGATCTTTGTCTAAATAAAAATAATAATAAAAATAATATAAATAAATAATAAAAATAATTTAAAAAATACATTTTTTTTAAATAATAAAAAAAATAATAAAAAACATATATGAAAAGATCTTTGTCTAAATAAAAATAATAATAAAAAAATAATATAAATAAATAATACAAATAAATAATAAAAATAAATAAAAATAAAAATAATCAAAAGAATAAAAAATAATTAAAAAAATAATTAAAAAAATAATATAAATAAATAAAAAAATTAATAAAATAAATAATAAAAATAAATAATAAAAATAAATATGAAAAGATCTTTGTCTAAATAAAAAAAGAAAGAAATGGAGAATAAAACAAATTAGGTCAGGTGTACTTTCTTACAGGATGTAAACGCCATACATTATTGGCAATAGCTGTTCCATGGTCAGGATGTTGGCGACTAAACTGGCAGGCCTTGGCTTCTCCGACAAGATGGGTGTGTAAACATCCAGAAACACTAACTTGATCAAATCATTGACCCAACGGCCATCTATACTGGTGGATAGTAGAAAGTTGACCGTGGGTTTACTATCAGCAGCCTCATAACTTTCGCTTCTCTCCCTATTCAATCCTTTACTCCTCACATTACATGAGCGATGTTTCTCACAAAGGGGAAAAAATTGCTGTTTTCTGGGTCAGCTGTTTCAATCCTCTTATAGTATTCATCATCATTCATCTGGTGTGCTTTCTTACCCGCTTGCTACTGGCAGCATCATCATCATCATCATCATCATCATCATCATCATCATCATCATCATCATCATCATCATCATCATCATCATCATCATCATCTTCTTCTTCTTCTTCTTCTTCTTCTTCTTCTTCTTCTTCTTGCTCTGGTTTCTTGATGTTGGCATACCATCATAAGGTTTGGGTTCTGGGAGTTCATCAGGTATTAGCCGGTGCTCACAATAGTGGCTCGATGTTGATGGTCAATCTGTGAGAGACTCATACCCCCTGTCCCTCTTGGCAAATACAGCCTTGGTAGACACTGGTTCCTGTACACTACTCTGTACATTGTCAACATTTTTCTCGTTTTAGTGTCTAATCTATTAATGTCCTTTTGTGGCCAATCAATAATTGCAAAGCTGTATGTTATCACTGGCATAGCTAATTGGTTAATGGCAGTTACTTTGTTTTTGTTTGTAAGCTGTGTTTCGCAAATTTTTCTAACATGGTGTATATATTCTCTGACAATTTTTTCTCTCATCTTGACATGTTGAATTGAATCGTTGTCTTCTATGCCACGGTATAAAATGTGTGTATGTGTGTGTGTATGTGTGTGTGTATGTGTGTGTGTATGTGTGTGTGTATGTATAGCTAAAATGTAAAAAACTACAAAACAAACACCCACAAAGTTTGTATATTCTTGATCGGCGTTTAAAAAAGTTTTTAAAAAAATTTATTCTTTGGGGATCAACTGGGCCAGATTTTGTCAGGGGTTGGGGGAGGTCGTTTTTTCAGCCATTTCCAATTTTATCTATTATATAAAGAAGAGGTGAATGACTTACATTATTAAGAGAGAGGAATAGGTTGGGCGGAGGTGAAAGAGGGGTGAGGGAGAGGGATGTGGAAAAACGGGGAAGGAGAAAGAGAGAAAGATAGAAAGACGGATTGAAAAAGGTAGAGAGATAGAAGTTTTAATATAAAGATGTTACACACTTGTTTAATCTCTTCTATTTTTTTATGGCCTCGGGCAACGCCGGGTAGCCCTGCTAGTCCATATTAATGGAGAGTAGAAAGTGAATCATGATATACAGGGTGGTTAAAAAGCCGTTGAGGGATCACTGGGGGATTTTTAACTTGAATAGATTCTTTATTTTTGATGCTACCTTAATGAAATTTCAACATAATATGACGAAGGCAATGGAGATTTGTTTGCAAAAAAGAAAAAAAAAGTTGGCAATGTCAACTGTCCTTCACGTTCCCCAAGCCTGACTTTTTTTGTGGGGGTGTCTCAAAGAAAAAGTTTACATCACCAAACCTGAAACTCTACAGGAATTGAAGGAGTACATGAAGTCAGGGAATTAGATCTTAATTGAGTGATCCTGCAATCCATCATGAATAATGTTTTGGAAGGGGCATGAATTTGTAAAACTGAAAATGGAAACCATTTAAAAGATTTTATTTTTCATAAATAAATTCTTTTTCATTTTTATTCTTTTTTTGCAAACAAGTCTCCATTTTCTTTGTCATACTATGTTAGCATTTCATTAAAATTCCATAAAAAATTAAAAAATCGATTCAAGTTAAAAATCCCTCAGTGACTTTTTTATTTAAAAAAAAGTTTTTTAATGGAAATCGCTCCAGACAAGGCATGAAGCCACTTGATGTAAAGAGCTAACAAAATGATCATCATAAAGATAGGAGATGCCTATTGGCCTTAGTCTTGAAAAGACCAAGGTTATAGGTAGGAGGAAAACAGTCAGCAGGAAGAAAGTTCCACGAGCCTGTGGTTTTTGGAAAGGAAGCTGTATTACAATAAGGTATCAAAACAGTGAATTGATGGAGACAGTCAGCAGGAAGAGAGTTCCACAAGCCCGCAGTTCTTGGAAAGAAACTACTGGAATAGGAAGCTGTATTACAATGAGGTATGAAAACAGCGAATTGATGGAGACCACTAGATCAACGAGTCAAACAAGCTAGAACAAAAGAAGCAGGGAATAGATTACATAATTCTAAAGAACACATGCCATAATAGTATTTAGGGAAAAGACTGGGACTAGCAACATCATGTCTGTGAGAGAGAGGGTGCTGAGAAGACACGTTTCTGCACCTTATTAAGAATCCTCAAATGGGACAGAGATTTACCAGCCCAAATATGACCACAGTACTCCATCTTCTTGGCCATTCTGTACTTTCGACAGACTTGTAACTCTGTTGGTTAGTGTAAGTTAGTGTTAGATTCAGTATAACTAGTATGTGGAGATGCTTTGGGCATTTTTCCCCTTTCTTCTTTTGCTATGTCACTAATAAGGATGTTGGAGGTAAACGTTTTTTCTTATGTTATACGCCTGAACGTTTGATGAACTCCCAGGGAGGCTGTATTATTTGTGAATGGAGTTTGGACGATTTCATAATTTAAACTCTTGTTAAAAACTAAGAAAAAATAGTAAACAAACATCTACAATATTAAATCAGGGTGGGGTGAATTTGGAAGGGGACATTTTGTTTTTTGCATCCATATCGAAAATTTGGTGCAAGTCCAGGGGCCCCCTAAAAAAATAAAATAAAGAAAAATCGTTATGAATGAAAATATCGTACACCAAAAATCACGAAAATCGATCAAGTAGTTTTTTTTTTTATCAAAGAAAATCAAGGTGAAAAAAATCACTGTTCGCTTTCAAAAGTTTTAATTTTTTAGAGAAATTGTCCGTTTAAAAGAAAATTCAGAAACTATATTTTATTAAACTGTTTTAATCTATTAGTCAAAAATGTTACTTTATTTTATTTGTGTTTAAATTCATGGATTGTGCCAAGTTTTCTTTTATATATTTTAATTTAATTTCCACAAAATTACAAAAGGAACCAATGTTTTTCTTTTCGTTCGTATTCTGTAGAAGCACACATTTATATATTTAATTGTTCGTTGTTCATTGAAAAAGGATTATTTTAATATACGAAATATATTTAAAAAATCACATTTGTTACATTGTTCGTTGAAAAAAAGATTCTTTTTATTCTTTTAATCAATTTAATTATGAAACTAACTTCTTGTTTGTATTTGAAATTGATTACCCCCCTCCCTATTAAATTTCTCTTAACACAACAAAAACGAATTTCAACGAACAATGTAACGAATGTGATTAAAAAAAAAAAACTTTGATTAACTATATTCATTTGATTTAGATTAAAATATAAAAATAACTTATTTTTTAACACAACAATATTAATTAAAACAAAATTTATACGGGCAAGTTTAAAAAGGTTTTAATTTATTTTAAACCCCTAAAGTTCCCTTGCATTCTATTTTCAGAAAGCATGTGTCCTGTATCACATCTGATATCAGGACCGGCAGGACAGTTATAAAAAGGCTCTCCTAAAAAGTGTGTGTGGGGGGGGTAAACACATGCATATATAACTTCATTATTGATGACCGTAAAGTGGGGGGGGGGCAAAGTAAAAAAGTGGGGGGGGGGCTCGGTGCCGCCGTCCATAGGTATAACTGACTAGTTAATCGCTGGTATCGAGAGCTTTATGTCATAAAAAAAATTCTATCAGATATCAAAAACAGCCAGTCATGGTATACTCCTGAGTGTGCTGCTACCATTGCTCACAGAAACCACTGTTTCAATTGCTTTCAATGAAATAGATGCCCTGAAGCCAAAGCCACCTTTTAAACTGCCGGCGACCACTACTAACGGGGTATAGAAAACGCAAAAGAGCCATAGACCCAATCTGTTAAATCCATCGTTGTTTACAAGAGGTTTGAAGAATAACAAACATAGTACCAAACAGATATAACTTATATTCCAACCATCGTTAATGGATCAATGATTTCCTCAGCACCTGACAAAGCTACACTTTGTGATCGGGTCACCTACTTCTAGATTTTCCTCTTATGACTGAAAATACTCTAAGTGATGTCCATATCAGTGATGTCCATATATCTGTTTGGGATGTTACCAAAATTATCAAGAATCTTGATGCCTGCAAGGCAACTGGTCCTGATAAACATCCCAGTCAATGTTTTAAGAATCTGCTCCTATCCTTACAAAACTATTCAATCGTTGTTTAAAGAGAAAAATGCTTTCTATCTCCTTGGTAAATTTAATCGGTCTGCCCAGTATTTAAAAATACTGGTGATCAGTCTTCTGCATCTCAGTACAGACTGACCAGTCTCCTGTGCATCATAAGTAAGTTGTTTGAATCAGTGATAAATAAATTAGTTGTTAATTACCCCAGCAAATGTGATCTACTTAGTAACAAGCAATATGTATTTCATCTTGCAAGATCAACCGCTGACGCGCTGACTGTAATATCGCATAGGATTAGTGAATCTCCCATGAGCCTTTGTTTCTAGGGCAATAGCTCTTGACGTATCAAATGCTTCTGATAAGGTCTGGAACAAAGGGTCACTTCACAAACTTGCTAGCTATGGAATATCTGGCAACGTCTTCTCAACCATCAAATCATTTCTTTCTGATAGGTCTATAAAAGTGGTCGTTAACATCGGAAGTTGGACGTACATAGTATCAATGACGGCGTACCTCAAGGACCAATTCTAGGCTCAACTTCCTTCTTGATTTCTATAGAATTCATGTTCAATAAACAATAAAATGAAGCAAATATAGTATTAAAATATCGATTCTTGATCGGATAAGAATCAAAATATAAAAATGTTACTGCAGGCAATCGTAAGCACGGGAATCATATGGCTCCCACAATATTAAAAAAAGATATACTTCAATTATTTACGCCTATAATTGGAAGCCAATCAAAATTATATTAAAACAAATGCGCCAGCGCTAAACATTAGTTTCTCCAGTTCAGCAAGACAGAATTGTCGCAAAGAAGCACACAGCTAAACTCTATCCGGCAACGAGCACTAAGAGGGCACGATAGATGGGTGCAAAATTTGCTTAGATAGGATCTGTTGACATTCGCCGGTAGGGGCACCTCGGGCGACCGGCAATAAACTCGAACGAGGGGGTAATGCCTGGGAGGATGCCCTCTTAAGACCGAATACGCCACTCCAAGTCAAGGCATAATACTGTGATAGAGAAGCATTAAAACTGAATAATGATATTGATATAAATCATCGCTGTTTTTCAATAGGTCAAAAAAAGTACATGTCATGACATATGATATATATGTACTGTACTACTTTATACGATTGTACGATGTACGTCGTACGACATGTCATATACATACATTTAGGCCATCTATAAGCTACTAACAAAGTTATATAAAAAAAGTGTTTAATATTTTTAACTGAGTTTTTTTTTTGTTAATCTTAGTTGAAGTCAGAACAAAAGGTGTGGGCGAAGACATGACAAGTTAGAATGAAAATGCATTGCTGCGGTGATTATAATTTAAAGCCGGCATGATTGATGATAATATTGAAAGATTCTCAGAATTTCAACCAATGAAAACGTAGCAGATTTTTCACTGCTGAAATCTTCTCGCTTCCGGTTGTCAAGAATTGAATGTTTTTACACTAGAATGAACAACAATAATAATAGTAATAATAGCTGTCAACACTTTTATGGATCGTAAGTGTTGAAATATTGTAGATAGTCATAAAAAAGAAACAGTTCATTATTATTTTATTCTCACATAAGACTTAATCGTAGTACATTTACTACGGTTTGTGACCGTTGATTAATAATTATTTATGAATGAGGGAACAGCTAAACTTAATAGAAAGAGATGGCGAAGAAAAGAGAGGTTTTTATTACCAATGGACTTGATCGTAGAAACATAGCAAAAACAACCAAGTGAGGACATTATGTGATACATAAATAAATAAACTGATATATTTATTTGTTTATGTATGTATTTATGTATATCTTAAAGAAACCGTGTACACAAACACAGATTCGAGTGTGTAAATGGTGCATAACATGTGTTTTTTTATGGTGGGTGGACAACTGTAAATAGAAGATTCCGATCTATGAAATATTTTTAATTGACATTTAAGTTCTGCCTCTTCTTGGCATTACATCGCTGGAAAAGAAAACTACATGCAAATAATAATAATAATGGACAAGTTCATTTGATGAGTGACATTTAAAGGAAAACATCGTCATGTCTGCTGAGGTAGGTTAAAAAAAAGATAATTGAAAATTGACATTGTTCTTTTTGTTTGTCAATATTTTAAGCTGTTTAGTGTTTACGGTATCATGTGGTCATTGAATTATCAATTCAACCAAATTGTTAAAAAACAAACTAATTGTTGTTAAGTTAATATTGTGTTTAATCTTCTCTATTTATAAACTTCCAAGTAACTTTAACTCTTTTAATTAAACGAGGACTTAATTTAAATGCTTTCAAATTTCGAAAGGTTACACAATAATTCGTTCTTTTTTTTTTTCAGCTATTAACAAAAGATTAAAATGTCTCACTTGTTTATATGAAACAACCGAAATTAATTTTTTTTAATAGGATTCTTTTTTAACGTTCGGGTACTTCTGCAGTTTACGGACCGTGCTATTTTTTAAAGGTAGGATTTTCAAGTGAAATTCAATTTTTACGGTATCTTTTGTTTATTAAATTGTTCGATGAAAGTACAGAATAGTTAAGAAAAAAAAAGAAAGCCTCTCCCCATGTTACGAATGGGTTTCTAAATGACGTTATTATTTCAGCACGGTCCGTAAACTGCAGTAGTACCAAAGTTCATTTTAGTACTTTACACTATTGTATTTTCGATTTCAATAAATAATCGATTAATAGTAAATAAGTCAAATAGGAATAAAATGTGTAATTAGCGAAGTTACGCTGACAGGAGAAACGCGTAGACACATGAGAAGCGTTCACGCAATTTTTTTATTAATTTAGAAATTGAAATTCGAACATTGTTAATTAATTACCATTCCTTAAAATGTGTTTCGAAATATTTAACAAAGGTATATTTTGTTTCTAATACGCGAGATAATAAATAGTAAATTTTGTCATTAATTGTAAAACTGACAAAACAACAACAGCCGAATTAAAAAAAAAAATGTTGCTAATCTAATTAATTAATTCTTCTCTTAACCTCTTGTTTTGTCCGCTTTTCTTCGGTACTGATTACGATAAGATGGTCATGTGACTAAAAGTGATTCTCTTGTACACCATAAAAGGAAAAGTTTCATTAATTTATATGTTCTACATTTATATATATATCTATATATTTATGTTTTAATAATTGATCATTTACTTATCTCAACATGTTTGTGTATTCCCCTTCAATTTCAATCAAATATTAAAAAAAAAATGTCATTTAACAACACGACGTCACTTAATGTCATTTATTCACCCATATTTTTTTATTTATTGTGATCCATGAAAAGGTAAATAGTACTAAATTTTGCGGACTAAACGATAAGAAAAATGTAGATTTTTTTTTTTCGGAAGAAAATGTCTAAAACGAGAGACAAAGAGGGTGGGACACTTAACGCCCTTCTAAGACGACAAAGAAGGACAATTCTGACATTTTTTGCCATTTGTGTTATTAGTTTTTATTTTATTAGGTTAAAGTACTAAACAATTTAATAATATCGTATTCTTTTGGATATTTCTACAAAATTGGAACCGAACTGTTTTCTTTCCTTAAAATTAATTTTTTTTTTTTTTATCCTAAACTCGCTCTAACCTAAGTTTTAAGTTTAGTTCGGCAAAAGTTGGTTCGGTTCAAATTATGTAGAAACACCTGTATTATTAACAATACCTGACATGTTCCTATTTACCTGCTTCCCCACGAGGGCAAATTTAGACAAAAGGTCAGTTTTTAATGAGGGTAAAATCCAGATTAAAATAAAAAAAGGTGCACTCTGGATTAAAACAAAAATAAAAATTACCTCAGTCTAGAAGGATTTCTTTCCTTTCGCTGACCGAGGATAGAAAAGAGGAAGTGTAGTATCAGAACACCAGCTACTGCACTTTGATCCTAGCCCAGAGGCCAAGCTGGCATGTTATATATTACGGAATTTTTTTTTAGATGAGGATTGATAATTTGAATTATTATTCTCATCTTGATTGTATTCACAACGTTTCGGCCGACGTAACCTCCGATCTTTCTCAGGTTCATCTTTTCGAACTTTGGGAACCTAGACGGAATAAAAAGTGCACTAATAGTAATAAGTAACACATATCGGCAAAATTAGCTTTCAGGTTAAAAAGATCGGGTTATTGAATTTTCTCGCTCACATGCCCTTATTCCGAATTCGTGGCCGTGGGCCGCCATCAATAGACTGCCTCTCCTGCACCAAACTGTCATAATAAAAAAAAACAAAGTCCCATAAAAGCTTTTTCATGGAAAATTTTGTAATTAAAATTTGCTGGAATAATTTTTTTTAAATGAAGAGTAAATATCCAGTAAAAATTGAATTTTTAATTGATTGCTGAAAGCCATCAAAATAATAAAAAAAAAAACAACAAAAACTTTTTCTTTTAAAATTTAATTATTTTTAGTATGCAATCATTTATATCGGTTTGAAACCGTCTAAGTTAAACTTAAAACGTTGTTTATGACCGTTTGGTACAAGAGAAACAGTCTACTGATGGCGGCCGACGGCCACAAATTCGAAATAGGGCGGGCGTGTGAGCAAGAAAATTCAATATCGCCCCAAAATCATACAATAATTTTCCACATGGACCCATGACCTATTGGCTAAGAGCGTTAGTTACATGTTGTCTACTAGAACTAGAGGACGCCAGAGTTGATTACCGATCAGTTCTGAGTGGCATCCTCCGGGGTGGGGGTAGTCCTTACTAAAAAAAAGCGATATTGATCTAAGAATATTAACAAAAATTAACAGAAATGATGAGTCCGAATGGGTAACCATAAATGCGATAAAAATGGTTTTGTTGTTTGAATAATATTTAATGAGAAACCATTTCGACTGAACACCTATAGTAAGTAGAAGTACATTAACGCATGTAATCTGAAGAAAAACACGTTTTGAATGTGTAAATAATTTACACATCATGCTACAAGAAGCGTGATTTTCACAAAATGGAGTCTTAACAGATGTCATGTTTTTTTTTTTATCGCTCAAGACGAAAAAAGTAGTAAAACGCCCCCCCCCTATTTTAAACTCCAAAAGGCGATTTAGTCGTTTCGCACCCCAAATAATGGCGAACAATAAACCGTCTGCTAATTTCTGATTTTTTTCCGACCTCACAAATCTGTAAGTAAATCCAAATAAATTGTTTTGGACTAATTTCCCAACTGTATTTCCTTTAAAATAATTTAGGGTAAATTTGAAATTAGTCCAAAACAATTTATTTGGGTTTACTTACTCATTTGTGAATTCGGAAATTAGCAGACGTTTCAGTTCATTGTTCGCCATTTTGGCTGCGAAACGACTAAATCGCCATATATATATATATATATATATATATATATATATTATTGGGTACACTAATTTTATTCGAATTTTTAAAGAACCTATTTAACCCTTCGAATTCGTCATTTACTAATTAACATGAAATGAGCACAACATCGTGAATTACATTAAAAAGGGTTAAGTTCAAAATTCCGTACAGGTTTCCAAGTTCCACATAAAAATCCCAAGTTTGACTAGAATATATATTCCCAATTTTGAAAATAATATTTTCAAAATATGCACCTAACGAAGGTCGGAGTATACATCGGCCGAAACATTGTGAATAACAACCGAGGTGAGAATAGTGGTTTTCGGATAAGCAAAATCATATACTGACAACACTTAATGAAAATGCAAATTACAGTCAGTCACTCAAATTTTGAAATTAATTTATAATTCTGCTTAAAGTAATTAATATTCCTCTTATTGTGATAATTTCGGTTCAAATGTACTATAGGGTCCGTTAGAATATCTCGCTTATTTCGCTTGGGATTCGCTCAAATGTTTAATAACATCGATTCTTGGTCTGAAAATTTGTGTTGTGTACGTTTTAAGCGTCCAATATTCTCTTTTCAAAAGAAGACGTCATTCGATACACTTATTGCTTTGTAATCTTAAAATTTTCAATCTAAGATGTTGTAACAAATATTCATAGACATTTAATTTGACATCGCGATTCTTGTCTGTGTTTTTTCTTCTTTTTTTCTTTGTATTAATTTTATTTTACCATAATTTAAAATTTGGATCTATCGTCTTTCTCTGAATCTCTGACGTAATAATAAAGCCCCCCCCCCCCAATACTAAGTTGTTTATCTCTCTAAAAAAGAAAGAAAACGAATCGATAATAAATTAAATCTTTATGGATATTTTCTATTGCAATGCAAATTTAAAGACTACAAATCAAATAAGTGTATAAAATGAAGTCTTTTTGAAGAAATGAGAATTTTGGACGCTGAAAAGTTGAAAACACAACCGCGGCCGTCGTGTGACACAACTCTGAAAAGGTACTTTTTGTTCCGAAATAAAATTATAATTCACTTTTGAACGTATATAAAATTTAACTTTTATGCTAACTTTTCACGAGTATTTTTATTTTGATAATTTCAATATATCAAAATTGACGAATAAATTTTAATCTCTTCATTTTTTGCTTTTGAATTCGTTAAATTTCATTAAGACTTTTTAAAAAAAAAGAAATGTTAAAAATTAATTTTTGTGTGTATTAACACTTAAAGAAACTAATTTTGATGCAAGAGAAAAATTTACATGACCGCCAACGATTAAAACGGGGTTTCTTTCTTTGGGGCGTACGACGGTCACGGTATTGTACGGTTTCGGTGGCTCCCCAAAATGGTAAAGTTTACAAAAAAAAAAAAAAAATAATAATAATGCGCCCATGCTACTCATCAGGTTGCTGAGAATATATATTCCAAAATCTATACTGATAGGTTCATTAGTTAGAAAATCATCATTATCGTGATCATCATGATGATCATCGTGATGATGATGATCATCTCTCTCTCCCCTCTCCTCTCTCTCTCTCTCTCTCTCTCTCTCTCTCTCTCTCTCTCTCTCTCTCTCTCTCTCTCTCTCTCTCTCTCTCTCTCTCTATATATATATATATATATATATATATATATATATATATATATGATTATTTTTATTTACACAGACATGCACAAAATCTGCGACACTGGCATGTCGATGTTATCGATCAACAGTTATTATAAACTGAGATCTCATCAGGCAGAGTTAGAATCCGATCTTAACCTTAGATCATATTTGGAAAGAATGAAATGGAGAAAAAGAGAAGAAGAAAAGAAATTTAAACTTTCAAAATTTAGGAAGTCACGTGGTTTGGGACCGTTAAGAATCAAAATATAAAATATAAAACAAAGTATAATAAAATAAAGTAAAAAGAGAGAGATATAATAAAAAGGGTAGAAAAAAGATAGAAAGATAGATAGGTAGATAGATAGAAAAAATAAAATCGTCTGTTGATTCAGACAGAAAGTGGAAAGGGAACATACATGCAACATAATGTGTCAAAAAATCGTTGAACAGTTTCTTCAACTTGGGCGAACCACATATTCTCAAATCAGCTGTAATTCGTAGCAGGCTATATGTGTATGAGTGTTCAGACGTGTGTGTGTTCTCAAATCAGTATATATATATATATATATATATATATATATATATATATACCTACAGACTCTGGCGTTTCAAGCTTTTTGCTATCATCAGTGTAGGAAGTGATAATTTCAGACAATCGGAGGGCGCGAACCCAGTTACAGAATCAGCCTAAACTCTTCAAGCTAGCGCTCTAACCCTACGGCCACAAAAAGTTACCGCGTAAAGTTCTATTTGTACCTAAGAAAGCGGGCAACAGACAGTAGATGATCGAGAGTTAAACGAACGTTTTCGTAATCTTGCGTAAAGCTAAGTGAGACACACACACACATATGCAAGTGTGTTAGAACTTTTAATCCCGTATGCAGAAATAGTTGCTCGCATATCTATGACTGAGTAGGAAGTTGTTTTTACCCATTAGATAGAAAAGTGGGCTTTTTAATAGCAATGTCAGTGCAACAAATAGCTCAATTTTATATGCATAGAAGAAGTATATATATATATATATTATTTTTTTATTTCGATTCTTAACGGTCTCAACAACGTGACTTTCCAAATTTTAATTGTAAATTTCTTTTCTTTTTATCCATTTCATTCTTTCAAAATATGATCTAAAGTAAAGATCGGATTCTAACTCTGCCTGATGAGATCTCAGTTTATAACAACTGTTGATCGATAACATCGACATGCCAGTGTCACAGATTTTGTACATGTCTGTGTAAATAAAAATAATCATATATAAAAGCTCTATTTGATATTGAGCACTTTTTATGTGCCCGGTTGAAATTCTTTGGATTACTATCCTGTGGATGTTTACCTTGCCTGGATTATTATTATTATTAATATTATATATATATATATATATATATATATATGAGAGAGGTTTTTGGCGATGGAAAACATATTTCAAGTAAGGTTTTAAATAAAAAGCATACACGAAGGTATTATGGTTGTTCACAGCTGTTTCAAGACAGCGTTTATTTTAAGTCACAGAATTAAACGATAATATTTGTGTATGTTCTTTATTTTGAATTTAATTTGAAATGTATTAAATCACCAATATAAAATGTTTTAGTATATAACATCTACTTATGCATACCAACCTCTTCCAATTGAGCTTATATATATATATATATATATATATATATATATATATATATATATATCTTTATTATTGGTCCCCCGATTTATAAAATCGGGAGACCTATGTTTTGAAGCATTTCCGTCCGTCCGTCCGGATTTTTCTCTGCAACCATCCATTGAATTTCTCTGAAATTTTGCATGAAGTTGTAACTTTGGTCAGGTTAGAAAGTGACATTCTCCGATTTTTGAAAAAAAATCTAGTTAGCCCCCCAGGAGGTCAAAAGGCCCCAAAATGGCAAAAAATGACATTTTTTGCCCCATAACTTTTCATCCATCCATTCAATTTCTCTGAAACTTGGCCAAAATGTGGAGGCAATTGTTCCTAATAGAAAATAAGTATCGCTGACCTTGGAAAAAATCTGATTCGCGCCCCCCAGGGGGTCAAAAGCCCCCAAAATGGCAAAAAATGACCCTTTTCTCCCATAACGTTTGATCCATCCATTCAATTTTTCTGAAACTTGGCCAAAATGTAGAGGCAATTGTTGTGGATATAAAATGAGCATCCTTGACCTCAGAAAAATTCTGGTTCGCGCCCCCAGGGGCTACAATGGGGGGTCAAAAATGCCCCAAATTGCCCAAATTTATTGCATTTTACACTTGCCACATCGAGTCACATACAGAGGGGGACCACGCATGCGCGGCTTGTTTATATTTAGAATTTTTCCTATTCAGATATAACTTTTATAACATAAAGTAATTATAATAGCTCAATAGTTTAAGGCCAGAGCTATGCTATATTCAATATTTTTTATGTATTTTTATACCATTTCAATGTTATAAAGGACAGATTTACGTCATTTCATAAAACTTATTTTTTATTCAGCATACAATTGTTTCGGCTTACACCAAGATATTTGTAAAATTCTCCTGTGCCTTTATTTCTTGGTGTGGCTATCTTCAGTGCTAATTTTACAAAACAAAGCAAAAATGCAAAAAAAACATGAACAACTAGGCGATCAAAGCCTAAAATTACAATCAGTACTCATTATCAACATTAAGCAAGCGTTGTTGAACATCACGGAACTTTCACGTTTGTAAATCTTCTTTGTGAGGTTCTCAAACCGTCGAGCTATCCTTCTGGTTTCAAGTGGCAGTCCGTAGAGTATTTCCCCGATTATTCTTAATTCGCCCATTTTTTTCGAGCGCTTTCAGCTTTCTTAGTTGTCTTCAGGATTAGGTTTTTTAAAATAAGAAGACTGGAGTTAATGTTTTATAGATATATATATATATATATTATATACATGGAACTATGGTTTCGTTATATTCATGTGGTAACATATATGTATCCTATCCTTTTATCTATTGTATTTCTAATCATTCATCATCCGCTATAATTATTAATCTAAAATATTTCTACATTAAAATATATATTTCCACTAACCATCCTTTGTTGCTTTGATCGCCTAGGTTTTCATGTTTTTTTTGTTTTTTTTGCGTTTTTGCTTTGTTTTATAAAATTAGCACTGAAAATAACCACACCAAGAAATAAATGCCCAGGAGCAGTTTACAAATATATTGGTGTAAGCTGAAACAATTGTACGCTGAATAAAAAATAAGTTTTATGAAATGAAGTGAATCTGTACTTTATAACATTGAAATGGTATAAAATTACATAAAAAATATCGAATATAACATAGCTCTGGCCTTAAACTATTGAGCTATTATAATTACTTTATGTTATAAAATTTATTTTTAATATATATAAAAAATTCTAAATATAAATTACAAAAATACACATATATATATTTATATATATATATATAATAATAGAATTAACGATAAGTGAAGTATCGTTAAAGTGATCTATCGTGATAAAGTAAAGCTCAATACATTAAGTAGAGCAATCAATTTAAAGATGGAAAGATGAAGATAAAAAATTGCATAAAAGTTAGCCGAAACAATTGTATGCTGAATAAAAAATAAGTTTTATGAAATAACATGAATCTATCCTTTATAACATTGAAATGGTATAAAAATACATATATATATGTTCAAGCTCTATTCCACTAAATATTGAGCTGATGATATTTGCCAGATGTTGATTGTCCTTTAGTTATTTCATTCCGGATTTTTTAAATTGAGTGTTTATAAATGTGTGTGCGTGTGTATAATATATATATATATATATATATGTTATAATACTGTAAGCGTATGGTGACAAGCAGAAATGAACGAACAACACGGGATTAAAATTGGAAAAATACTATGGTTTATTTTCCGATAAGTTATTTTGGAATTGGAGTGAATGTCAGTAGTCGTCGAGAAGTCTTGGTGGGCAGTAGTAATTTGTGAGCCGAGCGAGCAGTGGTAGAAGCAGTAATAGTTGCGGTGTAGAGAAGTCGTCTGCGCTGGAGGACGCGGTGTAGCAGTAGTGCGAATAGTTGTGTTCAGCGTCGCTGATTCAATGGCGTTTAGCAGACGAAATTGTTGTGATAGTCGACGATTGTTATTTGGTACTTTTGCTGGGTTTTTCTCGTCGTTGTTTGAGGAGGACCGAACGTCGCTATTCTTGTGTTCTTGGCTGATTCCAGATTTCCCCCCCCCCTTCTATATCTCTCCTTCCTGTAAAAGAAAAAAAACTTTTTTGTTTACTGGACCCAGCTGTTTTTATGTGAAAGTGGCGGACGTAGTTGTAGACTCTTGGCTCGCAGGGGAGAAGACCAATAATGGCCGTTGACTCCAGAAAACTGTGTTTGTTTGTGGTACTATTTTTGGCCACAGTGATCGCGGTAGTTGATCGGTCAGCCCGTAATTTCGTGGTAGTAAACATGATTATGTTTACAGACTTTTGTGCCACTGTGGCGATCACAGAACGCCTCCCAGTGCCTGGGATTCCACTTTTAAGCGGTCGGGAATCAGGTAAATAAGGCCGACTTGGATGGCGGTCGTCATGGTAACACATGCCAGACAGTATGACGGCGTCTTCAGATCAAAACGAGATCTAAAATCATAACAGCTCCCCCAGATCTCATTTTGACCTGAATTGTCCGGCACGGTTAGAGTTGCATGTGTGAAGTGTCAATAGTCTAGGGATCAGGTTTGGTCTGTATCCCGATGGCATTTGAGGGATTTCTATGTGTCTGGAGTCTTGTATATTCTGCGCGGTTGTCTGATGAATGAGTGCATTTGATCTGTGCGGTTGCTTGACAAATGAGCGCACTTGGTCTGCGCGGTTGCTTGACGAATATGCGCACTTGGTCTGCGCGGTTACTTGACGAATGAGCGCATTTGGTCTGCGCGGTTGCTTGGCGAATATGCGCACTTGGTCTGCGCGGTTGCTTGATGAATGAGCGCACTTGTATCTGCGCGGTTGCTTGACGAATGAGCGCACTTGCTCTGCGCGGTTGCTTGATGAATGAGCGCATTTGATCTGCGCGGTTGCTTGACGAATGGGCGCATTTGGTCTGCGCGGTTGCTTGACGAATATGCGCACTTGGTCTGCGCGGTTGCTTGACGAATGAGCGCACTTGTATCTGCGCGGTTGCTTGACGAATGAGCGCACTTGCTCTGCGCGGTTGCTTGATGAATGAGCGCATTTGATCTGCGCGGTTGCTTGACGAATGAGCGCATTTGGTCTGCGCGGTTGCTTGACGAATATGCGCACTTGGTCTGCGCGGTTGCTTGACGAATGAGCTAAGGGGATGAGTGAGCACATGTGGGTCTGTGCTGGTGTTGCTGTGCGTCGTTCAAGTTGATGGTTCCTCCTGTTGATCAACGAACGTCCAGTTGTTGAGTATCCGGTCGTGCCAGTGCAGGTGCACCCGTTTTTTTTGTTTTTTTTTAACCGGTGTGATTTCTTCCATAATGTTGTCAGCTATGTCCGGGAATGTCTGGTGCCTGATGAACGTCCAGGAAGATGTGGCTGTCGCGTCCTGCGTTGAAGAGAGCCGGTAGATCTCGAAGGGTGATGCTGATGCTTGCCGAGCCCGACCTTTAACAACCAGTATTAAGTCGTGAGGCTTGGTGTTGCCGTTCGTGTCCGCCGAGCCTGCTGAAATGTCCAAAATCGCGGTTGATGAGGTCTGGACGATATGTCATCTTCTTTACCAGATTTTGTGTTTGAAATTGCCGATCTGTGATCTTCGATGAGGCTGAGAGGTTCATTAGGTATGAATCCCGAGTAGTCCATTCTACTTATCGCACGCTTCTGACACCAGTTGTTATATTACTGTAAGCGTATGGTGACAAGCAGAAATGAACGAACAACACGGGATTAAAATTGGAAAAATACTATGGTTTATTTTCCGATAAGTTATTTTGGAATTGGAGTGAATGTCAGTAGTCGTCGAGAAGTCTTGGTGGGCAGTAGTAATTTGTGAGCCGAGCGAGCAGTGGTAGAAGCAGTAATAGTTGCGGTGTAGAGAAGTCGTCTGCGCTGGAGGACGCGGTGTAGCAGTAGTGCGAATAGTTGTGTTCAGCGTCGCTGATTCAATGGCGTTTAGCAGACGAAATTGTTGTGATAGTCGACGATTGTTATTTGGTACTTTTGCTGGGTTTTTCTCGTCGTTGTTTGAGGAGGACCGAACGTCGCTATTCTTGTGTTCTTGGCTGATTCCAGATTTCCCCCCCCCCTTCTATATCTCTCCTTCCTGTAAAAGAAAAAAAACTTTTTTGTTTACTGGACCCAGCTGTTTTTATGTGAAAGTGGCGGACGTAGTTGTAGACTCTTGGCTCGCAGGGGAGAAGACCAATAATGGCCGTTGACTCCAGAAAACTGTGTTTGTTTGTGGTACTATTTTTGGCCACAGTGATCGCGGTAGTTGATCGGTCAGCCCGTAATTTCGTGGTAGTAAACATGATTATGTTTACAGACTTTTGTGCCACTGTGGCGATCACAGAACGCCTCCCAGTGCCTGGGATTCCACTTTTAAGCGGTCGGGAATCAGGTAAATAAGGCCGACTTGGATGGCGGTCGTCATGGTAACACATGCCAGACAGTATGACGGCGTCTTCAGATCAAAACGAGATCTAAAATCATAACATATATATATATATATATATATATATATATATATATATTAGAGTTGGGCGGTTTTGAAATTTTGGTTTCGGTATCGGTTTCGTTTTTTTTCCCTTAAAACCTCGGTTTATGGTTCGGTTTTTCGGTTTTTTTGAGAAAATTTTTTTTACTATGGAAGCTATTCATTCTCTTGTGTGATGATTAGTTATTATTCAACGTTTAGTTGAATTATGCCACTGTTTCGATAATTTTGTGACTGAATCATTTTCCATGATATGAATCATATAAGTTTTAAGGTGTTGACTGTTGTAATCAAAGTTCTGATACCTTTTCAACAGTTAACTCGTTAAAACAGTGACCAAAGATTCATGAAAGATTTCTGAAGAATAAAACTGAGTTTGAATATACATTCTATCTAATTCTTTAACCCATCAGAAGCTAAAATATAACTCAGAAATGCAAGAAATTAAAAACGAAAATTTATTTAAAACAAAATAATTTTACAAATAAAATTAAGCAAAAATGATGATGAAAATGAAATATTGTCAAAATTATTTGACAGATAAAAATTTTAATTTTTTAATAGGTGAAAATGTTTGCAAGACGTTGTGTCTTGTCACGTAAAATAAACACACCATATACTTCTCGAATTGCCGGTGTTGACTGTTGGGATGTCTGTCATTTTGTGTGCTCGAAGTTCTGTCAACTGGTGCGTGTTGGGGTTAATATTTGTTTTTAAGACAGGGTAATAAAACTTTATAGACATGCGTAAAAGACTAGTAGTACACCCGAAAACCGCGCCAAAGGAAAAGGAAAGATGGTTAAAAAAAAGTAGAGATTATTAATTCACCTAAAGTCATTTTTTAAGCTTTAAGGTAATTTTAGTCATAGAATTCATGACTTGGATTAAAGTTTAATAATTAAACTTTCGAATAAATTGTCAACTCTAAATAAATACCATATTAACAATTTAGTAAAATATAAATCATTGCATAGTCTACTTTTTGAATAACCCATTTTTGGGAGAGAAAACGGTATAGTTGAGAGATAGTTCTCTAGAAATTACAATTTATGTATGAAGTGGCTTTTCAAAAGTAAACAATGAAATACCTAATGTTTAAAATAATTTTTAAAATCCGAATAAAGTGATACTAGCATTGGCAACTACTTTTTTTCTTTTTAAATGTTTATACTCGCTCACTACTTTTCGTTTATTTACTTTTACAAGTATTTTTTTTAATTTCATTTTAATAACTTATTTTTTTAGATAACTCTGAAACAAACAAATAATTATTTTACAATTTTGAGTTGAATCAAATAGATTTTCGACATCATACGGAACGCGTTTGATTTTTTCTTTTTCATTTGAAAATAGTTTATGCTAAAAATACGATGTCATGTTGTATGTCGTATTTCTCTTTTTTTCATTTGAAAATTCAAAATGTTAATGATAAACAAACTGTAAACAAAGATTTCTTCCTACAAGTAGCAATACACATGAAAAAATTTAAATTGCTTAAAATATCTCAATAATGGCATATATACAAAGAGCTTGATGATCTAAGAAAGAATCTTTTTAAATTTTTAAAATCTGACTAAAAATAAGGAAGTTATGACTATTTTTGTGCCTCACACAATTGGATATTTTCCCCTCTTTAAGACCATATGCGTTTCGTCACATTTTTTACACTAATTTTTCAGTAAAAATGTTATATCTTTGTTAAAACACAAGATTAAGCAATGAAATTTACCATATAAGTGTATTTTTGTACAAGGAATCAGAATATGCCACTGAAAATTTCCAGAAATTAATGGTTTCCAAGTAATCTGCACTAAGTGCACATAAATATGCTGCAATACCTTAAAAATACCATGAATCCATTAAAAGAAAGAAGTTAGAAAACTCAAAGTTGAATTGTAATACATTTTATGTACAAGAAACTAAAATCTAATACTAGGACTGTTTAAAAATGAATATATTGCAAGATTTCTTTAGCATTATTGTAGATTTACACCTTCTGCTAACTCACCCCCTTACCTCCCCAAAATATGAGATTCTACTTTTTTTATTTAGGCAATTACATGTTAACACCCTGAAAAACTTGGCAGAAAGAAAGAAACAAAAACAATTATTTTAGAATTTAAAATGGGGATCAGTTTCACATAAAATAATCCCCCATTTCAAGGCCATTCTAGCGTTTTAGGACAGTTAATTATATTTTCTATGGGAGATAAATCTTGTGCGTTTTTCTTGTTTTGTTTTTTTTTTCCTTTTTTTTAGACGATTATGAGGGTCTTTGTGGGAGGAGGGGGCTTACCACTTGAACTTCAGGTTAGTGGTAGGCTATGGGCAATTAAGTGTGAACACCCTGAAAACTTAGCAGAAAGAAAAAAAAACAATTCATTTAGAATTTCGAGTGGGGGATTAGTTTCACATATATTTAATGTAGAATAATTCACAATTTCCGGGCCATTCTAGCGTTTTAGGGCATTAATCAATTTTTTTCTATGGCAAATAAATCCTGTGTGTTTTTTTTTATGGGCGTCTGCTTTTTTTTAATTATTTTTTTTTAGATGATTATGTGTGGTTTTAATGGGCTTTTTTTGTAGGATTAGGGCTTCCTACTCGGACTTAGCGTTAGTGATAAGGTTAAGGAAGGGGTTTTGTTTTGGATGGAGGTTGCCATTCGGACTTAGTGTTAGGGTTAAGGGAGTTTTTTAGGGGTGGCTTGCCACTCATATTTAAGGTTAATGGTACGATACGTTCAAGAAGGCATTTTTAGGAGGTGGGCTTGTTAGTCGTACCCAGAGTAAATGGTAGAGTAATTATTTATTTTATAAATTTCACTAAAAGGCAAGAATGGCCGGGAAATCGGAGATCATTTTACATTAAATTTATATGCGAAACTGATCCCCCACTCTAAATTCTAAACTATTTTTTGTTTTGTTTTTTCTTTTTTTCGCCAAGACTTTAAGACGTAATCGCCTAAAAAAGTAGAATCTTTATTTTTTTTTTAAATTCGCGACTAGAAAGTCATGTACTAGAAGTTCGAAAGTTGAGTGAAAACCAGTATTTTTTAAAGTATTTTTTATAAAAGAACCAAATAGGATTAACTTTTTTAAGCACAAAAAGTATTTTTATCTTACTTTTAAAGAAGTTTATAAACAAATTTTACAAAGCTTTACAAGACGCTGCTGCTGATTGATTGTTATATCAGCAATACTAGCAGCCATTGTTGACTTTCGCTCAAAAAAAGGACAATATTTTTTAGGATAAGATAATTTAAAATTACTATTACCGAAAGACAAAACAACGTACAATTATAATTTTAATGCATAAAAAAAGATGAAAGATTAATTTATTTACTAGTTGGGTACGAAAAATGTAAGGATATTCATTTCCTAACAAAATGATGGTATTTTGAGCTTTTAAAGTGCTTTAGTTTTTAAGATATGACTATTTTAATAGAACTACCCTCAAATATGTGATTATCCAAACAGTTTTCTGGTCGATGTGTATTGCTAAGTACATTAAATGTTTTTATCATATATTTGTTCAATCTGTCCTCTTACTAATATAACATTTTTTGGTAATATTCAATTTTATTCAAATCGGAAAATCTTTTCAACCGTGTTTCCCTGTATATGGTGGCTTACTGTAGTAAAAACACAATACCGAACGGTTACGGTTTAAAAAAAAAAACTGATTCGGTATTCGGTATGAAGACGAAACCGAAAAACCGCGGTTTTTCGGTAAAACCGCCCATCTCTAATATATATATATATGTATGATATAATGTATACATATTAGTATCGAATGTTCGATCCTTGTTTAAGTTAGCCATGCTTATGACGGCTTTGAGCCAGAAAGACGTGTCCATAGATTACTTTTATGTACGTATAAAAAAATATATTAACGAAAATTACGTCCTAAGGGTGGATAATAATGGAATCTTCTGCATTAATCTTTGTCACTTAGGAAGTGAACAAAATGGAGAGAAATAGTAGTAAACAACGTTACAATCACCAATAAAAACAATTTAAAAAATACATTATATATATATATATATATATATATATATATATATATATATATATATGGTATTCTTTGATATATATGCCGCCGGTCCTGATATATATATATCAGAGAATACCATATATATATATGGTATTCTCAGATATATATATATGGTATTCTCTGATATATATATATATCAGGACCGGTGGCACAGTTATAAAAGTGTGTGGGGGGGGGCTCTCCTAAAAAGTGGGGGGGGCCCGGTTAAACACATGCATATATAACTTCATTATTGATGACTGTAAAGTGGGGGGGGGCGAGTCAAAAAGTGGGGAGGGGCTGGAGTCCCCCCCCCCCTATATATATATATGATATGATATGATATGATCTCGTATATAGATATATGATCTGATATATAGATATATGATCTGATATA